>JAXCMG010000252.1:2133803-2178043 GCA_034642415.1 Podarcis siculus
CGACACCTTGATCTCGCGCTATGATTTCATGAAATCAGCACGATTATTAAATCACGACACCTTGATCTCGCGCTATGTGAAATCATAGCAGGATTATGAAATCACGACACCTTGATCTCGTGCTATGATTTCATGAAATCATAGCGCGATTACGAAATCACGATACCTTGATCTCGCGCTATGATTTCATGAAATCAGCATGATTATGAAATCACGATACCTTGATCTCGCGCTATGTGAAATCATAGCACGATTATGAAATCACGACACCTTGATCTCGCGCTGATTTCATGAAATCATAGCGCAATTACAAAATCACGATACCTTGATCTCGCGCTATGCTTTCATGAAATCATAGCGCGATTATGAAATCACGATACCTTGATCTCGCTCTATGATTTCATGAAATCATAGCGCGATCATGAAATCACGATGCCTCGATCTCACGCTATGATTTCATGAAATCATAGCGCGAGATCAAGGTATCGTGATTTCATGATTGCGCTATCATGGAATCATGGAATCATCTTGATCCTGCACTATGATCTCATGAAATCAGTGTAATCATGGAATCGTGACACCTTGATCTCACGCTATGATTTCATGAAATCATAGCGTGATCATGGAATCATGATACATTGATCTCGCGCTGTGATTTCATGAAACCATAGCACACACTCATGGAATCATGAAACCTTGATATCGTGCTATGATTTCATTAAGTCATAGCGCACAATCATGAAATCACATTGCGCAATCATGAAATGGTATCACACAATCATGAAATCATGATATCTTCATTTCACACTGATTTTACACAAGCATATGATTGCATGATACCGTATCGGCCCAAATATAAGCTGCACTCCTCCCCAAAATTCTGACTGTGAAAAGTTAAAGTGCAGCTTATATTCAGAACCGAGCACTGCACAACATCCTCCCAACAGTACCACCCTGAACGGGGTGCTGGGAGGCACTACCTCCCCAAGCTGGCGCCCCCCATTCAGGGTGGTAGTGTTGGGAGGCGTTAGTACCAGGAGGTACTTTTCAAGCATCTCAAGGCTTCAGAGCCAGGGCATGGATAGGGGTTTGCCTCCCCTCTCCCAAACAAGTTTTTCCCAGCGCAAAAAAAGGAGCTTTTAAGCTCTTTGCCTTGCTTAGGGAGCAAGGTTCTCTCTGTGTACCAGGCTCTGAATGCTCTTGCAACATTTCATGAGGCCTTCCGAGTTCCCACAAAATCTTGTGGGAGCATCCCAGACGCATAGAGAGGGCCTTGCTCCCAGGCAAGGCAGAGAGCTTAAAAGCTATTTTGTGCTAGGTCCTCCCAGTGCAAATAGAGCCACCTTGCTTGCATTTAACTTTTGGGATTTCATCCAGTGCCCTTCAGCAGCATATGGTTGAAATTGTGCAGGTTCAATGCAGGTTATATGCGATCCTGCTGCACTGAGAATCTCAAGCATCCTCACGAAGGGAAGCCACCCTCTGGCCCAGCACGTACTTTTCCAAGAAAGTCACCTCTGGTGCAGAATGAAACACACATGCCCATACTTCATCGCCATTTTTGCCCTCTTTGGGACCAGTACGGCTGCTGAAATATCAGTTCTTTCTTCAGGCCTGCACTGAAATCAACTTAACCTTCAACAGCAACAACGTGACCGACATGTTCCCAGAGATCCCCTTCACAGATGCTGCCAGGGAACAGTACTGCTTTCAGAAATGGGGTGTTCGCCCTCGGCCGTCATGGCTACGGACCAGCTTCTGGGGTGGTGGTAAGCAGACAGTTGTTTCTTCATTGGCTTGGGATTGGACCTCACTGGTGAGATCGGCAACCAGAAATCCTTTTCGGCAAACCTTGTCTCTTCCCGATGGGTGCCCTGGTGGGAGAGCTGCTGCCAGCCAGAGTAGCCAATATTGGTTTGAGGTAGAGATGGTCCAACTCTGTAACAAGGCAGCTCCCTCCCCTCCCCAGTCTAGAGCATGTCCTTTTCCTCGACTGCTTTGAATGCAGAGCTCCCCTTGAATTTGAGCTAGCCCATGGAAGACTCCCGGGCATTACATTTGGGAGTCTTATTTCATGTGAGTTGTCACCATGCTGCTTTCTCCTGGGTCAGACTATTGCCTCATCTAGCTCAGTATTGTCCACACTGACTGGCAGGGACTTTCCAGGTTTCCAGCTGGGGCTTCTCCCGGCTGTACTAGGGGTTGAACCTGGAACCTTCTGCATGCAAAGCAGGTGTTTTGCCACTGGGCCTCAGCTCATCATGCAGCTTCTTTGGTGCAATTTAAAGAGTTTCTACCAGACAAGCAAATAGTCTTATTTAGTATCTTGCTTAATACCCTCAGATCTGACTGCTGCAAGCAACATCATCTTCTCAAATGGAGACTTGGATCCCTGGGCCAGTGGTGGAGTAAGTTATTACCCTCTCCAAAATCTGCCTGCTCTTTTATAGCTGTCGGCTTGAACGATTTGCCTGGCCCCAGAAAGGTCTGACATCCATTCATTGTCATTGCAGGTTAGAAAGAACCTGAGCTCCTCGTTGATAGCGATATTTATTAAGGGAGGCGCCCATCACCTAGATCTCAGGTATGTATTTGCAGAAATTGTCAGGAGCTGTGTAACCAACATGGGCGCCACCACTGAAGGTTTAATGAATCCTTCAAGATCCTCCTTCAGACAGGAAGTCCTTTTAAAAACCTTTAAGTACCGTATTTGTGGCTCCATAAAATGCACCTAGTTTTTAGAGGAGGAAAACAAAAAAATATTCTGAATGAAACAGTGGATGTATGATTTTTGTGGTTCATGCTGTGGTCACAGACATGTGATTTGACGGTGAGTTTGGGGTAGCCCAATGCAAAAATCCTGAGAATCCATGTGGATCCATGCTTTGTAACCACGTTTTTGCACCATTGCGGCCCCACAAAACAGTGGATGCGTGTTTTTTGGTGCAGGCTGTAGCCATGGACACGCTACGTGATCTGATGGTGAATTTGGGGTGACCCAATGCAAAAACCCTTAGGATCCATGGGCTTTTACCTCCCCCCTCCCAGGCAGCCTCCTTTATCACTAGCGTCCCTTATCTCCCTCCCTGACCGCTTACCAATCAGCTGCTTCCTTTCAACACTCCCTTCCCTCTTGTTTGCCTTAGTGTCTTTTCCTTAGCTGGAGCAGTTTTTTGCTCCTCCTTTTCTTCCAATTTCTCTCCTCATTGCTTTAGTCATCCTGTCTCTTCTCCTTGCAAGTTCGCTGTCTTTACCTCTCCGCTCCCAGGCAGCCTCCTTTATTACTAGCGTCCCTTATCTTCCTCCCCGATCGCTTGCCGATCAGCGGCTTTGTTTCAACACCCACTTCCCTCTTTCAAAAAAAAAGAACATGATCTGCTTTTCACCCCTGGGCAATTTGGCTCCAGGGTCCACGCATTTGCTCCATAAGACGCACAGACATTTCCCCAGTGCAGGTATTTTGAGAAGAGAGAATGAGGAACTGGGCATCTTAACATACCTGCACTGAAATAGCCCAGATTGAATTGCTTAATGCAATCTATTAACCTGGTACCCTCCTGATATTTTGGATGTTAATGGCTGTTGTAGTTCAAAACATCTGGAGGGTGCCCGGTTGGCAAAGGCTGGCTGAATGGCATAAAATAAGTGAAGAGTTAAAAATGTATTTACCGTATTTTTTGCTCCGTAAGATGCACTTTTTTCTTCCTAAAAAGTAAGGGGAAATGTCTGTGCGTCTTATGGAGCAAATGCGTGGACCCTGGAGCCAAATTGCCCAGGGGTGAAAAGCAGATCATGCTCTTTTTTTTGAAAGAGGGAAGTGGGTGTTGAAACAGAGCCGCTGATCAGTGCAAGACTAGCCCTTGCTAGTATCTTAGCAGCCACTTGAATAAATTCACAGAAGATAGGACCAAAACCTGTGATAAATAGAGCCTCTGTGTTTAGAGGCAGTTTACCCCAGAGGAGCAGGCGTAAGCCAGAGGGGTCATTTCATCCCGAAAAGAGCTCCAAAATAGCCAAATTGAAAAACTGCCAGCTGTGGTTCCCTGGATTTGGCATCTGCTTCCTATGGGCTTTATGTGTTCCAACAGGGGTTCCAACTCAGCCGATCCACCTTCCGCCAGAGAGGCTCGTCTCCAAGAAGCAAACATCATCCGTGACTGGGTCAAGGCAGCAGCTGGGGCCTCGAAGCAGCTCACTCCCAACCACCATCCAGCCAGACTTTAGCAGTAGTCAAGGCAGCATTTGGGTACCAAAACCAGCTAGGAGTCCTGCCTACGGTTTGCCAGTTGGTTGTTGGGCTGCTGAGTCAATGACACTTCTCTGCAACAGGATTGTAAAAACAAGAATAAAACTGGAGATTCCCTCAGGAGCTCTATCCTGCTTTGTGTTTCCTGAACATTGGATCGGGTCCAGGTATACATGACACGCATTATTTCCTATAGTGAGACAGCCAGCTCTCTCTGGAGAAAGGAACAGGGACTTCTGCCATTAACTGATCTCGCTAGCTGAGGCTTTCAAGCTCACTCGTCTCCTGTGTGGTTTCAAAGCAGGCAAATTGCCATTGCTGAGAACAAGAAGAACAGCCTGTGTCTTAATGGAGCTTATGACCGATCCCAAGTGTTGGAGGCAAGTATGTTGATTGTTCTACCCTCTCGTTGAAATCACTTGGAATAAGCTCAGGCTCCCACACTCCAAGTCAGACCGTCGGCCTGTCTAGCCCAGGACTCAGTTGTTCCCCCACATCTCGGGCCCATTACCTGCCCCCTGCTCCTTTTAACTGGAGACACCAAGGGTTGCACCTGGGGACTTCTGCATGTAAAGCAGGTGTCCTGCAACAGAGCTACGCCCCCCCCAACAAGGGTGTTCCCAGTCAGCCTTAAAGGAACACATGGATGGGCATTGCTCTCTAGCTGTTCTGCGGACCACTAGTGTCAATGAGTTTGTTTGTTTGTTTGTTTGTTTGTTTGTTTGTTTGTTTGTTTTGGTCACTGCCTGCAGCTTGACTGAAATGTGGCACCCGTGCCCCATTTAGTTCAGTGCAAGATCAAGCAAAGTCAGGTGCTGAGCAGCCCGGAGGGTGTGAGGATGCATAAGCAGTAAATCAGAACACAGAAAAAAACAGCGTCTCAAAATAAATTACAAGTTTATTAAAGTGGAATAGAATTCTGTGGATTAGCTTGACTAAATACAATGGGATTTTTTATTTAAATCTTATTTAAGATATATTTCTTCCACCTCTTAAAAAGGTGAAGTACACCAAAAATCATTTGCACATTCACAATGGGATGGGCTCATCTATGTAACAAATATGGTGGACCAGATAACAAACACAGCAAGGCTTCATTCTTTTTTCTTCTTTGGCAGGGGAAGAGAAGGAAGGCAGTCAGCTTTAGAGCAGCTGCATGGGGGAAGGGAATAGGCTAAGTCTTGGAAGCTCCTCCACCCTGCAGCAGCTCCTGTACCAAACGGAGGAGTAAACACAGCAGCAACTCAGCATCTAGGCATGAGGTTTGGTGGTTGGAAGATCTGGCCTTCGCTTCCTATCAGTTTGCAGCAAGTTGCCAACTAGACTCCAGGTTGTTGTTGTTTCTGTTGCTCGGAGGAAGAGGATGGGAAACTCCTGTTTCCCCTCCTTTAAGACATTGGAGAAAGAACTGGCAATCTTCATAGGCAGCATTTCACAGTAAGACATGTTCCTATTCACAACACTGTACCCATAACCCACCTGCCTACACATAACCATGGAAGATTAAACACGGAATGTCTGCAGACCTGTGGCACTGCAGAGCGAGAAAAATGACAATACACTTTTTTTCTTTTCTTTTTTGGAAGTGCTTTGAAAGAAGAGAAAATGAAGAGGGATTTGGCTTTTGTGGGGAGCTGTGAATATTCTGCATGTGAGGGGAGTGAGAATTCAGGATTCTGCACCAACAAAAGCCACATTCTGCAGGTGCAGCTCATTTGTTCTGCTGTTAGTCTCTGGGTGGGGGCCCAGGAGTTGGAGAGCGTGTTCCAGCACGGTAGGTTGCTCAGTGCCAAAAAGACTCCACCTTGTGCCTGGCTAGCTGCATGTTACCAAGGGATACATCATCACCTGTCTGCCAGCTTCTGCCTCCTTCCTAGGGAAAGCACTCGCCTCCAGCTCCTACACCCACTCATCCTCCCCCCTTTACCCTTGGGTGTAGAAGGCCCCAGTGCAAAGTTCAAGCGTTGGCCTTCCCAAGATGGGGCAACTGTTCAGCTTTAGAATATGGCTTTTAAATTCCAGGGTGCACTTGGGTGAGGAGAGTGGGGAACAGGAACACCACAGTCTTCTAAATGACACACACAAACACGCACACATAAATCTTTCTCGGACGAATGTTCCAGTACTGCCTAGGGCAGGCAGGGTCATGTGGCTTGTGGCTGCTTTTCTGCTGCCACTCAGGAGACACTGCCCTACAACCGGGAAGACAGGCTTCATGTAAAACAACTGGCACCCAGTGCCTTCCTCTGAAAATCCATGGTTACAGCAGCAGCAAAATTTGGAGTTATTAATCCTTAGCAATTATATTGCACTTTTTATCTCGCGCCACCCTGCAAGGTAGGGCTGCTGCAATCCATGCACTTTTGCAGGGAAGCTTGAGGCTGAGACTATACCTAGCAGTGATGAGACTTGAACTGGATCACCACCCGCAGGGTCTTGTCCACTGTGCTGCTCCAGCTATTAAGTCAGCACTCAAACCTCAGTCTCTGAAAACTTGCTTTTTAATTGGAAAGTCTTATGACAAGTTGTTGTTGTTCAGCTCTTGTTCTGGGCAAAGCGAGTCCACCACCAACACCGTGTGTGCCAGATTTGATACAGCTCGCAAAATACACTCTGAAATTCTGTCACAATTCTAAAAAATAAAAGACAAGTAGGATCTACCAAGAACATAATTCATTGCAGGAAATTCTCGTGCCAGTCCAAGCTCTGCTCTCTTATTCATTCCGACGTGGATGCCACAGGGCATCTTCCCACTAATTTGTTACCCTTGATATTTAAATAATTTGTTCCAGCTCAAAAACAGCGACTAAGCGGTTACAAGACAGTCCTGACAGAACGTACTACTGAGAAAAGCAGGAAGCAACAGAGGCTGGGAATTCCACGGCAGGCAATGAAAATTGCTGGGTGACTGGTCAGCCCCCAAACTAGAGAGGATGGTCTCCAGCACCCTCTCCACCCCTCCAATCTGGGATTCCTCTTCTGGAGTTTGGGATTCAGTGGAAGAAATAATGGCTAACAAACTATAAGGGAGAGGTGGTGCTGTGCAAGCATAAGCAAAAAGAAAAAAAGAGAACTACAGACAAGACATTTCTGAAACATATACCCTGAATTCCACATGAAGCCATAGGAAGGGCAAATGAAAGGGTAGCACATGCAACAGACCCAGGAAAAGGAGAAATGCCCCCGCTCCTTAGTTGACCCAAACTCAGGTTATTGCACAAGGCCCTTCACCACCCTGAGCTAACCCTGGAGGTGGCCAGCAAGACGAAGAACAGGAAGCAGGAGCATCAGAGCCAGAATACTGCCAAAGAGCCCCCTACTGCCTCAAACTAAGCTTTCCCCTTAGCAAGAGCTTTCAAGACCTCAAAACCCCATTAGGTTATTTAATACATTTGCACTTAATACATTAGGTTTACTCCTTGACCTGTATTTAAAAAGCCACCACAGCATTTTCTTATCAAGCCTACTGTTTCAGGAGAATCAATACAAATCAATACACCCTCTGTGCTAACCCATTTCCTAACAGTCACAATCATTACCATTCTCTTTGACTTCACCCTAGAAACTGGACCCTGGAAGCAACTGCTTTCTAGCTGTGTACCCCAAACCAGAACCTTCTTTTCCAGCAAAGGCCCAGCTGAGCCAGCACACAGCGAAGGAAAGAACAGCAAGCCTGCTTATTTCAGGCATGGGTTCCAATCCACGGGAGGAAATGGCAACGACCTCACACATTTATTCAGGACTCCTGGAGCTTCAGGAAGCAGCTTTCAGTTGGAATACCTGAGCTGAAACATTAACTATACATATATAAACTTCTGCACAGATAACCCTTTTTTTTTTTTAGAATGTAAAATTTCTTTTTCACATTGTCTTCCTGCATTTATGCAGATAAGTTAAGAAATATATAGAGTGACACACCTAGAAGTGTACACAACCCTCCACCCAAACCAGCAGCCTCTGTGCTTAAACTGCCCCACAGTTCACAACGGTACGAGCATCACAAGATTATTCAGAGAGCCATGAAGATGTCGCCACTGGTAACACTGCTAAAAAGGGTCAGCTTTTTTTTGTGTGGCCAGCGGTAGAGCCCTCTGGCTTGGAATGTAAGTGGAAAATCAGCAAACTGCACCAGCAACAAGGATTCTAAATCTGGGATGAGGATGCCTATCTCTTTCTGTTCCCTCCACCATACAGACATGGCACAGGCTCATACAGTGGAACGATGCTGTAAAGTGAGAGCAGCTTGGCGTTCCCAAATGAGTCTCCTCTCACCAGGACGTTCATTCGGACACCAATACGAAATCTAAGGCTTGGTGGATCTCACCAGGTCAAATAAATGTGATCCCTGTTTCTCTTCTCAAATGTCTCGTGCTCCAGGCAGGATTCAGCATTGCACTTCATTGCTTGCCCAACCAAGTCTTTGTGGACGGAGAGATAAGACGCAAGGGTAGTGTGGGGGGGAGGGGTGTATATCTGGAGCTCCCCTTCTGTAAACCTTTCTGACGTGCTGCCAGCAAAAAAACGAACCCACAAAATTCTGCACACCTCCCTTCAGACCCCAACAAGCTGGGACACGATCAAGACCGGGAATGGTTGGTGCCTCATCTTTCATTTTATGCTGACGGCCAGATTGGAAGAGGGTGAGCTTCTGTGTTGAAGACATACTTATCGAGGTTTATCAAGTCCACATCGTCAGAGAAGAGCAAGAAAAGATACTTGAGCGTTTCCCCCAGGAAAAAGCTTTCCATCTTGTCTCTTGGCTCCGGGTTGCTGGTGCTCTGGACGTTGTTGATGGACGTGTAGCCACCAGTGGGGACCTGGACAGAAGGGATCCCAAGAAAACAAACCTGAGCACAGGACTGCTCCCTGCCTAGAGCCATTTGGTTATTGCTTGGCAAGTGTAATCACACACACACACCTGCACCAGCCGTTCCCCACCCCTCCACGTTAGGTTTCCAAATCCCATGTTTTCTACGTCATGAGGAAAAGGGGGGGGGGGAGGGTTGTGCACAGGAGGACAGCCTCCAAGAATGTCGTCTTTCCTGCACTGCCTGGTGTCATGCATATGACTGCCTTGAGTGTTCTAAGCCAGCCTTCTTCAACCTGGTGTCCTCCAACTGTTCCAGACTTCAACTCATTGTGCTGGAGGCTGATGGGAGTTTCAGCCCAAAAAGTCTGAAGGACACCAGGTTGGCAGAGGCTGGCCTGGACAGCTAACACAAGCTGGAAAAGTGAGATAATAATCTTTAAAAACAAACACCTTGAGAGCATCCCTACTGGATCATACCAAAGAACACATCAAGGCCAGCCACTTGCTTCCAACAGGGGCCAGCCAGTTGCCTCTAGGTACAGTCCTCAAGCAGGGCATAAAGACAACAGGCTTCCCCTCCTGTTGCTCCTCAGCAAGTGGTCTTCAGAGCTATGCTGCTTCTGAACATGGAGGCTTCATTTAGCCACTATGACTAATAGCCACTGGATTCCTCATGCGCGCACACACACCCTTTAAAGTTAATTAAGCTCAAGGCCTTCACATTTTGTGGCAGCAAATTCCACAAATCAGCTGTGCATTGAGTGAAGATATGGACCAAGGCTGCCCAAGACCTTCCAAAGCGCAGCCCAGAGATCCGCTTTACCCGTGTGTATTTATTGAAGCTCTGCAGTATCTCCCAGCCCCAATCCTGGTACTTCTTATCACCAGTGAATCGATATAGGTAGAAAAGGCTCTCCACTGTCTCAGGGCGCAGAAGATTATGCCTGTCCGCTGCCTGGGGTAGGGGAAACAAATAAAGAATTATAGAAGAAGAAAGGGGCCATTTGTAGCCCCACATCTCTCAGCCCTGAAGGGTGTGTGTGTGTGTGTGTGTGTGTGTGTGTGTGTGTGTGTGTGTGTTGGCCTCTTCTTCCTCCATTTTACCATATCCTTACTTTTCTTGATCCAAAATGTTTGCAATGTATCTATGCATGCCAGAGTATACATCCCTAATAGGTGCTTGTAGCACACAACAACTAGTAGCTTGCTTATTTATTTTCTTAAGTTATTCATTTTATTGCATTTGTTGTCTCATAACATTGTTCTCTTAGGTGTCTTTTAATAAATAAGAAAACAGTGTGAATGCAAAGAAGTCAGGAAACCACAAAAGCAAAACTCAGTTGCACCCGACATGGAGCCAAGAATCACAAGGCCCGGGTGACACCAGCTAGCCGTTTTATAGGCCCCAGTTGAATAGAAAGTTTCTCATGGCGTTAAAACACCACAAAGATGGTGCCAGGCAAGCTGCCCAGGGAAGACTCTTCCAAAGGCCCTCTCACTGGTACTTACCATGAAGTTGCACAGTTGCTAAGAGACCCAAAGCTACAAACTGGGACTCTCGTGTCACTGGCAGAGGAAGAGGAGTGCGTGGAGAGCGCACCGCCCCCGGCAGCGTGATCCCAGTGGGGTGCCATCACGGCTGCCCCCCCCCCCCCCCCCCGGCAGGGGGCCACCCCCCCCGGGTGCCCCCCCGCCCCCCCCCCCGCCTGCTCCCCCCCCCAGTGCTGGAGCATGACACTCCGCCACTGTCTCATGTACAGGCATCCCTCGGGTTACAGGCGCTTCAGGTTGTGCGTTTTCGGGTTGTGCACCGCGCTGAACCTGGAAGTACCGGAACAGGTTACTTCGGGTTTCGGCGCATGCGCAGAAGCGCTAAATCGCACTTTGTGCATGCGCAGACGCAGCAGTGCTGTTGCGAACACTGCAGGTTGCGAACGCGCCTCCCACACAGATCACATTTGCAACCAGAGTGTCCACTGTATCTTCTCTCTAGATGGTCTTTAATAAAGCAGAACCTCTCAGTTTTAGACCACGCCCCCCCAAAAAAACCCCAATATCGGAGTAATACAGTTGTAAGAAGGACAGATGGAACACCCCCCACCTGCTGAGCTGCTCACCTTTATCTCCACATCCTTCCGGTCCTTTTGTGCATGCATGTTGAAGTGGACAATCTCTGGGCTCAGGCCCGTCTCCACTTGCGCATACATCTGGTAGCAGGTTTCTGCCAGCTCCACTGCCAAGGCCATGTGGTCCGCGGGGAGCCCATTGTGGGCACCAAGAGCCAGGGCTCCGGGCAGGAAGCAGACCAGGTGATCCTGCTCAGGAAACACATGGCAAGAGTTAAGGAAGAACCAAATCTCTCTAGGAGTTTTCAAAGTCTATGCTGGGGCGGGGAGACTTCTCTGGCAATCTATCTGCAAGGAGCCCTAGTACAGAACCAGAGGGTGTTGAAAAGGGTTCTTGGGCATGTGCTCCATTTGGATGGGGTAACGGACAGGTCGACCGGGTCCCTGCATTTCAAGGTGGGTTTTTTTTACTATGTATACTGCTTTCCTGACAGTGCACTTGGGGGTGGAAATTAAAAATAAAGGCTTATGATCTTAATAGAGACAACCCAGAATGAAACGAGGATAGGGAGGGAAGAGGAAGAATGCTGCCAGACATGAGCTGAAGATTGTACCCTAGGACGCAGCCGGCAGTTCCCTGTGGCTGTGCAATGGACGACTGAGGAGTAAAAGCCCAACCGTTTTCATGGGAGCTACTCCTTGAATGAACCAGTGAAAAGTTTGTGAGGTGCCCCCGAGCCCAGAAAAAGACAGATCTACAACACTAAGAGGGCACCCACCAAAATGTGATAGTGCATTGACAAATTCAGCTTGTTTTATCCAGTGGAATTAAGATTTTGTTTGGGGAATAGAAAGGAAAAATTTGGCTAGCAGTCCACATACACTCAGAACTATATCCCATTGTATTCAGTGGAGATCACAGTCAAGAAAGGATGTACAGGATTGCTGCCTAACTTTCATGAAAAAGGAGGAGAGGTACAAGCCTTTTACAAAGTCAAAGACCAGGACACCGTTACAGATAAAAACGGGTGAAGTCTGGTGGTTCAGGGAGGAGCAAAATGGAAAAAGGAATCGGACCTCTTTACAGAACAGAGCGGTCAAGAGAAAACAATGTTAACAAATAGCTCTCCCAGCCGTGGAAAGCAAGCCCACCATTTTAGCGCTGAAGCGGCCATGAGCAAGTTCACCAACAAAAGTCAGTCTCCTTGGTTGCGATTTCCGGAGAAGGTGCATCTTCACCCCCTCGACACCCTTCACGTAATCTTCCAAAAGCCTGACAATTATAAACACACACACACATCAGGAGGGCTTGGTTTTTTAAGCACTGTGACTGCTGTCAGCAGAGGCAGACAAGATACCACCCATAGCTCTTTCACACTTCCAGCCTGTGTGACATTCACATTTACTGTATTTTTCACTCTATAAGATGCACCAGACCACAAGACGCACCTAGTTTTTGGAGGAGGAAAACAAGAAAAAAATAATTCTGAAACTCAGAAGCCAGAACAGCAAGCAGGATTGCTGTGCAGTGAAAGCAGCGATCCCTCTTGCTGTTCTGGCTTCTGGGATAGCTGCGCAGCCTGCATTCGCTCCATAAGACACACACACATTTCCCCTTACTTTCTAGGAGGGAAAAAGTGAGTCTTATAGAGCAAAAAATACAGTACCTTGTGTGTGTCAATCTGTGAATGAACTGTCACAGGTCATAGAGCAAAATGGCTTTTTCAGAACAGAAAAAAAAATTAGTTTAAGACAGCCTTATGCGAACTGGCACCCTTCCAGATGCTTTGGACTACAACTCCCATCAGCCCCAGCTGCACCACTACCAGCTCTAGCATCATACAGTCATGCTGGCTGGGGATGATGGGAGCTGTAGTCCAAAGCATCCGAAGGGCACTAGGCTAGGGAAGTCTGGTTTAGGAGGATTATGAAATGCCTGTGGCAGTGGACAGATTTCCAACATGCTGTTGCATTTCCATCCAGGTCACTCAATAGTCTGCCTCCATACGGAGGGCACAGATCTTCAACAGGCCCCTTGATGCCCACCTATTCCCCACTTCCAGCAAGGTTCAATGTAATCTAGAGTTTAAGAAAAAGAAAGGAGGCGATGGGGGAAAGTAAAAAGGACTTACTCATTTTCTTTCTTCCCTCCCTGGATCCATTGCTTGAGCAGGTACTCATAGTAGCTGTCTGCTCGGGCTCCAAGAGTATAGACCCCCAAGTGGGTAAACTGCCCACTGTTGGTGTTGATGAACATAGGCACCAAGCCGTCGTTCTTGCCAGCAAGGGTGTGGACATGTTTCATCACCCCATCCACTGCTTTCTACATGTACAAACAAGGGAGACTCATTTGTACGCTTGCACAACCCCCCCCCCCCCCCGGGAAAAGTACAAAAACAGATGGACTGGATTTCAAATTTTGATTTCTGAGAGACAAGCGAAAATGCAAGAACAGCCTTGCTGGACCGGGCCAAGTATCCATGCAGCCCAGCACCCTGCTTCCAAGGGTGGCCAGCAAAGTGCCTCTCTCTCAGTGGCCACAAGACTTCCTAGGCAACAGCCCCCTCCAGTTGCCCGTTCTCAGAATCTAATACTTAGAGGTATACCAGATCTAAACAAGAAGGCCTGCATTTGCTAGCTGGGCTAATAGGCATGGACAAGCCTGTTCTCCATGCTCATTTATTTTCCTGGCATAAATAGTAACTATTACCTTGCCAAAAGAGAAACTACTTTACACTGTGTTTTAATAGAACCTTAAATCCCGCTGCATTGGTTACTGGAAATACTGGGGGTGGTTTGGAATCGTTGGGATCATATCAGACAATTCCCTCTCCAACCCCTCTCTCCCACCTGTTCCATTCTGGGTGTCTTAGCTTAAGTGCCCGAGTCTATATAGCATAGGAATGATATATGTTCCAGAAGCTATTTATTTCCACTTCTGGCCTGCAAAAGTCAGGATGGCATGGCTGAACATTCCCATTTTCTGGCAAGGGATGGAAGGGGGTGGGACTAGATGGCCAACGGTCCCCCTCTGCATGCCATCAGAAAAGGAAGGAGAGGAGAGCTCACCAACAGCTATACCTGAAATTTCTCTTCTCCAGTAAGGCGCGAAAGCTCCCTGAACTCCAGCTGGATGCTGGTCACCTCTGCTACGGTGCTATCAGACGTCCAGCGAGGAGGATGCGCTGTGCCCCGGCCAATGTTGACATCCGAAAATGGAATCTTAGATGGGGTGTTGAAGGCGGGCATGAGCCTGCTCCCAATATCTTTCTGAACAGTCGAGAATATGTGATATTGGCAGGGTGGGGTGGGGGAAGAGACAGGAGGAGAAGAGAGAACAGCCAATATCATTTTATTATTCACTGTGAGCAAAAACCACTTTGATAAATCACGGAACTCTAGGGTTGGAAGGGCCCCAAAGGGTTATCTAGCCCAACCCCATGCAATGCAGGAATAAGCTAAATTGGCAGCTAAATCAGTCTTGCAAGGCATTGCCATGGGACTTGGGATTGCCACCTGGATCCGAGTGCTTCATTGAGTTTGTTTGCCTTGTGCAGGTTCAAACTTGCTATTCTACAAGCCACCTGAGTTGGTTTGCTGTATGTACCAAAGGGGAATATTTCCAGTCATGCATTCACTTAATAGGACTGTCATCAGCCAGACCCACTGGACCTCACTGTCACACCTCACAAGTAAGGAAGGCACCCAATGCAATACAGAAAAAGAGAGAGATAGTAGTCATGGAAGACTTCAACTTCCCCGATATCTGTTCGAACTCAAATTCTGCCATGAATGAAAGGTTCAACAAATTCCTCCATTGCCTCACTGACAATTTCATTTCTCAGAAGGTGGAAGAAGCAACAAAGGGATCATCTGTTCTAGACCCGGTCCTCACCAACAGGAAGGAACTGATCAACAAAGTGGAAGTACTGGGAAACTTGGGAGGAAGTGATCATGTCCTCTTGGGTTTCATGATACAGAGGCAAGGGAAAGTTGAGTGTAGTTGGACATGCACTCTGGACTTTAAGAAGGCCAGTTTCAAAAAGCTGAAGGAGCTACTGGGTGAGATCCCATGGTCGGAAATACTCAGAAAAGTGAGACCAAGATGGATAGGAGTTTCTAAACGGAGAAATATTGAAGGCCCAAATGCAGACAATACCAACAAGAAAGAAAAGTGGGAGGCATCTAAGGAAAGCAGTGTGGTTGCACAAGGAGCTTACAGATGAGCTGAGAGTTAAGAAATGGAAGAATTGGGCAATCACAAAGGAGGGGTAAACAAGAGTAACCAACAGTTGCAGGGTGAAGGTCAGGCTGGCTAAAGCTCAGAATGAGCTCAGGCTTGCGAGAGAGATGATGATGATGATGAATGTTTATTCTGCTATGTCTGAAGCTAGAGGAAGAACAAGCAAATTGTAGGTCCTCTACGTAGGGAAGGTGGAGAAATGCTACTGGGTGACAAAGAGAAGGCGGAACTACTCAGTACCTACTTTGCCTCTGTCTTCACCCAAAAGGAAAGTGATGCCCAACCTGGTGATAACAGAATAAATGACGCAAGGAGAGAGCTGCAGCCCAAGATAGGAAAAGAGGTAGTAAGTGAACACCTAGGTACTTTGATTGATTTCAAATCTCCAAGGCCTGATGAGTTGCACCCAAGGGTACTAAAGGAGATTGTGGATGTAATTTCAGAGCCTTTGTTTATGATCTTTGATAAATCTTAGAGAACAGGTGAGGTCCCTACAGAGTGGAGGCAGGCAAATGTCTCCATCTTCAAAAAGGGGGGAAATAAGACCTTGGTAACTACTGACCAAGAAGAACAAACCTCTCCATTCTGAAGGAAATCAGCCCTGAGTGCTCACTGGAAAGACAGATCCTGAAGCTGAGGCTCCAATACTTTGGCCACCTCATGAGAAGAGAAGACTCCCTGGAAAAGACCCTGATGTTGGGAAAGATGGAGGGCACAAGGAGAAGGGGAGGACAGAGGACAAGATGGTTGGACAGTGTTCTCAAAGCTACCAACATGAGTTTGACCAAACTGTGGGAGGCAGTGGAAGACAGGAGTGCCTGGCGTGCTCTGGTCCAGGGGGTCACAAAGAGTCGGACACGACTAAACGACTAAACAACAACAAAACTACCGACCGGTGAGCTTGCCCATGATACCAGGGAAGGTCCTATAACAGATAATTCAACAGTTGGTCTGTGAGCATGTAGAAAAGGATGCTGTGATTACTAAGATTTTGCATGGGTTTCTCAAAACAAGTCATGCTAGATGAATCACATTTATTTGATGAGAGTCACAAGCTTGATGGATCAGAGGAACACTGTGGACATAGTGTATCTTGATTTCAGTAAGAGTGTTGACAAAGTTCCCCATGATATTCTTCCAAGAGCATGCTGATAAAATGTGGGTTGAATGAGGTAACTGTGAGGTGAATTTGTATCTGGTTGACTGACTGAATCCAAAGAGTTCTCATTAGTGCTTCCTCGTCATCCTGAAGAACAGGGACAGGAAGGGTGCTGCAGGGTTCTGTCCTGGGCTCATTGTTGTTCAGTGTCTTTATTAACAATGACTAGGACTAAGGAATTGAGGGGATGCTAATTAAATCTGCAGATGACACCAAGCTGGGAGGGGTAGCTAATTCTGCAGAATATAGAATTGTGATTCAAATGACCTTATAACAGATTGGAGAACTGGGCCCAAACTAACAAAATGAATTTCAATAGAGACAAATGAAAGGTTCTGCACTTAGGCAGGAAGAACAAGCTGCACTAATATAAGACGGGACTCCTGGCTTGCTAGCAGTACACGTGAAAATGACCTAGGGATCATAAATTTAATGTGAGTCAACAGCATGATGCAGCAGCAAAAGAAGCCATCACGATTCTAGGCTGCATCAACAGAGGTAGTGTTCAGATGAAGGGAAGTACTAGTCCCACTCCATTCTGCCTTGGTCAGACCACACCTGAAATCCTGTGTCCAGTTCTGGGCACCAAATTTAAGGAGGATGTTGACAAGATGGAAGATGTGCAGAGGAGGACAACCAAGATGATCAAGGGTCTGGAAACCAAACCTTATGAGGAACAGTTGAAGGAGCTGGGTAGGTTTAGCCTGGAAAATAGGAGACTGAGAGGAGGTATGATAATCGTCTTCAAATATATTAAGAGCTGTCACATGGAAGAGGGAACAAGCTTGTTTTTTCCTGATCTGGAGAGTAGGACTCGAACCAATGGCTTTCAAGGAGGTCGGATAGCCATCTTTCATGGATGCTTTAGTTGAGATTCCTGCATTGCAGGGGGTTGGCTAGATGACCCTAGGGGTCTCTTCCAACTCTACAATTCTATAATGCGGTCAGCGGCTATGTGCTCGCTGCCTTTCATGGAAAGCTATCTACCATCTCCTGTCTTGCCCTGGAGAATCCCCCACAATCCCTGCCATGCCATTTCAGAACTACTGAGCTAGCCAGCCTTGGAGGTCGGGCCCTCCATCATGAAGCCTGTTTTCTGAAGGGGGCAGGGGCATTCTGCGGCTGCCAAAGCCAGTACTGACTTGCTGGGGTCCAAAGAGCTACTTCAAGAAGGGCCTAAGGGCTCATGCCTGACATTTTAGAACAGACCCACCCCACCCCCGCTATATTATGCAATATTACCAAGTGCTCTTGACATTTCCCTCAGTTTCAAACACAGCTTGCCTTTAAACATAGAGCAGGGCAGGGGGGGTAGGGGGAGAGGGCAGCCATTTAAGAAGCAAAATCAGCAACTCTTTCAGGGATATCAAAAAAGCTAAGTGGTTTGCTGCATCCAAGCTCAGCAACCAAACAGAATGTCACTAATGCTCATCATTTGCTTGACAGCTAGATCTGCCACGGGTGGGCTGCTCTGAAGTGTCACTGAGAGGAGAACAGGCAAAGCAGTATTCCCCAGACTCAGGTACTGGACTGCAGCTCCCATCATGCCTGACCACTGGCCGTTTCAGTCCACAACATCTGGAGGGCACCAGGTTGGGGGGGAGGCTGCCCTTGAGGGTCTCCCTCATGACATCCACAGCACACAAAAGGATTTCCCCAATCCTTGGATTTGCAGAGCCCTTTATCAGCAAGTGTCCTCCTGGCTCTCACTGGATTGAGAACTCGAATTTGGAGTGCAGTCTCTGCCAGTATCTTCAATGCTCAAATCAGTGTGGTACAAAACAGGGTTCAAAGAAACAACAGGTGCTGTGTCTGGCTAAGCAAATGAAGACAAGCACAAACACAACCTGGGTCACGTTATGTGGGATTTTCATTGTTACGGTTTTTTTTACATTAACATACACCAAATACAATACATTAAACACTGACTTCCCTTCCCTTCATTGCATGGTTCCTTTTAAATTTCCCTTGCTGTTTCATATTCTATTCACTCTGTATCCTATTTTATCCATTTTATCTCAACATAATTTATACTGCTGAAATTTACTCTAATCCTTCTAATGTTTGAATTTGTTTACAATGATTCTTCATATATTCAACAAACGTTTTCCAGTCTTCCTTGAATATCCTTTCTTCCTGATGAGTGCCTAACTTCTCCTAAGAGGATGAGCTGGAGTGGACTCTGGTGGTGCAGCGGAGGTGTCAGGATCAGAGGCGAAACTGGCACTGGAGCTGGGAGTTGTGAAGTGGACGCAGCAGTCCCAGGTGACACAGGAAGGGGACAGAGCAGAGTGCTGGGAGGCTACACCACCGGGACCCTCCCCAAGATTGGATTCCATCCCCTCAAGGCCCAGGCACAGCCTGTCTCCCCAGGGTCACCAGCAGGCTGCTCCTCCAGCACCCCAACGCTCTCCTGGTCTGACCACTCTCTCTACAATGTCTCTATGGGACTCATGACAAGGTGGCAGAGGTGGGTATGGAAAACATCCAATTAGCCACTGTAAACAGACACTGGTTTTAAACTGGCTTCCCTCAGTTTTCAGTTCCACAGGCTGCTACTTTCTCAAGAGTGCCAGAAACATTCAGACATTATTGTGGGGATTTGGCGGCAGCAGCGGCAGGGTGGGGGATGTTGGTTGTTGTTGGACTGCAAGATCGCAGGGTTACTTACAGCTTTTTCTAGGAAGAGGTTGTCCCCCGTGAGGTGGTAAGTGCTCAACAGGCCCCCAAGGATCCGAATGGCGCTCTCAAATAGGTTGACGTCCACATTCTTGTTGAAGTTGAGGTCAGTGGCAACCCACTTCCTTGCTTCTTTGAACTCTGCATTGGGGAAGGGAGACAAGAGATTTGTCAACGGAAACCCTGCACCAAGGTTTTCTGGGCTGCTGGGGAAGGGAAGACTCAGGAAAGCCCCCCACCCTCATTCTTAAGGCCACATCTGGGAGTGGCTCCTGCCCACCTGGATACCAGGTAAAAGAGCAGCCCCCCCAAGGTGCTGAACACAGGTTTCCTTTGTTGGCCTAGGAGCAGGAGAAGCTGCCTTTATGCCCATTCATGAAATGGGTCCATCTAGTCCAGTGCTGCCTACTCTAACTGGCAACAGCTGTCCAGCTTTTCATGCAGCAAAGTGTATTTGCCATCACTTGTCACCTGGACCCTTTTAACTGGAGATGATGCCAGTGCCTTAGCATCTGCACAGTGTGCTCTGCGGCAGCTATGGTCCCTGCCCAATACAGCTCTCTACCATTCATGCATGTGGAAGTGGGTGGGGGTAGGGGGCAGGTGAACGTGGGGCTGGGGGCCCAAACTGAACCCCCTCCCCCGAACTCACACACAAGAGACAAAAAAGAAAACCTTCTGCAGCTACAGCAAAGTGTGCTAATGTTCAAGGTAATGTGCCAGCTCTGGCAGAAACGTTCTGGCACCTCAGATAACACTGGAGGAGCAAGAAAAACAATGGAAAGGAGGGCATTGCCTCGCTCCGCATGTGCCCATTTGACCACTCTGATCTGCAGATCTGCCACTGTTGCAGACGCCACGTAATACCTGTTCTGCAGCTGCAATAAATCATTCTTCTGGCACAGCAATACCTGCTCTCTGGAACTCCCTGTCTATTGGCATCAGGCAAGTGCCTTCACTGTATTTTTTTCTGCTTAAAACATTTTTGTTTGAGCAAGCCTATGAAGACACATAAAAGCAGGCATGTTTTAAATCTCTTCTTTTTGTTTACTGACTTTGCTTTTATAAATGCTTTTCCTTATTTGCTTTTAACTGTCTTACTGGTGATTTCAACGCTTCCCATAAACCACTCAAGAGGTTCTGCTATGATGAAGTGGTATAGACATTTGGTAAAATAAATCAAGTAAATGAGGCCAAGTGAAAAAGCTGACATGGGAGAAATGGGGCAGACCTTCTTTCAAGCCCATGATCCACATGGTGTCCAGGGCATCAATGAGTGTTAGGCCAAGGCCAAACCATTCGCTGAACGACTTAGAGATGGGCTTCAGCTCGTCATGGCCCCAGGCGAACTCCTTGTAGCCTTTCCAAGCGTGGCGGAATGCTTCTATCACTGCCATCTGGCGCTCATTGAGAGGTACTAAAATCAGAAAGCAAAATAACTCAGCTGTAGGACACAGGAACTTAGCTGCTGGGACCAGGTCTCTGGGTTCTGTTTAGGCAAGGGCCCCCTCTGACACTGCATGATTTGCCTACACTAGTCAACTACCAAACCGTTTCCCCCCCATTTATCAAACTTATTAGTTAAGCACTGTTATTATTTATAAGTCAATTTATTTATTTTTTGCTTTTTCATAAGTGTTTTGTTAGACAATACATTAATGTATTATACAATCCCCTTATATATATTTTTCTTCCCTTATGGTTGTGTGTGTATTTATTTATTTTTACTGTAAGTTGTTTGGAGACCTTCAGGTGACAAGTGACTAATAGGTTTGATAAATTTGGGGGGGGGGGAGGGGAAACTAACAATTCAGAATGTGAAACCATGGATTGAAGTTGGCTTAGAAACACTGGCTTGTGCAACCATGATTTCCCATTACTTTTTGAATGCAATTACTGGCATGAACCTGGTGTTTTTTCAGCACCCCTCCCCAGATGCTCACATGGCCAGAGATGTGAGGCAAGAGCCATTAGAAAAGTGAAATCAGCATTAGGCAAAATTAGGCATGGTTGCTTTGTTTATCCACAAGACTGATCCTAGTTTGTTCCAACAAACCACGGCTAAAACAAAACCGTAAAGGTAAAGGGACCCCTGACCATTAGGTCCAGTCGTGGCCGACTCTGGGGTTGCGGCGCTAATCTCGCTTTATTGGCTGAGGGAGCCAGCGTACAGCTTCCGGGTCGTGTGGCCAGCATGACTAAGCTGCTTCTAGCAAACCAGAGCAGCGCACAGAAACACCGTTTACCTTCCTGCCGGAGCGGTACCTATTTATCTACTTGCACTTTGACGTGCTTCCGAACTGCTAGGTTGGCAGGAACAGGGACCGAGCAACGGGAGCTCACCCCGTCGCGGGGATTCGAACCGCCGACCTTCTGATCAGCAAATCCTAGGCTCTGTGGTTTAACACACAGCGCCATGAGCGTTAAAAAAGGTTAAAATACACAAAATTTGAGTGTTACATGCAGCCATACTGTCTGAAACAAAGGGGAAATGACAGGAAGAAAGCTTGAGCCCACATCTTCACTAATATGTCAGATAAATTAAAGAATGGAAATTGAAAAGTGTTTGGGAAGGACTGAGCTAGTGAGGGTTGGAATGTGAAGGCTGTGTTCACAACAGAACTGTGAGAGAAGGACAAAGTAGCACCTAAGCAGGAAATTGAAGAAGAGTAGTTTGGATTTGATATCCCGCTTTATCACTACCCGAAGGAGTCTCAGAGCGGCTAACAATCTCCTTTTCCCTTCCTCCCCCCCAACAAACACTCTGTAAGGTGAGTGGGGCTGAGAGACTGAAGTGTGACTAGCCCAAGGTCACCCAGCAGCTGCATGTGGAGGAGCGGAGACACGAACCCGGTTCACCAGATTACGAGTTATCCACTACACCACAATTGTTACTATAAACTGTTGTAGGAGAAGAGATAAGGAAGTTAGAAGCCTGTTGCCATCTCTTGTAGAAGCCGGTAGATGTTAGGAGGTGGAAGTTATTGCCATATATGGACAGACCTGACCCTTTGCTTGTAACTGTATACCATGCTTGGGCTTTTTTCATATTTGATGTGCCGCCCCCCATACTACTTGGTGGATGAGGTTGTGATCCATCGGCCCTGCAACACCTAAATAAACATCCTATTTTACTGATGACTGGCGTCTGGATTCTACTGGCCGTTCCAAGCAGCCCAGGGTATCAGGCTTGAACCTGGATATTTCCCCAACAGTCTCTGTACCCAACAGACAAGTCTGTTTCAGACCTGTCTGTTTTGTGTAGCAGTAACCAGCAACTGCCTGCATGGCAGGAATAAGCTTTGACCTCACCAGAGATGGGGGTTCCCCTTGACTCATTACCTGGCTCTTTAGTATCTTCGGATTCCACAGGCAAGGGCCTGTCTGGTTCCTTTATTTTGTTGGAAGGAGGTTCTGTGCCCTGGTCCGGCTCAATAACTGCTCCTCTCCAGCTGCAAAAAGAGAACTATTCAAGGAAAACTGTCTGGGTTCTGCTGTCACAGCAACGTCAGAAAGATGCACAACAAAGGCTCAATCAAGGATTGGGGTGCTGCATACCCAAATATAGATGCTCCTCTTTTCCCGGGGGTGCAGATTTCTCCGCACAAAAGTCTCTTAAATGGTTCTCCCTTACTGCCCCTTATGCCCAGAACACTCCCAGGTCCTCTGTGGTGCCAGCGTGTAGCTTCTCCTTAGTCTCAGAACTTAACCCCCAGCTGAACTGAAGCCCAGGCATCTGTCACTAGATGTTTTCCATGTTAGCTTCACATCTCCATTCCTGCTGCTCCTGCGGTTGTCTCTCCTAAAGGGTCGAAATGTGTGTTATAACTTTCTTGCAACCAAGCAATGCTCCTCCAGCCAACTACCTGATGACGGACTTCTCCGTTTTTTGTTCTTTACCAGCCTGGCCAGCTTCTCCCTCCTCCTTGGCTGCTTCATCTGGGAAGTTCAGCCTCGAGTCTCTCCATGGGGGCCTGATCTGCAGGTTAGGAGGTCCACGCCGGACCGGAAGCTGCTTCGGAGGTTTCTAAGGAAATGGAGCAGAGGAAGAAAACAATGACTTCCCACCTTCCCATACACACCTACACATACCTGTAAAAAGCCACCTGCTTTGTCACCTTTGGCAAGACTGGCAGGGAAGTAAGGGGAGACTTGGCTCTACGACAATGTCTGTGACCATATCTGCAGGGCTGGGATAAACTGAAACTGCCCCTACCTTTCCCTTTCCCTTCCCCTTTCACCTGTTGACAGGGAACTGAATCCAGCTATTTCCTAGTTTCTCAGGACAGGAAGCCCCACTGAGTCCTGGCCTCATTACTAGCCTCCATTTGCTTCTTTAAGACGAGAGGCTTCTCTCATCAGGTCAGAAGAAAACAGGCCAGTAATAGTGATGCCACTGTTGCAGGAATTTATGTATAGGTTGCGGGGGGGGGGGGTTTGCCCCTCCAGCAGATATCATGCACATGCAGCCCACTACCAAAATCAGCACAATCACTTTTGTGGCTTTTGTGATTTGTCCCCACAAAACACTTCATCACAGTTTCTTCCTATCTGTTCAAAGGGCCTCTGCAGCACAATACCAAGTGTAAGAATTCACTGATAAATGTATCTATGTACTGGCTCACTGGGAAATCTTCAGAAATTCATATAGACACGTGAGCTCAGCTACTCAGCAGACAGGTAGCCGTTCCAGAAATAACAAACCCAGATGAAGACAAAAGGGTGTGATTAACTTGGCTGGGAAACAGGGAAATGTAAATATCTCTTTTGTTACACTTGATGGGTGTTTGGTGGAGGGCAAGGGGAACCATGGGGCAGAGTCCAGGATGCTCAGATTACTGCCACCAGACCTCCCCTTTCATGATGTAACCATGATGTATTAGTGATGTAGTTTGGGGGGTATAACATGAGGATTAGCAGCTAATAAAAGTTTGGGGGCTCTTTTGTTCGGGGCTTCCATCTTGTTCCACCTTGTGGCAGGTGGGAGTCCTGTGGCGACAGTCTTCAATAAAGACCAAGCCTACTGGCTGCTGTTTTGTATTCCTGGCTGGTGTCCTTGTTTTTTGTCCAAGGGAGTCCTCAGAATTCTCCATTAACACCACCTACTACCATGAAAAGGATCTGAAGCTCTGTGAGGGTCCCCCTTGCCTGGAAATACAGGCAAGACTGGAAAATGGAATGTGCCTCCTATGAAAAGGGACGGAGAATGAAGCCATTTGCACAGCCCTGCCTCCAAAGCAAAAGAGAGTCATAATTGCACCACCGAATGAGACAGGATAGGGTGCTTCCCCCCCCCCCCCGCCAAGCAATCCTGCCAAACCTCCGACACAGGGAAAATTCAGGACATAGACCACTTCTCTCGCCCACTTTGCCAGAGAAGTTGTATCCCAAGTGGACCTGAGCTTCCTTTAGCAGCAACCTCTGACCGCACTAGGTGACACACCAATGGCCCAGGGCTTGAGGGACAGGGCTGTCACCCAAAGAGTCTTGCTTACATGAGTGGTAAGCATGCAAGACTTCGTCAGCAGCCTGCAAAAGACACAAGGTGGAGTCCTGGGCTGGGAGTCAAAGATTAAAGATGTGAAGCAATCATACAGGGCCTTTCGTAAACCTCAGTCTCCTTTCTGAGAAGCAAAGGTGCTGGCAAAGAAGCCTAGTCACGAGTCTGGCATTTCCTCAGATTAATGGTTAATCAAGTTGTGTTCCAGACAGCCTTGAGAAGATTGGCAATGGTAGAAAACACAAATGAAAGCCACCCTCTCCTGTTCTTCCTTTGTGGTAAAGGTAAAGGGACCCCAGACCATTAGGTCCAGTCGTGGCCGACTCTGGGGTTGCGGCCTCATCTTGCTTTACTGGCCTAGGGAGGCGGCGTACAGCTTCCGGGTCATGTGGCCAGCAGGACTAAGCTGCTTCTGGCAAACCAGAGCAGTACATGGAAACGCCGTTTACCTTCCCGCTGGAGCGGTACCTATTTATCTACTTGCACTCTGACGTGCTTTCGAACTGCTAGGTTGGTAGGAGCAGGGACCGAGCAACGGGAGCTCACTGCATCGCGGAGATTCAAACCGCCGACCTTCTGATCAGCAAGTCCTAGGCTCTGTGATTTAGACCACAGCACCACCCGCGTCCCTTTCCTTTGTGGTAGGTTGTTGTATTTTAGGTACTCATAAGAACCTAAGAAGAGCCAGCTGGATCAAGCCAATTGCCCAGCATCCTGTTCTTACAGTGGCCAACCAGGGGACTTAAAGAGAAGCCAACAACAAGGATCTGGGCGCAAGAGCCCTCTTCCCTTCTGCAGCATCTAGCAACTGGTATTCAGAAGAATTACTGCTTCACTAGATGACCCAGAGTTCTAGTGTCATGAAAAAAGGGAGAAAAACTTCTTTCTATCTGTGCCGTGCATGATTTTCTAAACGTCTGTTGTGTCACCTCTTACCCGCTGCAAGCAGGATTTGAGCACAGGAGCACTCTCCTCCACCCTTGTAGCTTGCAGCAACCAGCATTTAGAAAAATTGTTGTACAGTATCCAACTGTGGAGGCAGAGCATAGCTGTTGTGGCTAGTAGCTAATGATAGCCTTATCCTCCATGAATTTGTCTAATCCTCTTTTTAATCCATCCAAGCTCATGGGAAGCACTTCCTCCTGTGGGAGCTAGTTCCAAAGTTTAACTGCCAGTGGTGCATGCTCTAGTTATCTCCTGCTTGGACCACTGCAATGCGCTACCTTTGAAGGTGATCCGGAAACTACAACTAATCCAGAATGCGGCAGCTGGACTGGTGACTGGGAGCGGCTGCTGAGACCACACAACACCGGTCTTGAAAGACCTACATTGGCTGCCAGTACGTTTCTGAGCACAATTCAAAGTGCTGGTGCTGACCTTTAAAGTCCTAAACGGCCTCGGTCCAGTATATCTGAAGGAGCGTCTCCACCCCCATCGTTCAGCCCGGACACTGAGGTCCAGTGCCGAGGGCCTTCTGGTGGTTCCCTCACTGCGAGAAGCAAAGCTACAGGGAACCAGGCAGAGGGCCTTCTTGGTGGTGGCGCCCACCCTGTGGAACGCCCTCCCATCAGATGTCAAAGAGATAAACAACTACCTGACATTCAGAAGACATCTGAAGGCAGCCCTGTTCAGTTTTTAGTGTGTGACATTTTAGTGTATTTTTGGTTTTTGTTGGAAGCCGCCCAGAGTGGCTGGGGAAACCCAGCCAGATGGGCAGGGTACAAGTGATAAATTATTATTATTATTATTATTATTATTATTATTATTATCATGTGCTGCATGAAAAAGTACTTTATTTTCTCTTCCTCAATCTTCCAACATTCAGTTTCACTGGATGTCCATGAGTTCCAGCGGTATGGGAGAAATTAAACTTTTCTGTATTCCCTTTCTCCATGCCATGCATCGTTTTATAAACGTTCATCATGTCACCTCTTACTTTTCAAAAGGGAGCATTACTAAAGGAAGTCCGATATAAAATACACATTTTAAACAGCACAATTAGCCAAATAATAAAATAATATCATACGCTTAGATACAGAGGGTGCCTGCTGTGTGTTAGGCTGCTACCCCCCAACCTTCTAAATTCCAAAAAAGACATTGGGGAGAGAATTACTTGAAGTGAAAAATCCCCCTGATTGGCATCAGCGTTTTGTGGAATTGGAAGAACTGCCTGATTTGCTGGCTTCAACCCAGGGACCTCCATATAAGTCTTTTGTTCCTCTGAAGCTCTGCTGGTTAGACCTGGAAAGAGAAATTAACTGCAGTGAATGCCACCTGATGCAACATAATGAAATGAATGTCCAAGACTCCTGGTAAGATCTCATCCAGTTAAACATGTTTACATGCTGGCTTCAGGCTTACCAGAACAATAAACAAAACCATGGAAACCAAATCACTGTGCCCTGTCCAATGTATCTTGCTCCCACAACAAAAATCACCCACCAAGAATAACTAGCATAATTTCTTTTTCCCTTACAAATTAGCCCAAAGAGCTGAGACCGGGTTTGATCTTTCGATTCATTCATTATTGCAGTCAGGGCTGATGACAGGGCAGCAGGTGCAGCTGGGGCCCGGCAGTCCAGAGGGGGTACTCACTAACTCGCACATGTTTTATGTAACATATTAACAAAATATGTATTTCATCTTCAGTGCATGCACAATTCCAAAATAATAGCTTGCCAACTTTTGCTGTGAATCAATCAAGTTAGCTCCGTCAGCAGAGCAAGAGACTCTTAATCTAATGGTTGTGGGTTTGAGCCTGCACTGCATGGGGCTGGACTAGATGACCCTTGTGACCCCTTCCAACTCTACAATCCCCCCCCCCCGATTTTTATTTTCATTTTTATTTTACACTTGAAACAACATTTCAAATAAAAGAAATACACAATTGATGTTAGGTTTGCTTCGTTATATGTTTTTTCAGGTTGCGTCCCGCAGCGCCCCGGAAGTACTGAAAGGGTTACTTCCAGGTTTTGCTGTTCGCGCATGCATGCAAAATGACATCATGCGCAGAAGTGGCAAATCACGACTCACGTGTGCGTAGACGCGGGTTGCATTTTTTTCAGGTTGAGAATGGGCCTCCGGAACAGATCCCGTTCGCAACCAGAGGTACCACTGTACAATGAAGTACAAGTTGAATGTTTCAAGTGTTTGACTAGTTCAGCAATGATTGTGTAGATGCTTATATGCTTATACTACTGATATAAGTCATTAGGATCTTAACATTCTCAGCAGGTGCAAAAACATCACATTTATTATTGACACCCAAATGAGATCATGAATTTGTTTTACATCCCATGTAAATACTTTTTAGCCAATATGCCCTTGATTAGGGAGGCCTGGGGTGGGGTGGGGATTTTCACTGTGGTCTAAACTTGCATTCAGCACCGCTGATTACAGTAACACAAAAGAAGCAGAACAGCCTCTGAAAATAAGCAAAGATGTCCTTAATTTTTCTCCAGTGGTTGCTGCTTTAAAACTGGCCTCCCAGCAATGAAGGGCCTCTTCCTTTTGCATAAAGGACTCTCTCTGTGTATAGAACTTTCCAAACCTATCCTGAGTTTAGGATGAAAGCTTTAGTTGCTTTTTAAAAATTACAAATTACAAATCTGCAACCTTGCTAAGCTGCAGAAAAGCTAAGTAAGTGAAATAGACCTACTTTTCCAAGGTTCAGACATGTTTGCGTAAGTGATGACTCCGCAGACAGCCAGAAAGGCGAACAGGAAGAGGATCAAGCTCCGCTGGAGGCGGGACAGCTGCTTCCATTTCTGAGATTGAAACAATAGAGAGAGAAATCAGAAATGCAAATAACTGCGCTATTTATATAGCAATAAATAAATAATGCCAAAAACTCACAAGTCTAAATCAGAAAAGAACCCTAGCTCATGACATGAATGCACTGACACCACGGGTCTCCGTGTGAGTTTTCACAAGCTGCACTAAACTCTTCCCAGTTTGTATCTCCCTTTTCACTCTACACAGAAAAGCAAGGATGAATCTCTGAAGCAATTATTTAGACAGTGTTCCTTTACCACATATGAAACTCTACAATAAGGGTTGGCAGACTTCAGCTTTGCTGGATCCACTTTGCTTTTTTTTCCTGGAACCCCAAGATCAACCATATCAAAAAACAAAATCTTAGAATGAAAGACTTCTGAGCCCAGGAACTTCTTATGAGCACCAGAACTGAGCAGAGCACACAGCCCTTCTACACAAAATATCCACTCTGGGTTCCCGCCTCCCCAGTTTTCAGTATTTCAGCAATATTTGGGGTAAATTTGTTGATGCCATTGTTAGGAACACAGGATCTTGCAACATTTAGTGAGTATTATAATAAAGGAAGAAAAACTTTTCTCTATCCACTTTCTTCATACCAAGCATCATTTTATAAACTCCTATCTTGCCACCTCTTATTGGCTTTTTTTCTAAATTAAAAAGTCCCAAATGCTGCAAACTTCCCTCATCGGAAAGTCACTCCACCCCCAACCCCCCAACTGATAATTTTGGTTGCCCTCCAACTCTACAATAACATTTTTGTGGTAAGGCAACCAGAACTGTATGAAGTAAATTTTAAGCAACTGGGAGTGAGAAATCATTCTTGGTGTTCTTCAGATCACCCAGAGATCTAGCAGTGGATCCCAATCTACCTACAGATCCTGAGTTATTTTCTGCCCCACTCTGCTCTATAGTATAATACAGTACATACACACACACCCTTCTAGAAGGACTTAAAATCTGAAATTTAACTGTTGGGAGGGAAGGGGAAAGGAACAAACTGCAAGCAAAAACAGTTAAACAACTTAAATTGTGCTGTGACTGTGGAGAAAAAGTTAGAGCAGATGACCAGTCCTGCTGGCTCAGACTGACCAATCCAAGACTCGGTTCCAACAGAGGCCAGCCAGAAGCCTCCTGGAAAGTCCGAAACAGGAAATACAACAGCCTCCCTGGCCTCTCTCTGTTGTATGCCTCCAGCATCTCCTCTGAACACAGATCCTAAATAAAACACAGCTTCTGAACACAGATCCTAAATAAAAACCACTGATATAGTTCCATAAAGAAGTAAGAAGAATCCAGCTGAATGACACGAAAGGTCCACCTAGTGCGACATCCTGCTTCCAACAGCGGCCAGCCAGATATTTCCAGAAAGCCCACAAGCAGGGCAGGAGGGCAAGAACCCCCTTCCCTCTGGCACTCAAGATGCACACTGCCTCTGAACATGGAGGTTCTATGCAGCCACCATAGCTATTCCGCTACGGAGGGATTAGAAAGGAGTTTATAAAGGGGAGCAACATGAACCTTCCTTGTCCCACAACTGCGCCTCCACAACTGCCCTGATTTCACTGCACTTGGGCACCTCCCTCTCTTGTCAGCATCTTTCCTAAAACAAAAAACAAAAAATGCCACAGATTCCTCTTACGTACAGCACAGCTCATGAGATCTGGATCAAGGCCGCTTCTTGACTTTTTCATGGCTTAACAGCAACAGCTGTCTGAGGAAAACACAGAGCCAGTTCTCTGTCCAAAGTTTCTTTCTCGAAAAGGAAGCTGCCAGGGCTAATGCCACCTCTCTGTTTCCTGTCGCACCCCAGAGGTCTGTCTTTTGTTGTTGTGATGATTCAGTGGGGAGAGAAAGGCACCCTGCCTACACCTTGAAGGTACAGCACCTGCTGCCAGCATCATGAACTGATGCAAGTTGCTTTGGAGAATAAATGTTGGCCTGAAAATCAAGGGGAGGGGGGAGAATAAATAGGAGAAAAGCCAATCAATGACTACCAATTGTGATGGCTGTATTGAGCCACCAGATTTCAGAGGCAGCATGGCTCTGAGTATCAGTTGCTAGGAAGCAACAATGGGAGAGGGGAGTTGTATTTATGCCTCACATATGGACTTGGGTAAGTGGCTGGCTACTGGGGGAAGAGGATGCTTGACCTGACAGGCCCCCTCTGGACTGATTGAATTATCAGAAGAACATAGGAGGAGCTGGGCTGGAACACCTGTGTTCAGAATACTAGATACTAGCAGCATCAAACTTGGGGGGGGGGGGGAACGTGCCTTTAAGGGTTGCTTCAAGGCTTCTGGGGGGGGGCATCTGGTTGACCACTGAGGGAAGCAGGATCCTGGACTCCATGGACATTTGTTCATATACCTATCTTCAAAAGCTGGAAGGAACCCAGCAGGGGCAGGAGTCTATTAATCTAAAATGAAAACTCCAGGTTTGTTTTCAAAACATGTTGGAATTGATATTCTTATAAATTGTTACTAATAGTCCAGTTTCCTGCACCTATGGGACTCTTCCTGTTCTTTTTATAACCCTGCCCTTTGAAGGAACAAAGGTAAACACACCAACATTTACTATCCATAATATTACCCTTTAAAAAAACCCCATTCAATCAACCATTACAATACAGTGGTACCTCTGGATGCGAATGGGATCCATTCTGGAGCCCCGTTCACATCCTGAAGCGAACACAACCCACATCTGCGTGTGCGCGGGTTGTGATTTGCCGCTTCTGCGCATAACATCATTTTGAGCGTCTGCGCATGCACGAGTGGTGAAACCCGGAAGTAATGCATTCCGTTACTTCTGGGTTGCCGCGGAGCGCAACCCGAAAATGCTCAACCCGAAGCTGCTTCAACCCAACGTATGACTGTAACAACAACAACAACGGGAAGGAGAGCAAGCAGAATCCACCCCAGCACCTCCTCCAGATGCACTCTCCCACACCCTTTCCCCACAAGGTGATTGACAGCTGGTGCTGATGTAGTGATTAGGAGATCAAGCTAGGACCTCAGAGACCATTCATGAAGCTCACTGGGTGGCTTTGGGACAGTCACTGCATCTTGGCCTAACCTACCCCACAGGGTTGCTGTGGGGATTAAATGAGGAAGTGGATCACACTGCATGCTTTATTATGGCACTCAGAACCATGTGCCTTGAGCTCCTTGGAGGAGAAGGTGGGATATGAAAGCAATCAATCATTCAGTCATTCTACAACAGTACATATGATTCAGAAAAGGGAGGCTGAAATCCAACCAGTGCAGCTAATGCAACCATTTCAGACTGCAGGGAAGGGGTCGGAGGAAGTTCCTGCATTTCTCACCTGGCCCTACAACTAAATCTAAAGGGCTGTCATATGGAAGAGGGAGCAAACTTGTTTTCCAGCTCCAGAGGGGAGGACTTGAACCCATGGATTCCAGTTACAAAAAGGGAGGTTCCGACCAAAAATCAGGAAGAACTTTCCGTGACAGTAACAGCTGTTCGACAGTGGAACTGTCTCCCTCGGGAGGTGGTGGACTCTGTGTGGTCATCTGTCCTGGATGCTTTAGCCGAGATTCCTGCGCTGCAGGGGGCCCGGCTGGATAACCCTAGGGGTCCCTTCTATGACTCTTAGCTGCTCCATTTGGGTTGGACTGGTGAAGTTGGAGGGGGAGAGTCGTAACCACCCCAAGGACTATGGCTATGCAATGCCCACCCTGGGGGCTTCCAGGCTTTCCAAGGCTTGACGCATGCGCCCTGCGCGGCACTTCCCACCCCGGCCTGAGGAGGGCAGAGCGCTGCGGCCCTTATTGCCTCCCCGCGCACCCCACCACCAGCCCCGACTCTATGGCTTCTCCCCTCACCCGCCAGCAGGAGCGCCTCCGCCAGGCCTTGCTGTTGTTGTAGCCGCCGACGGCGGCCGCCGCTGCGTCGAGGGCTCCGCCGGGGCTGAGGGTCACGGTGATGAAGTCCCGCCTGGTGGAGGGCGGCAGCGGCGCCGAAGAGGAGGCGGCGGAGGAGTACATGGCGGCGCGGGCAATGGCCCCTCAGGATCCGCGAGCCGCTCCTCCGCCGGCTGCCATGTTTTTTTTTTTTTCCTCGCGTCCGCCGAGCCCGTAGAGATGACGGCGCAGAGCGGCCGCTTCCGCGTCTGCGCTCTCCCTCCCTCGTCCGCGGGTGGGTGGGGAGGAAAGCTCTATGGTTATCACCTTAGCAACAGCGCCCAGGGAGCGCCTGGGAACAAGGCCGCGGAGCCTTTCTCTATTCCCCTGTGGCGAAAGGGTTAAAAGCGGCCCCGCCAGCAAAAGACTGTTTGCCATGGCCAATAAATCACAAGCGCCTTCTTAAAAGGACATTGCTGTTTTGCGCCATGCCCGCTAGAGGCCTTGTTTTATTTATTGCCATTTTATATACCGCCCTCCGCTCCAAAGGATGTCTCTCAATGGTGTCGGGGCATGGGTCTCCCTGTTGCAGGAATTTATGTATAGGTTGGGGGGGGTTGCCCCTCCAGCAGATATCATGCACATGCAGCCCACTACCAAAATCAGCCCAATCACTTTTGTGGCTTTTGTGATTTGTCCCCACAAAACACTTCATCACAGTTTCTTCCTATCTGTTCAAAGGGCCTCTGCTGCACGATACTAAATGTAACAATTCAGTGATCAATGTCTCTATGTACTGGCTCACTGGGAAAACTTCAGAAATTCATATAGACATGTGAGCTCACTCAGCAGCCCCTCTGCCTGAGTGATAATTCCTGGCATCTTAATACCTGAGTGCCAGACAGGTAAGGATTCCAGAAATAACAAACCCAGATGAAGACAAAAGGGTGTGATTAACTTGGCTGGGAAACAGGGAAATGTAAATATCTCTTTTGTTCCCTAGCCGGAATTAAGATTGCCGGAAGAAATATCAACAACCTCAGATATGCAGATGACACAACCTTGATGGCAGAAAGTGAGGAGGAATTAACCTTTTATTGAGGGTGAAAGAGGAGAGCGCAAAATATGGTCTGAAGCTCAACATAAAAAAAAACGAAGATCATGGCCACTGGTCCCATCACCTCCTGGCAAATAGAAGGGAAAGAAATGGAGGCAGTGAGAGATTTTACTTTCTTGGGATCCATGATCACTGCAGATGGTGACAACAGCCACGAAATTAAAAGATGCCTGCTTCTTGGGAGAAAAGCAATGACAAACCTAGACAGCATCTTAAAAAGTAGAGACATCACCTTGCCAACAAAGGTCCGTATAGTAAAAGCTATGGTTTTCCCAGTAGTGATGTATGGAAGTGAGAGCTGGACCATAAAGATGGCTGACTGCCAAAGAATTGATGCTTTTGAATTACGGTGCTGGAGGAGACTCTTGAGAGTCCCATGGACTGCAAGATCAAACCTATCAATTCTTAAGGAAATCAGCCCTGAGTGCTCACTGGAAGGACAGATCCTGAAGCTGAAGCTCCAATACTTTGGCTACCTCATGAGAAGAGAAGACTCCCTGGAAAAGACCTTGATGTTGGGAAAGATGGAGGGCACAAGGAGAAGGGGACGACAGAGGACACGATGGTTGGATAGTGTTCTCGAAGCTACCAGCATGAGTTTGACCAAACTGCGGGAGGCAGTGGAAGACAGAAGTGCCTGGCGTGCTCTGGTCCAGGGGGTCATGAAGTCAGACATGACTAAACGACTAAACAACAACAACAACACACTTGATGGGTGTTTGGTGGAGGGCAAGGGGAACCATGGGGCAGGGTCCAGGATGCTCAGATTACTGCCACAAGACCTCCCCTTTCATGATGTAACCGGGGTGTATTAGTGTTGTAGTTTGGGGGGGTGTAACATGGGGATTAGCAGCTAATAAAAGTTTGGGTTCTCTTTTGTTCGGGGCTTCCATCTTGTTTCACCTTGTGGCAGGTGGGAGTCCTGTTGTGACAGTCTTCAATAAAGACCAAGCCTACTGGCTGCTGTTTTGCTCTGGTATTCCTGGGTGGTGTCCTTGTTTTTTGTCCAAGGGAACCCTCAGATTTCTCCGTTAACATCCCTCTCGTGGTTTTGTCCTCACAACAACCCTGTGAGATAGATTAACGTCAAGAGAGTCTGGCCTGAATGGGGAGCTGAGCCCTGGTCTCTCCCAGGTCTCTCCAGTGCACTCGGACCACTGCACCAAACTGGCTTACGGAGAGATGAAAGATGCGTGAATATTTTTAAAATAAAAGTAAATGCAACATAGATTCATCTGCTTGTCTTTTGCAACTTTTATTTAATGGAATTGGAGTGTTGGAAGGGATTCTGGGGGTCATCCAGTCCAACAACCTGCAATCTCAGCTTTTATTATATGCCTGTGTTGTAAACAAAATAGCACCCTGCTGCAACAATTTAATAAAGATCAGGCTTACTAGCTGCTTTGTTTCTCAATATTCTCTGGTTGGCCTCTGTTATTTTCTCCGACTAATGGAGAACCTGTAAAGGACTCTGTAAGGGCTCTTGTATACTCCATAAGGGAATAAGGGCAGATTTTGTTTACACCTGCTACTAAGAAGTGTCTGAGGCAACTTGGAACATGAAAGTGCTTTCATTTATATATTCAATTCAATTCAATTTCATTTATATATTCAATTATATATATCTCAGAAAACTCCCTACAACATGAAAATTTACCATGTTGATAGAACTGCAAATCTCAAAATGGGATTTTGGATCACACTGCTTGCTTTAATATGACACTCAGCACTTTATGTTTATTATCTGTTAAGACACTTATCTATACCCAGTCTTTCATCATAAACCAGGAGTGACTTATTTGTGGCCCTCCACATGTTAGACTACAGTGCTCATCAGCCTCAGCCCAGCCTGACCCATCAGGGTTGAAAAGAGCTGTAGTCTATAACATCTGGAGGGTCACACATTAATCCTGACCTAAAGTATGTTATTATTGCCCATTCCGTCAAGCAGCCTTATGTTGACCTGGAAGCATAGTTATGCCCAGAATTTTTTTCATCTTTGGCACTATGGTGGAATGCTGCTAATTAGCAGAATGCCGCTAATTGGCTCATGGAAAACATACTGTAAAATAAATTGGACCACTAATGGACAGGAAGGGCTCTGGATCCGTGTCACAAATCGGTAACTCCTCAACTCTTCATATGGCACTGCAGTGTACAGCCTTTAAAGGACCTTAGTTTTCCATTTGCAGATCTTCTGATATTGCTCACATTTAAAAGCTTTTATTTTGGCAACTAAAACTTTAAACTTTAAAAAGTAATTATGGCTGCCAACTTTTTTTAAAAAAAAGTTCTATAAATGTGGGCAGTATCAGCTGATATATGAAGACAGAAGTGGCAGAGCAAGATTTTCAGTGGGCAAGAACCATCAGAAGCCTTGCCCTTCTGTTGGCTAGCAGGAAGAGAATAAGTTGCGCAAAAAAAACAAATACATTATGCAAGCTGTCATGATTTGTGTCATTTACACAGCTGAGCCTTTCCTTGCCATCCAATCTGTGTGCCTGCTGGTTTTTAGTGCAGAAGGCAAGTGGTCCTGTGTATATATAGCTTCCACCCACCCACCCTGCATCTATGTCTAGGGAAGGAAACTAGTAAACTATGGAAGGACAACTGATTTGGGGGTTGCTAGGGCTGGGCATTGCAACTCCTCTTGTTGTGTTTTCTGTCTGTGTGCCAGGTCTCGGGAGTAGGGCCAGTTTTAAAAAAAGAAACACAAAAGGCAAGCTAGATTTTGAAAGCACTTTTAATATGTGAAAATTACAAAATGGGCAATATAGGGTTTTCATCACCTTCTTCCAGAACATGTATAAGGCAGCTTTCCCCAATGTGGCACCTTCAGCTATGGTTGGATTCCCATCAGCCCCAGTCAGCATGGTCACAGATTAGAGAAACTGTAGTGTCCTAAAACAGCTAGAGGGTCCCAGATCAGGGAGAGCATTATCAGTATCAAAAGATGGTTTGGGGATAATTAAAAAGGAGAAAGAAAACAATGCACTCTGCTACACAAAGATTTGCGAAGAGGGAAGCTTTCAGCTCAAGCTGAAAACTCCAGATTCAAAATGGCACTGCCAAAATAGATGAAATTCAGATCCTGTCTCTTCCACAGTCAGGGCAGTACTTCCAAGATGAGGCAAGAGATTCTGGACACAGACAATGCCCTTAACTTTGAGTGCACAATGTTATTGCAAATGCAGGTTTGGGTAAGCACTGATTGCTCCTCACTGGAAGCTTATCTCCAAGGTCTGAAGCAGAGAGCTTTCTCCAGACTTACCACCTAACATCCTTTTAAGTGGAGTTGTCCATAATCAAACGTGGGTCCTCCTGTTTGTTCTGCCACTGAGTCATGCTCCTCCGAGATAATACAGAGCCCCTTCACCCAGCATTGGTAAATCATATCTATGGAATATGTGCAGCACTATTTAGAGGTTCCTCTCAGCTATCTCCTGCCTCTCTGGTTCCTTTGAGTGTTGACACCAGCAAAGAATCCCGTCCCCCAGGGCTGCCTCCAATTTCAGCATTGCACACAAGGGGCCTCTCAGCCATAGTGAGGATGGTGGGTCTTATTTCAGACACCTCTTTGAAAGTTGCAGAGAATGCTATTGGGACAATCATGGGCAGAAACCATCACTCTCCAGGCACAGTGTGACCTAACAATCCCACCCCAGAAGCAGAAAAGTTAGAAGATTTTGGCTTTATAGTATCATAAACACTGATAGTTTCTCAAAATTATTCTTAATTACAAAGCAACAGTCAAGCAAAAAGATGGTCGCAGAGGACAATCTTCCAAGTTGGGTCTTCATTCAAGCTCTTGTTAATGTTTCTGCTTTGGTTTCATCGAGAAGAAAAGGTGACTGGAGGTCTTTGGCTTTCAGGTACTTCTCTAGTCCCTGCAAAAGAAAACAATTTTGAGCCAAAGGCCACATTCCCTTATGGGCAAGCTTTCAGAGTCTGCATGACAGTGATGGTCAGGACCAGAGATGAAAGTGGGCGGAGTGACCAATGTGGCTCTTACTTTTGTAGCTTACTTCCACGGAATATGTCAAGAGGCATCGACACAGTTCAGCATACATTCAAGCCAAGGCAAAGCACTCACAGCAGTGGGGCAAGTAGCTTGCAGAGAGTCCTAATGGCCAGAAAAGCCTCAAGGGCCACATTAAATTCCCAGGCCTGAGGTTCTCCACCCATTTGTAAATCTAAGCAGGACTATTGCCCCTACGTCAGGGGTATGAGGTATCTGTGGCCCTCTAGATGTCAGAGCCAACTCCCAGCAGCCTCAGCCAATGGTTGGAGATGATGCAAGTATGAGTTGAGTTGCTGCTGGAGGGCCAGAGGTTTCCTCTTGCTGCTGTAACCCCATGGGTAGGCAAACTAAGTCCCGGGGTCCGGATCCGGCCCAATCGCCTTCTAAATCCGGCCTGCGGACGGTCCGGGAATCAGCATGTTTTTACATGAGTAAAATGTGTCCTTTTATTTAAAACACACCTCTGGGTTATTTGTGGGGCATAGGAATTTGTTCATTTCCCCCCCCAAAAAAAAAATATATAGTCCCACAAGGTCTGAGGGACTGTGGACAGGCCCCCTGCTGAAAAAGTTTGCTGACTTCTACTGTAACCCATCTTCAGCCTTTATTTCCTGTTACATGCTGATTTTCCCTTAAGTCCCTCCTGCCTATTCTGGATTTTAAAGCTCTGTAGACAAGACTTGCCTAGGTTGTTAACTCTAAAAGTGACATACATACACTTGTAAAACAATCAAAAAGATTTTAATAATAATAATAATAATAGGGAAGAAATTATTCTTAGCTGCTTTTCTTTTTTATTATTCTGACACAACAGTATTTTGTGTTTTTTGTAATTATATGTAACTAGCATCACGAATTCCAAACGGAGGAAAGCCTATTTAGCTCTGCGGTTCCAGGCTATGGACTCTGCCACAGTAGAAAGATGCTACTGCCTGATCCCTTATGAAGGGAGAGTTTGCTCATGTGGAGTTTTATCCCCTATTTGCCATCTTGGCTGAACATTCTTCAATCTCAGGACTCTACAACAGGCATAGGCAAACTCCGGCCCTCCAGATGTTTTGAGACTACAGTTCCCATCATCCCTGACCACTGGTCCTGTTAGCTAGGGATCATGGGAACTGTAGTTCCAAAACATATGGAGGGCCGGAGTTTGCCTATGCCTGCTCTACAACATCCCCAATATTCTTTGCACTGGCTCAGAAATAAGAACTTATTTCCTCAGAAGCAGATACTGAATCCTTAACAGGAGTTCACATAAAATGTTGCCCTCACCTCCCCAAAGTAAGAGACTAGAGGTGAAATCTCACATACAGCGGGTGGTTCGTCATCTCCTGATAAACTGAAAAGAGAGAAAAATGAAAATAATGACTCCCTGCAAACATATGACAAGCCACAGAAAAGAGAAGGTAGGCAAGCAGCCCAAGGCAACAACAGAAATTGCTTAACGCAGCCCCAGGCCAACTTCACATTTTATATCATCTGTTTGGTTTTGGTATTTTAAAACTGCAATCTACCATGGGTGCTTGGAAGACAAGTCATATATAAATGAAGTAAACAATAAACAGAAGCACCAGAGCATTAGCCGAGAGTTTTTCCCTTGCCACCCGAATAACTGCAACCAGAATGCAATGTACTTCTGTATGCAGGAGATTGGACTAGATGACACTTTGGGTCCCTTCCAACCATACAATTCTATTATTCTATGGCCTCACACACCTGGGACGGGGAGAAAGGCACCCCAGATCTGAGAGGATGACTCCAATAAGCTTTGAATCCTGAACCCTGTGTTTTATTATTATACCCACCTTTAAAATAATACCTTCCCCGCGCCATATTAAGAGTTTGGTCACAGCATGTGATGTTAACACAACTTCTCCTAATCTAGTGCCTTCCAAATGCTGCAGGAATACAACATCCATCTTGGTGGCTGCAGCAGATGGCTGGAATCCAGCCCCATCTTGGAGAAAGCTGCTCCATTACACTCTTCCCCTCCCTGGTATAAACCCCAGAGGGCACAATTTATCTCCACAAGAAGATCTCATCTGCACTATACATTTAAGGCACGATCATACTACAGTGGTACCTCGGGTTAAGAACTTAATTCGTTCCGGAGGTCCGTTCTCAACCTGAAACTGTTCTTAACCTGAGGTACCACTTTAGCTAATGGGGCCTCCTACTGCCGCTGCGCCACCACTGTGTGATTTCTGTTCTCACCCTGAAGCAAAGTTCTTAACCCAAGGTACTATTTCTGGGTTAGCGGAGTCTGTAACCTGAAGTGTCCCACCTGAGGTACCACTGTACTTTGAACAGCCATGAAACCTGGGAGCTGTGGTTTGCTAAGGCTGCTGAGAGGTGTTAGGAGACAACCCCCCCACCCCCATTCCCCTCCCAAAGCACCAATTTCCAGAGTTGTTTAACAATCACCAGGGAACTCTGGGAATTGTAGCTCTGGGAGCGGGGAAGGTCTTCTCTGAGAATTCTTAATAAACTACAGCTCCCAGAATCCTCTGGGAGAAGCCACACCTGTTTAAAGTAGTATCATAGTGCTTCAAGTGTATGGTGTAGATAAGGCCAAAAAATCTGTTGCAAGGATGTTAAACAGATATTTAACGGTTAGTCCTGACCAGATCCCCAGCTATTCCCCACTCAGAACTACAATTCCCAGAGTTTCCTGGGAAGAGGGCTTGACTGCTAAACCACTCCACAAATTGTAGCCCTGTAAGAGGAGTAGGTGGTCTTCTAACAACTCTCAGCACACTTAAATAATTCCCAGGATCCTTTGCAGGAAGCCATGACTGTTTAAAGTGGTGTGATACCGCTTTACTCATACAGTGGTACCTCTGGTTAATAACTTAATTCATTCTGGAGGTCCGTTCTTAACCTGAAACTGTTCTTAACCTGAGGTACCACTTTAGCTAATGGGGCCTCCCGCTGATACTGCACAATTTCTGTTCTCATCCTGAGGTAAAGTTCTTGACCCGAGGTACTATTTCTGGGTTAGCGGAGTCTGTAACCTGAAGCATCTGTAACCCGAGGTACCACTGTAGTGCCAATGGGGACACACACACACACACACACACACACACACACACAAACACACACACACAGTGTTTCACTGTGGCAGCATTCCAGGTCACAATTTCATCTAGTGCTCCCTGGCCCCTTGGGGTAAACTACAGTTCCCACAATCCCTTGGGGAGGATAAATGGGAGAAGCCTTCACAGACCTTGGTTCTTCAGGTATCCTCTGGCCATTGCCATTGACAAATCTAGCTCCTGCCTTCACAGCCCAACGGTAGTGTTGGGAGAGGAGTGACCGGCGAGCTGTGATGGGCGTGTCTTTGTCAGCTGCATCGGAGTTCTTCAAAGGCGAGAACTCCTCTTCCCTCGGGACCTCAAAGGCTACGAACTTCCTGTTAATGAAAGGAAGAAACTGGAGGCTTAAAATGGGAGTTTCAGTTGCGGTCGTGCCCTCCTGTATGTACAGCATGGAGCCATTGAGGCCACAGAATGTTCCAAAATCCAGGAAAACGTAACTTCCCATATCCATGAAAGGAATGCATTTGGAGGCAAGCAGGGAGACCTTGCAGCTGTTCTCAAAGCTGCCAATTCCAGTTGGACTTGACTGCAAAAGCAAACTAAAGCCCCATCCACGCCAGACATTTAAAAGCACTCTTATACCATAGGAACCAGTCTGCACCCTGCAGTCATCATCGGAGGCCCAGGAGGTCTGGAGAGTGGCAAAAGGAGAACAGGGACTTTTCTGTGGTGGCTTTCCACTTGTAGAAAGCTCTCCCCAGCAAGGCTCACCTGGTGCCATCGTTACGTATCTTCAGGCACCAGGCAAAAACCTTCCTTTTTAATCAGGGCTTTGGCTTTTAACCACCTATGGCCTTTTAGAGTGGGTAGGATGTTTTAATGTATTTCTTCCCCCCCCCCTCCGGTTTTAATGTATGTATGGCTTTTTAAGTTGCCATGTCCCCCATGTGACTAATAAATTTAATTAATAAACAAAGAATTTAGCCACCATGCCTTCCCCACCCCAAAAGTAGTCTAAGGGTGCTGATTTCACAGGCCTATAATTCCCAGCACTCTTAACAAAATAGTCCCCATGCTTCTCCATTACTGCTAAAGCAGTATAAGGGTGCTTTAAATTTATGGTGTGGATGTGAACTAAATATTTCTAGATAGGTGATCTGAAAAACATGCTGCATTCAAGCTGGGTCTCTGGATTCTAGCAGAATGCAATCAATATCTATCTATATCTATATCTATCTATCTATCTATCTATCTATCTATCTATCTATCTATCTACACACATACCTCTACAGCACAATTGGTGTAAAGCACTGCTCAGAAAGCTTCTAATAAAGAAGCTTAAATTTTCACTGTTGTTGGCGGAGCCATCATTGTTATTAGGAGCACAGGAAGCTGCCTTCTACTGAGTCAGACCCTTGGTTCAGCTAGCTCAGCACGGCTTACACTGACTGGCAGCAGCTCTCCAGGGTCTCAGGCAGCAAGTCTTTCCCAGGCCTCCTTTGAGATTGAACCTGGAACTTTCTGTATGCAAAGCAGATGCTTTGCCACTGAGCTACCACCTTGTCCCAATTCATGGTGGATTGTCACATTTACATATTTTGAAGAGTTTTCTCTTATTGAAAGTACCGTATTTTTCGCTCTATAAGACACACCCGACCATAAGACGCACCTAGTTTTTAAGGAAGGAAAACAAGAAAGCAACGCAAAGCCTCTTGAGTGAAGAGGCAGGAGAGCTCCCTCTTCACTCAAGAGGCTTTGTGTGGCTGTCCTTGAAGCCAGAAGAAGCAAGAGGGATTGCTGCGCACCGATACCTCTTGCTCTTCTGGCTTCAGCGATAGCTGCGCAGCCTGCCTTCACTTCACAAGACACACACACATTTTCCCATACTTTTTAGGAGTGGAAAAGTGTGTCTTATAGAGCAAAAAATACGGTAATGCAGCCAGGTGAGACACGGGTGGCGCTGTGGGTTAAACCACAGAGCCTAGGGCTTGCTGATCAGAAGGTCGGCGGTTCAAATCCCCGCGACGGGGTGAGCTCCCATTGCTCGGTCCCTGCTCCTGCCAACCTAGCAGTTCGAAAGCATGTCAAAGTGCAAGTAGATAAATAGGTACTGCTCCGGCGGGAAGGTAAACGGCATTTCCGTGAGCTGCTCTGGTTTGCCAGAAGCGGCTTAGTCATGCTGGCCACATGACCCGGAAGCTGTACGCCGGCTCCCTCGGCCAGGAAAGCGAGATGAGCGCCACAACCCTAGAGTCGGCCACGACTGGACCTAATGGTCAGGGGTCCCTTTACCTTAATGCAGCCAGGCATACAAATTCCAAACGGTTTTCATAGGCAGCACCACATATATCTCATGGTAGTAATCTAGAGGCTACCAGGGCACACCATTCTGCCCTGTTACAGCAGCTGCAGCTGCACATGTAATGTTCTCATCTACTGACTGCAATAATCAATCCCTCAAAAAAAGAAAATGCTCTAGGGTGCAGCGGGTAAGTGTGCCTGCCATTTTAATTCAGAAAACAAAACCAGAAGCTATCAGAAGTTTGGGAGACACACTATGTTTTCACAACTCCCTACCCCATAGCAGCTGGTTCCATTATCATTTAGCAACCTGGTACGCTCCAAATTTTTTGAACTACAGCTCCCATCAGGCCCAGCAGAGGCTGATGGGAGGTGTAGTCCAAAATGTTTGGCAGGCACAAGGTTGGCCAAGGTCAATTTAGTGAGTCTCCCCAACTCCCGCCCAAAAAAAATAGGATACAGAGAAAGACAAAAGAGGCACATTTGGTACTAACTTAGAAAACTGGAACACATCAAACACAAACTTCTCCAGCTTTATCCCGTTGGGTTTTAGCGGCGTCACCCGATTGCCCTCCTGGTCGACGAAAGGGACTTTCTTGACAGCCACATGGCGTTTCAAGTGGGGCTCAAACTTCCTGGTGGGCAGGAAAGGACAGAGACGTAAGCGCACAGGAGACTTCCTCAAACTCTGCTCTGCTAAAAAATGTTGTTGTGCAGCAAGATCACTCAGGGCTGCCCCAGGTCATTCCTTGCACTGCACAGCTGTAAGGAGAAGGAGCGACACGTTCTGCCTTTTCACCTGCCTGAAATCCACTGCCACAATCAATGGATCACCCTTGGATGATCCAGGGCTTCAGTGTTCCATCCAACTATCTCCATGCTTCTTTCTGCATTTCAGAGGGTTGGACCTGGTGGCCCTTCCAACTCTACAATTCTATGATTCTATGCACAAGTTTAATTTAAAGGGGGGGCGGGAAAGTGGGAGGAAAGCTTCCTTCCCCCTGATTATTTTGTTTCCCCACTTTTCTGCAGGAGGGGTGGTGTGTTTGACAAACTGCTGGAGGGGACCTTTATGCTGAGCTGTTTTCATAGGGAAAAGGGGGGGGGTAAACCTCTGCATAGGTTATTTTTGGCAATTCGCCGTACACTTCCTGGAAATCTTTGGATAATGATTCACTGGTATATTGGAGTTGTTTCTGTGGGTTTTCTGAAATCTGCCTTTCAAACAGAAGGCAAAGATTTGTCCTAGGACTGCAGTTTAAGAGCTATACGACAGAGGCCGCGGTTTAGGAGAGCGTGTAGGTAAGCCGCAACCAAGTTTTTGAGTTCTCCTGTTTTCCCAATTACAGGACTACAGTCATACCTTGGGTTACAGGCACTTCAGGTTGCGTTTTTTCGGGTTAAAGGTAAAGGTAAAGGTAAA
>JAXCMG010000252.1:2178443-2222731 GCA_034642415.1 Podarcis siculus
GGGCTGTGTTCTCTGGCCCTTTGCTCAATCCCAGTTCCCCCACCCTTCACTACCCGTTTCTTGTTCTGCGTATGCATGCAGCCATTTTTGTAGCTTTGCATAACGCACAGGAAGTACACAAGAGATACCGTTAGCAGCTCCTGGTTTCTATGGGGAAAATGGAGGCGTGCTTTTTGGTGGTGGGTGAGGCAGCATCCATTTTCATTGGGGGGGTGGGTTGTTTTGTTTTGTTTAATTCATAGGCCTTGCAGAAGACTGATATTTAGCTATAAACAACTATCCAGAAGCACAGTAAATTGGGATCCACAGTAAAGTGGATCAAGTTGGACCCTCCTTCCCGAGCACTTCTTTGAACAAATTAACACTCCACTTCCCGCTCCTCACAGCTGCTCTGAAGCAAAGCAAAGGACACTGGGAGATCTGATCACATCTAGTCTGACAGTCAGTAAAATAGAATTAACACATTTGTTAACCTAAATTACGGAGTATTACTGCTATGAAACGCTGATGGAACTCCATTAAGATTGTTGTCAAAACAAGCCATTTCTTTACAAAGGAACAAGTAAAGCAAGTTAGAAGGGGACCATAGAGTCAGAAGATACCCCAGAAATTATTTTAATTTAAGATAATCTAACCAACATGCTCATCATCTCTCATCAGCCTCTTGTCATTAAGCTGTCAGGTCTGGTTTGGCAATTTTTACAAAAGTTCCAGAAGATGCTTTGAGGAAGGAGGAATTGTACTGACATGATTTGTAGAAAGCCAGCCCTGCTTAGAAACAGGCTGGGTTACTCAAAGTCAGATGGAGAAGATTTTATAATGTCTTGGATTGTTGGTCACTAGTTAGCCTAAAGGTCAGCCAATTCCTATTATCTTAAGCAATTATGAATGCCACCAAATGCTTTTCAGCTTGAGCTTTGTGTCACTGTTTGCATTTGCCTGGTTAAGTAAAGTGCAAGCAATGGATATGATTCATGTTGAATCATTCTTAAAGCATTGCCATAATCTTCTGAATGTCACCACTGTGACTTGTCAGTACATGAGGTACGCTGTAATGCAAGACATCTACGTGCCAGTTTATCAAAATATAAATTCCTACTGGCGGAATCATTTGTCTGCCAAGAGCCTTAAAATATATTCTGGGATCTTTGTGTATAGGAAGAAAAATTTGGTACACTGAGGAAACTTTTTTTTTTTAATGGCCACTTACCTAATGTGTTATGCCCACCGGTTGGAGTAGTTGGGAAGGGAGGAGAGATAGCAGACAGAGCTAGGCGAAAACAGGGCACAACTCTCTTGAAATGCTTGAAAACAGTCTAGCCGTTCAAAAGCTAAGCACCCACTGCTTGATGATTGATAATTGGAACGTGGTTTCTTCAAACCATGGCAAGCACAGTCAACTGCTGTTGCTATCCTTTGTGTATATGTGTGTGTGCCGCAGCTGTTTACCATTCTTGGGATTGCTTTGAACACCCAAAGACTCTGAAGTAGAGGTAGCTAATGTGATACTCTCCCCACATTGTAGACTACAATTCCCACCAGCGCCAACCACCATGGTCAACAGTGAGAGATGCTGGGAGTTGTAGCTTACAAAATCTGGAGACTGGAGTGAACCATGTTGGCTACCACCACTCTGAAGTTTCGTAAGAGGGTTGTCTGGAAGTTAATGGGTGCTTAATTCCCAAACTAATAGTCCTCATTTGTAAGAATGCTGTTCCAACCAAACTTTGACAAGGATTGCTAGAATAAACGTAAAACAGCCAGGACCTAGGGCCCAAATATGAAGGTTAAAGGTAAAGGTAAAGGTAAAGGTACCCCTGCCCGTACGGGCCAGTCTTGACAGACTCTGGGGTTGTGTGCCCATCTCACTCAAGAGGCCGGGGGCCAGCGCTGTCCGGAGACACTTCCGGGTCACGTGGCCAGCGTGACAAAGCTGCATCTGGTGAGCCAGCGCAGCACACGGAAACGCCGTTTACCTTCCCGCCAGTAAGCGGTCCCTATTTATCTACTTGCACCCAGGGGTGCTTTCGAACTGCTAGGTTGGCAGGCGCTGGGACCGAGCAGCGGGAGCGCACCCCGCCACGGGGATTCGAACCGCCAACCTTTCGATCGGCAAGCCCTAGGCACTGAGGCTTTTACCCAAAGCACCACCCACGTCCCTTTTTCGGGTTACGGACCACCAAAACCCGGAAGTACTGGAACAGGTTACTTCCAGGTTTCGGTGGTCGTGCATGCGCAGAAGTGCTAAATTGCGCTTTGTGCATGCACAGAAGCACCGAATCGCAACTCGTGCGTGCACAGACACGCAGCTGCAGGTTGCAAACGTGCATCCCGCACGGATCACGTTTGCAACCTGAGTGTCCACTGTAATTCCTTTGCATTAGAGTTTCTTCAAAATAAGAACCTAAGAAGAGCCCTGCTGGATCAGGCCAATGGCTCCTCCAGTCCTGTTCTCACAGTGGCCAACCAGATGCCTGTGGAAAAGTGCAGGATCTGAGCACTTTCCACTGCTGTGTATTTTCCAGCAACTGATATTCAGAAACATTAATGTGGAGGCAGAGCATAGTCATTGTGGCTGGCAGCCGTTCCAAGCTTTATCATGCACGAAATAGTGTTCATTATAGATTTTATCTTCTGCATGCAGTATTGCTGAATAAAGTGAGTTTAAAAGCCTGCTGAAGCTGCCTGCTATAAAAATGGAAACGCATAGCTTTAAGAGCTATAGAACGGGCATCCTCTGAAGGTGGTGGACTCTCCTTTGCTGGAGGTTTCCACACAGAGTTTGGATGGCCATCTGTCAGGGATTCCTTAGCTCTGATTCCTGCATTGCAGGGGGTTGGACCCTTGGGGGTCCTCTACCAAGTCTAAAGCACTATGATTCTACAGCTTCTAAACAGAAAACTATGTAATAGAATTTTAAGGTCATATATATGACCTTCAGGAAGACCGCCCTGAAACCATTTTGACTCCCAGACTGACCAAATGTTTTCTCTGCAAGGAGGGAGGGGGTGAGGGAACCTTCCCATTGTCTCAGGAATTGGGTAATCACCATCTCAAAGGAATGGCCAGACTACCAGGAAAGGCAATCAGATAAGGCATTATCAGATAACCTGGCAGACAGGAAAAACAACATTGAAATTTCTGTTGTAGACCACCTTTTCTGTGATGTAGGTATGATGTATCGGGGGGGGGGGGGGTCTTGGGTTACACCCCTTCTGTGATGTATGTATGATGTGTGGAGGGGTGGTCTTCAGCTCCAGGGCAGGGAATTTAAAATATCTATATAAGGGCAGGCACCCTCTTGTTCTGGGTCCTCCTCCCTCCTCCTGCGGGTGAGGGGAGCACCCTGTTGCAACAGTTCAATAAAGATCATGCTTACTAGCTGCTTTGCTTCTCAATAATCTCTGCTTGGCCTCTGCTATTTTCTCCTACCAATAGGGAACCTACGTAAGGACTCTATATGGGCTCTTGGATACACCATAAAGGGTAGGGCAGATTTTGTTTACAACAACTAGGAGCTCAGTTTGTCACAATCCTGATACAATGCTCAGAAATGCATGCATCCCTTCCCACCCGGCTGATTTCCAGGATGCAGATCCCACACTCATAAACTCTGGAACAGGTCATGGGAAAGTGAGCATGCACAACTGCAGGACTTACTCTGTGACAGCCTTCAGGAAGTCAAGACTAAAGAAGTGATTGCAGATATTCCCAGCGCTGTATGTCAATCGGCCGTCCACGTTTCTCCTCTGTGCCGTTTCCAAGGAGATCTCGCTGTATTCCACCACCTGATATACTCCGTCCACAGAGCAAACCACCCCAACAGGCTCTGTGGGGTAGGCTTTTTCCACTACCTTAACAAAAAAAAATATAATAGAATTTTTGGGCCAGAGTCAGGTAGCAAGTAAAATAACCGCAAAGAGTGGATCAAGCAGGTGGAGGGGCTGGGTAATTCTTTTTTCTTTTTTAAAATAATTTTCAGTGGAATTTTATTTACAACATAACATAAACCCCCCCACCCCCAATACACAATCCACCCTCATTAAATGAGCATAACATAAAACAATACAAACAACGAAATAAAAGACTTCCTTTATCCTGTATCTGGCCTCCTTATTTACTTCTTATAAACTGTTTCCTTTATGAATAATTATTAAGATTTTTCTAATTATAACTTAAATATCCACAAAGTCTCCTGCAGACATTAATCGAAACAAGTCCAGGTATGTATTTTAGGGCACTGCTTTGGGAAGTATTCGCTGCATTTCCCCCATGCTTTTTGAAACTCTTGACTAATGTGATCTCTAATTGCCTCTGTTAATCTAGATCAGGGGTCTGCAACCCGCGGCTCTGGAGCCGCATGTGGCTCTTTTACACCTTTGCCGCGGCTCCGGGGCGGATACTAGCGAGGGGAGGAGGCTCATTGTGCGCCCCGACACTCCCCACTGTGGCGCTGTACTGGCTGTGACGTCGCATGGGGGCGGTGCATGCGTTAGTCACGCACCGTCCCGATGTCACCTTCCCACCCGCCCGCCAGCTACATTGTAAGGGGCATGTACGCTGGTCACTGCATTGAAAGGGGCCATGTACGCTGGTCACTGTTTTGAAGGAGAGTGAAGAACACACACACAAAAAAAGGTAACTTGTTAATTTAACGTTTATTTCTATGAGGAGGAGTAATTCTGAGGGGTCAAACAAAGAAATAATAAAAAAGTGACAAAAAAGTTATTTTTATAATGACGAGTTTTGCGGCTCCTAGTTTTTTTTTCTTTGGAAATGGGTCCAAGTGGCTCTTTTTGTCTTAAAGGTTGCAGACCCCTGGGCTAGCCAGTTCAATATACTCTAACGGTTTGTCTTGCCATTCCTTTTTTGTTGGCACAGTTTCTTTTTTCCAGTTTTTAGCAATTAGGATCCTTGCCGCTCTTGTGGCATAGAGGAATATTTTCTGATCTTCTCTTGCTATACCTGTGTCCAGGTAATTCTTGATTCTACAGATCAAATCCAATTCCGCTCAGAGGATGCTGGATTCAGAAATTCACAAGGTCAATTAATTGGGTGCATATGTTTGCCTGTTTAGAATGAGATTACTTAACTGTTGCAGGGCCAGGGAGTGGGAGCGAAGGATCACTGCCAGTCACCCCCCCCCCAACACCCTTCTAAGATTTTACCTAGGCACTGCCCATAGGTGTTCAAAGTTCATCTAAAAAACTCACTTTTCATGTTTTGTTTCATTTTGCTTTAAGGGTACTTAAAGTTCCATATACTGTCCATCTCAGACACTACCTATGTTCAACATGTTTATGGCTCGGAGGTAGCCGGAAGACACGCAACACAATTACATGGAGGCAAAAGCAGATTTAGATGAGAGATGCTCTACTTTAAAAAAATGCAACAACTAATGAGGAGGAAGGTTCATTTGAGCAGGGAGGGATTCCCTGCTCTGGGATCCCACAGCTAATTCTCCCCTGGTCTCCTCGCTGGCCCAAGTAGGACTAATTTAGCCAGCTAGCCCTGGTGATCATCTAATGTTTATTGGATGGATTTCCCCCCCCCCTAAATTGATTTTTTATTTTATTGTTATTTACGCTTTATATCATATTTTATGCTGCTTTTTGTAGCATCAATTAAGTGTTTTAAATTTGTTGTTAGCTGCCCTGAGCCCGGTTTTCTGAACCAGGAAGGACGGGGTATAAATAAAAATTTATTATTATTATTATTAATCAGATTCCATCTGCAACCTGCCAGACACAAGCAATGCTTTGGGCTTTAAAAAAAAAATGGGGGGGGGACATGTGGAAGGACCAAATTGCACTCCCTGCCCCCAATCCAGAACAGTTTTATTACCATATTTTTCCATGCATAAGTCAATGCTTTTTGCTAAACAAAAAAATTAGGCAAAAATTGGGTGTTGTCTTATATATGGATAGTGAATGCAGAGGGGGGACATGCAATTAATGGCAGCAGCAAGCAGGAAATTGGCAGTGGCGATTGGGTGGGTGATTAGTGGCTGCCGCAAGGCCTGCTGACGATTGGCTGTGGCTGAGGCAAATGGGCAGGCAACTGGCGATTGGCGGCTGTGGGAAGTGGGCAAGTGGGCTGTTGGTGGTGGCAAGCAGACAGACAATTGGCGGCAAGGTGTGCGATTGCCAGTGGCTGTGGCAAGTGATCGGCAGTGGCAGGCAGGCAGGTGAGTGACTGGAAGAAGTGACCTCCCCCAACCCCTACAGCTAAACAACTTAATTTCTTAATTTGGGGCTTTAAAAAATGGGTGTGTCTTATACACAGAAAAATACTGTAGTTTAACAAGCAGTACGACTGCATCTTGTGTTGGGGGTACATTCTGGGGATGGCGCATATGCACAAAAATGTGTATACCCAAAGTGCCCCCTTGGAATCACCACTGCACAACCAAGCTTACAATCCAAGCAAGGCAAACAACTTTGAAGCTCCCTGCCTTGCATACTGGACCCAGAGATGCTCTTGCGAAATCCTACAAAACCTCACAAGAGCCTTCCGGCACCCAGTAAGCAAGTACTTAAAAGCTCTTTCCGTACCCCCGATGCAAAATCAACTTTTAAACTCTTTTAAGCCTTGCGTGTGATTAATTTGTGGGATTTCAGCCAGCTGGCTTTCAACCACGTAAGGTTAAAACTACACAACTTAATCAAGCGTAAGATGCAATTGTTCTTTACTTACACCCCAGCTGTGGGGCCTGGGGTACCACAGGGGATAACCATGATGAGCAATGTAACTGTCATATGGATGTTGAAAGGACCATCAGAACATGAGTCACTTCTCTCTCACACACACTTGCTCATCCTTAACCATGACAGCCCTCCACCCTGCACACAAGGGAATTGTGCGATCATCCCTGCCCAATGTTTTGGTCTCTGTCACCTTAGCACCACAATCAGCTCCTTTCGAGACACAGAAACCAATGAAGACGGGATCTGCCATTTTGACAAGGATGTTGTCCACACAGTAGACATGGATGTACTGGACGCCACACCGCTCCATGTGCTCCAGGATCTTGTTGTCCATCAAGGCGCGGTACAAACCGCCGTTGCCATCTGCAACACACAAGGAATGAGTTAACTACTAGACAGAAACTGGGTTAGGGCCAGCACCAACTGGCCAGCACCCATGCTATCAACCACCCGCCTTTGCCTCTCACCTGCAATCTCTGTAACCAGTTTTACCACTGTTTGTAAATGGTGGCGGAGGAATGTATAACCAAACAAATGCACATGTGGCACTTGCAATTTTAAAAATAGAGGCAGCCCACCTTCAGGGGCGCAGGTCAAAGGGGAAGATGGTTCCCTGATCTTTCAGGCTGATAAAATATGGCCTTACCCTGGCCTTTGAAAGCTGAGACATATATTTTAGGACACATCCTATCCTCTTGATTGTAATATTCTGATTGTTTTTAATAAGTTTATAAATTGGTGTCTGATTTTTTTTAAATTTTCCTCTTCCCTCCCTGTTCCCTTTTCCTTCTGTGTCTTTTATTTTTGGATTGTAAGCCTGCGGGTAGGGACTACATTGTTTTGACTGTAAGTAACCCGCTCTGGGAGTCTTTAAGGCTGAAGAGCAGGGTACAAATACTATAAACAAACATTTTTTCAAAATAAATAAATAAATGAAACCCATCCTAGAGCTTCACAATGAAGGACAAGTAAGAGACCTAATAAATAATTATAACAGTATGTATTATATGGCATGATTGCATTCCCTATACAAATATTGAGGGTCACTCAGTGCAATCAGTATATGCAAATGTTTTGTTCACTTAAAGCTATATAGAACCTTTACTCTCAATAACAATGCAACTCAGAGGCAGAGAATACTTTTATTTTTATAAATCTTCATTATTTGTAAAGGGAATCATCGGATGAGTTAATACTGTATCATCCCTTCGGACCTGTACTTTAACTCTGTACTTTTGTCGTTCCAGGGTATGGCACTTTCGATCTATTGTTTTCTTTCCTTTTGTTGTGGTTGCATTTAAAAAAATAATAAATCAATTCTAAAAAAGGAAAATGATACAGCTGTGCTGCTACGAGAAAGCTCTGCACCTGCCACATGTGAAGGATTTGCTACATGCAATGCCCCTTTTCACTCCAATATTTGAAATGGTGCCAGTGAGAGGCCTTCAGAAGCTCCCAAGCAAGACACAACACTTCCCCAAGTTCAGGAAAGCTGCTGTATACCTGGCGCCATGGCAATCTTGCCTTTCTCTTCCAAGATTGCTTTCCCATCAAATGCCACGGCTGGGAGCATCCTCTGCTCAAACATGATGATGTTGGACTTCTCCAGGTTAAAGTAGTTGTGCTCCTGGAAGAATTTCTCTGTCGGTCCCAAAGTGAACTCGCTGGTCATAATGTACCTGCAGGGGAGACACACAGGGCACTGCAGTTAGAAGCACTGGACAGGGAAACCAGCAGGGTTGGATTCACACAACCAAAGCAAGCAGAGCACATTACTTTGAGACTGACCCAGAAACTCCAGCGGGTGCAGAATGCCACGACAAGACTCCTTACGGGGTCCTTGCTGTGGGATCACATTCAGCCGGTGCTATATCAGCTGCACTGGCTCCCGGTGGAGTACAGGGTCAGGTTTAAGGTGCTGGTTTTAACCTTTAAAGCCCTATACTGTCTAGGACCCTTGTACCTACGGGACCGCCTCTCCTGGTATGTCCCACAGATGACCTTACAGTCTTCAAACAAAAACATCTTGGAGGTCCCGGGCCACAGGAAGGCTAGGCTGGCCTCAACCAGAGCCAGGGCCTTTTCAGCACTGGCCCCGATGTGGTGGAACGCACTGTCACAAGAGACCAGGGCCCTGCGGGACTTGACATCTTTCCGCAGGGCCTGAAAGACAGAGCTGTTCCACCAGGTCTTTGGCCAAGGCACAGTCTGATCCCCTCCTTTGGTAATCCTCACAGAACTGTAGCCCAGTGGTTGCCATTAATTTGATTTTGAATTGATTTTAAAATGAATTGATTTTAGAATGCATTTCAATTGATTGATTGTGATTTATGTAAACTGTGTTACTTTGTTAGCCGCTCTTTGCCCGGCTTTGCCTGGGAAGGGCGGGATATAAATAAATTATTATTATTATTATTATTATTATTTAGTTGAGCGCACCCAGGGCATGAAAAGCGAGCATGCCAAAGACAGGCACACACCTTTCTTTTAAAGATTCAAAAACACAGAAGTGAACAGCAGTGCCATGCAAAGATCACAATGCAGGGGGGGGACTATGTGAAGCCAACCAATGCCTCTACATAGCTCCATCCTTATTTCAGCTATTGTGATATATTTACACATTTTGATGTTTAGGTGGTGATATATGACCATGCTAAAAACCAGGTATCGCCCAGCCCCAAACAGAGCCCTGTTTTTGCAGGGGCCTGCCAGATGCCTGTGGGAAACCCCAAACAGGACTGAGAGCCCAAGAGCCCTCTCCCCTCCTGTAGCTTCCAGAAACTGGTCCAGAACCACTGCTGCCTCTGACTGTGGAGGCAGAGCCGAGCCACTGGGGCTAGGAGCCATAGACAGCCCTCTCCTCTGCCACGAATTTGTCCAGTTCCCTTTTAAAGCCACCCAAGTTGGTGAGCATCACTGCCTCCTGTGGGAGGGAGTTCCACCGTTTAACAATGCGCTGAGTGAAGAAGTCATTCCAGCATTCAGCTTCACTGGATGTCCATGAATTCTAGTATTACGAGGGAGGGAAGGAAACTTTCCCCACACCATGAATATGTCATTTTATAAACTTATATTGTGTCACCCCTTAAAGGTAAAGGGACCCTTGACCATTAGGTCCAGTCATGACTGACTCTGGGGTTGTGGTGCTCATCTTGCTTTACTGGCCGAGGGAGCCGGCGTACAGCTTCTGGGTCATGTGGCCAGCATGACTAAGCCGCTCCTGGCAAACCAGAGCAGCACACGGAAATGCCGTTTACCTTCCCGCCCGAGTGGTACCTATTTATCTACTTGCACTTTGACGTGCTTTCGAACTGCTAGGTGGGCAGGAGCAGGGACTGAACAACGGGAGCTCACCCCGTTGCGGGGATTCGAACCGCTGACCTTCTGATCGGCAAGTCCTAGGCTCTGTGGTTTAACCCACAGCGCCATCCGCGTCCGATGTCACCCGTTACTTGCCTCTTCCCCGTGAAAAGTCCCGAATATGCTTCTTCCCCTCTCCGGAGGTACTGTTTCAGTTACATGCAAATTTATGTAGGTTTAACCAAGTGATTAACATTCAGTTGATTATCTGACAAAGATTTCAGGGGACGGTCCCGATATTTTTGGAGCTTTGGAAATATCCTAGTTAAATGTTTAACCAGGGGCCAGCAAGGTTTACCTCGCCTGGCCCAGTTCACTCCAGCAGAGATCCCTCTGTGGGCCAGATCGCCGACCCGCGATTTCCGGCGTCTGCGTGTGCACAGATGTGATTTCCGGCGTTACAGAAGCGAATCCCAGCTCAGTACTGCACTGATTTAGCACAGTAGGCTGGGACTCGCCAAGTGGGCGGCTCAGCTCAGGGGCGGCTCAGGACCAGTTAAATGACCCCCGTGGGCTGCTTGTGGCCCACGGGCCAAAGGTTGCCGACCCCTGGTCTAAACAAACTTTGCCAAAGAGAGTCACACTGCAAAGCAAGAAGAAGAGTTTGGATTTGATATCCCGCTTTATCACTACCCAAAGGAGTCTCAAAGCGGCTAACCATCTCCTTTCCCTTCCTCCCCCACAACAAACACCCTGTGAGGTGAGTGAGGCTGAGAGACTTCAGAGAAGTGTGACTGGCCCAAGGAGCGGAGATGCGAACCCGGTTCCCCAGATTACGAGTCTATTGCTCTGAACCACTACACCACACTGGCTCCAAGAAGAGGGCATCAGATTGGCGTAAAACCACCCTGCCACTCAGCAAAAGGAACGACAGCAAAGAATTCTGGGACACCATGTGACCACAAGAGCCACTGGCCAGTGCCTTAAGACCCCAGGAGCCAGCTACCCACCAGGGGACTGTGCAGCGAGTTCCAAACTTATCACCAGCCAGCTGCTCCACTCTGCGGATCCGCTCCGCCTGGATCTGATAGAGGGTCTTACGGCTCGGCAGCCCCACATCATACATGCCCTTCGGGTAAGGCACCCCAAGGCGTGTCCCTTGCCCTCCAGCCAGAAGGAGCACGGCCACCTTGTTCTGGGAGATCTTACGGAGCCCTTGAAGGAGACAAGAGAAAGATCACCGGAGGAAATATATATCTCGCTCAAATCACGGTTGGAAGGGACCACGAGGGCCGCCGACTCAAGTGCAATGCAGGAATCTTTTGCCCAATCTTTTGTCAAACCCACAACCCTGAGATTAAGACCCTGAGATTAAGAGATTGTCAGCTTCAGTCCTGGTGGCTGCCCTTGGAGACAGTGCACAGGGCGAGAGGCTCCTTTGGGGGCCTGGAAGCCCCCCACCCACACCCCAGGCAAGAATCATCTGAAAAAGGCACAGGGTGATGGTGCAATTTCTGTGGACCCAGCTGCCTTCTTTCCCCTCATCGCTGAACAGGTCTGACAGCTCCAGAAGCAGCTTTAAAAACTGAGGCAATGCCTGGGAATTTAAACTACGGTATTTGAAGTACTTTTACTCCAACTCGTAAGCGCCCAGAGCAGCTTAAGTCTGTTTCTTCCCTCAGACTTTCCACCAAAAATATACAACACAAAAGGAAAAGGAACTGGGAAGGAGAAGGTAAAAAGCAATCCCAGACAGTACTACTTAGTACAGTGGTACCTCTGTACTTAATTTGTTCCGGAGGTCAGCTCTTAACCTGAAACTGTTCTTAACCTGAAGCACCACTTTAGCTAATGGGGCCTCCCACTGCTGCTGCACCGCCGAAGCACGATTTCTGTTCTCATCCTGAAGGAAAGTTCTTAACCCGAGGTAATCTTTCTGGGTTAGCGGAGTCTTGAAGCGTATGTAACCCGAGGTACCACTGTACTTAGTACTTAGAGGCAGGGGGCAAAGCCTCTAGTAGCCCTAGGTCCTGATGATGTCAGAGTGTGCTTTTCTTCATCGCTATCTACACATGCCCAGAGGTTCTTTGGTCTTGTAGGCAGTTGGTTGGAATCCTTAATCCGAAGTCTCTTTGTAAAGTGCTCAGAGGTTTTCTGTCCAATAATCAGTACAGTATATAAATTTTGTTAAAGGTATTAAAGTTATGTAGCACAGGGGCACAAGTACTCTGAGCGCAGAACTGGTGTTTGCACAGCACCCAAGGGAAGTTTTGGCCCACCCCAAAGCACACAGCATACAGACCCAGGCATGCCAAACTGTATTTTGCAAACATTGAAGGCTTTGCCAACATGGCGCCCTTCATAAATGGGTGGACTACAACTCCCAACAGCCCTAGCCAAATATTGCCACCAATGGCAACGGGAGATTATCAAACTGGAGGAAGAAGCCTGGCTTACAGGGGGCATCACTCCTTAAAATGTTTTATCCAACAACAGCATTTGGGGCCACAGACAATGCAAGGGAACAGTTTCCTGGTGTCTAAATGTACAATTTCAGGTGGCACAAAACTTATTTTACTGTGTGCGAAAGTTGTGCAATCTTCCTTTCTTTATTCAGGTTGTTTCTACATGGGACAATGAAGAAGAAAAATATGCCGGTTTGTATGTCGTCCACTACAGTACTGTATTCCAAAACGGCCTTTGCCGAAAAAGGTGCGGCCAAAGGGGCCGGTGGGTGTGTCTGATTAAGTGGGCGTGACCGACCAAGGAAAGGCGGGGTTACAAGAACAGAACCAATAATGTACAGTAGTCCGTTCTCCACACGCCCACTCTCTGAAAATTAAAACGTAGTTAAAGCACTAATGGATAGGAACAAAGGTCCATCATTATCCAACCAGGTGCCTCTGGGAAGCGCACATAGGCGGGCAGGTACAACCACACGCACCCAACCTCCGGCAGTCTCAGGTAGACTACCTTTGCGCCGAGGTTCCACAGCGAGAAATTAACACAGTAACCCACAACGTTCCAACTGCTTGCTCATCCTCCTCCACCTGCAACCCCCAGAGGTCAAAAGGGCTACCAAAAGCCAGGTCTCTCTTGGCCTTACCCTCTTCCTCCCACTGCTCCAAAGTCCGCGGGTCGCTCCTGCAGACGCTGCCGAAGAACTCTGGAGGGACGGGCTCTATCCGGCAGCCCAGTCTCTCCTGGCGCGGCTCTTCCTCCCGCGCGCAGGCCTCCGCCGCCCTCCGGCAATGCTCGCCCAGCTCCTCGGCGTCCAGCTTCGCCAGCGACTCCAGGAGCGAGTCTCGCTGCGCCGGGTCCAGCTCGCCCCAGAAGCGCAGCAAGTGGGACTGGCCGGCACGCTCCAGCCGCGCCCGGATCTCCTCTTCCAGGCACGCCATCACCTCCTCTCTCTGCGCTGCTTGCTGAGCTTTTGGCAAAGGGGAAAGAGAGTCCTTTTTACAATTTGCAACAGCTACAAAACTGTCCCTGGGGAGCGCGCGCCAAAGTTTGTGGAACGTTCCCCGGGAAGAAACGGAACGTCGCCTCCACCTAGTTCCCCCTGTGAAGGTCGGTTACTAGCAAGATCCTCTCTTGCAACCACAGCACGGAAACCCGTGTCACTTCCAAATTCCCGCCCCGCCCCCTTCGCCTGAGCGCACTGATTTCAGGCGTGCCCTCGTCCAACCACGCAGGGTTCCCCTTCCATTAGCCAGAGGGGGCGGGGAATAAAACAAAATTGCAACCGGTCAAACTTTAAAAAAGCAATTGGTGGGAGTCAGGCCTCAGGAGGAAGGAGAGGAATGGCTGGAGGAAATTGCAGCCAGCGCGCAGTCCCGCCCCCAGGCATAAGGAACGCCCCCGCTTCTACGTCCTGTTTCCCGCGAGGATGCAAAACTGTTAGCTGTCTATACTGGGCGCTCGCTTCGAACTTGTTTGTCTGAGCTGAAGCGATTCCGCTTACTTGCAGCGTAACGCTGTACATGTTTATGCATAAGTCCTCCTTCAGCTCGAAGCGGGTTGGGGATACTTCCAGGCTTGCAGCCGGATCCTTTTAGCCGAAGATGCCAAGGATTGATCCTGAAGTCTTTGGAGGCAAAACGTCCGCTCTGCCCGCTGGAAGTTCCCGGAACGTTGCCAGCCATCTGTCAGGGATGCTTTAGTTGTGAATCCTGCATTGCGGGGAGATGGACGAGAGTAGACCACCCTTTAGAGCCCCTTCCAACTCTACCAATCTAGGATTCCACGCCTGCCCCAACGCGGTGAATAGCCGTGACTCTCTCCTTTAACCTCCTGCAGAAACTGGAGGCCCTAATGGAATGGTCTTAGTAATGCCAATCCCCGCCCTTCCCTGGCAGACCCACCTGCGGGCTCCACCACAGGATGTCCAAACACAGCACGGCGTGTACTGTGCAAGAAAACGGCCTTATTCAAGCAGGTTGTCCTCTTTCATAGCAAAGGTACACTGTCTTCCAAAGCCGCCGTCTATGGAAACAGTGCTATTTCACGTTTAATAATAATAAATAAATAATAAATTTTATTTATATCCCGCCCTCCCCAGCCGAAGCCGGGCTCAGGGCGGCTAACAACAATCAGGGCGGCTAACAACAAGGTATCTAAAATGTATTTTAAATACCTTTATGCTTGTTTACCAGGTATAATAGGCCCGAAAGGAAAAATCTGTTCTCTGAACTGACCCTCACTGCCTCTTCCCTCTATGTAGTTTACATTACTGTACAAAGGATATTGTAGAGTTGGGAATTGGAAAAGTTCAGAGAAGGGCAACCAAAATGATCAAAGGGGTGGAGCAACTCCTCTTTGAGGAAATGTTGCATTGTTTGGGACTTTTTGGTGTATTATTATTACTATTTCTACTACTACTACTACTACTATTTTTTGAATTTATATACCACCCCAGATCTGGAGGTCTCAGGGCGGTTCACAGAAAAGAGAAGTGTAGAGAAAAGGCAAGTAAATAGGTGACATGATAGAAGGTTTTGGATGGCATGGGCTGGAGAAAGTGGACAGAGAAAAGATTTTGGAGGAAGTCGGAGGCAGGAATGTTCCTGAATACCAGTTGTTTGAAGCCAGAGGAGGGGAGAGGGCTCTGGTGCTCTCAGTGCTAGAAACTCAAGATATATCAGCTAAGCGCAAAATGCCACTTTAGCTCCAGATTGCAGTTTACCAGGGGGTTGGACTAGAGGACCCTCGGGGTCCCTTCCAACGCTACAATTCTATGACTCTATAATCTCAGCTACATTGCTTGACTGTATCTTGCTCTTGCAACAATTCACTTGTCCCAGTATGCAAGAAGGAGAAACACACGCACTAAGATATGGTTACCAGATTTTTTTCAATGAATCCGGGGACACTTTTTTGGGGGGGGGGGAGCTGAGTAGCAACAGAGAGTCAGTACAGTCATAGCTCAGGTTAAATGTGCTTCAGGTTGAGCGTTTTCGGGTTGCGCTCCACGGCGACCCGGAAGTAACGGAACACGTTACTTCTGTGTTTCGCCACTCGTGCATGCGCAGACGCTCAAAATGACATCATGTGCACATGCAGACGCACATACACGGGTTGTGTTCTCTTCAGGATGTGAACGGGGCTCTGGAACGGATCCCGTTCGCATCCAGAGGTACCACTGTAGTGGGGGTGGTGAGGCCAAAGACCCTGAGCCAAAGCACACGTGCATATTGTATAAAGGTGCAAAGCCCTTCTTTTGCACCCTGTGAAACATAAATGCGCAGAGTTTTTTAAAAACTAGGCAACGGCCGCCCTCCCACGACTCCCAAGCCTCCTCCAATCAGTCAAAACAAAGGGAGAAGGGAGCAGGAGATCTGTACCGCTGGACGTCCCTGGTTCCCCTTTGGCAGTGGTGGCGGAAGAGGCAGTCAGCAGCCTGGAGCCAGCCTGGTAGCGCAGTTGGCTCTGGCTGGCTTGAGGAGCTGCTCGAGGCTGTGGTGCCCGCCATTTTTCCTCTTTGGAAGTCCCCATATGATGGGTTGTGCACAAGACACATCATATGGGGACTTCCGGAGAGGAAGAATGGCGGGCGCCACGGCCGTGAGCAGCTCCTGAAGCCAGCCAGAACCAACTGCGCTACCAGGCTGGCTTGGGCTGCTGAGGCTGCTGCTGCCACGTTTCCCGGGAGCAGATTTGCAGATCTGGGGACTGTCCCTGGGAACCGGGGATGTCTGGTAACCCTAGACTAAGATGGAGGTTTTTAAACTGTGGTCACCAACACGGTGCCCAGAAATCTCAGCGTAGTCACAAAACCAGTAGCAAAATGCGCCTGGTGCATGGGGAATTTTAAACACTGATTCAGATCCTGCTTGAGGATTTTGTAGTGGGGCATCTGGTTGGCCACTGTGAGAAGAGGATGCTGGACTAAATCAGCCATTGGCTTGCCTGAACAGGCTCTTCTTATGTGCCTGTTGAATTGTAAGTCGATGTTTGACTGCACTGGCAGAAAGTTAGTTCAGAACCTAATAAAAATAATTTTATTTTATTATTATTAAATTTATATACCACCCTATCTATACCTAGAGGTCTCAGGGCCGTTCACAGAATAAAATCAGAATACAAAACCACAAAATACATCATAAAAATAACCCCCCCACACACATTTTAACAGGGCATAAAATAATTATTATTATAAATTGTAATTATTGTTTATACAGAAGCATCAATGTAGGAGATAAATTGCTTTGCAGGAGTCAACAGAGGCAAAACAAAAACCAGGTCCATTGAGGAGCTTACACAACTGCACGGTGCCTCCTTAAGAGTGATGAAGAGGGAGAGAGGTAGAAAAAAAAATCCACAGCTGTGTTTTTTTCTGTAAGTTCCCCCCACCTCCACCATTTTCTAGAAACAATGCAACCACCAACCCAGTTGCTGTGTGGAATTGGACAGCCAGGGGAGGAGTGCCCAGTAATGGCTACCATACATTGAAATTGGAAAGGTATAAGGGAGGAGGTCAACAGTAGGTGGGCTAGAACCAATGGCAGGTATAGCGAAAGTCTGCTTTTCAACCCATTTCCCTTCCTGCTGAGTTCTGCAAGGGCCACATTGAGATCAGGGGGGAGGAAGGTGGTAGCCAGGGTCTTCCCCTGGATTGACGCTGGTGGGACAGGGCCCCATTTGCCTAGTGGACCAGCCTCCCCTGAGCAGGGAACTGCCGGGAGGTGACCTTTTTGGTGACAGTTCCCCCAGGATGGCTGCCTTGGGTCTTAATAAGGTGCACCCTGTCTCACAGGCAAGAGATGCCAGGGTGGAGCAGTGAAGAGCGAACTGGCATTACAGACCTCCCTTGGTTAGATTTCCAGCACAACACAAGTCTCTGGCAAAAAATTATGCTAACACCTTAAAGACTAGCACATCTATGATAGCGTAAACTTTAGTGGACCACAGTTGGACCCTGCTTCCTTGTATGTACAGTTCTGGTGGCCTCACTGCAAAAAGAATACAGTGGTACCTCGGGTTAAGAACTTAATTCCTTCTGGAGGTCTGTTCTTAACCTGAAACTGTTCTTAATAGTTAAAGCTATGGTTAAAGCTATGGTTTTCCCAGTAGTGATTTATGGAAGTGAGAGCTGAACCATAAAGAAGGCTGATCGCCGAAGAATGGATGCTTTTGAATTACGGTGCTGGAGGAGACTCTTGAGACCCATGGACTGCAAGAAGATCAAAGCTATCCATTCTGAAGGAAATCAGGCCTGAGTGCTCACTGGAAGGATAGATCGTGAAGCTGAGGCTCCAATACTTTGGCCACCTCATGAGAAGAGAAGACTCCCTGGAAAAGACCCTGATGCTGGGAAAGAAGGAGGGCACAAGGAGAAGGGGATGACAGAGGATGAGATGGCTGGATCGTGTTCTCGAAGCTACCAGCATGAGTTTGACCAATCTGCAGGAGGCAGTGGAAGACAGGAGTGCCTGGCGTGCTCTGGTCCAGGGGGTCACAAAGAGTCGGACACGACTAAACAACAACAACATTCTTAACCTGAAGCACCACTTTAGCTAGTGGGGCCTCCTGCTGCCGCCGCACCGCCAGAGCACGATTTCTGTTCTCATCCTGAAGCAAAGTTCTTAACCTGAGGTAGTATTTCTGGGTTAGTGGAGTCTGTAACCTGAAGTGTCTGTAACCTGAAACGTATGTAACCCAAGGTACCACTGTATTGTAGAGTTGGGAAACGGTCAGAAAAGGGCAACCGAAATTATCAAGCGGGTGGAGTGACTCCCCTATGAAGAAAGGTAGCATCACTAGGGATTTATTTGATCCGACAAAAGGCAAGTAAGAGGTGGTGTGAAAGAGGCATATAAAATTATGCATAGCATGGAGAAAGTGGAAAGGAAAAAGGTTTTTCTCACTCTCTCTTGTGGATATCCAATGAAGCTGAATGTTGGAAGGTTTAGCACAGATAAAAGTATTTATTCACACATAGTTATAGTCTGGAACTCATTCACCCAAGTGATAGCAATGGCCTCCAACCTGAATGGCTTTAAAAGTGAGTTGCACACATTCATGGAGGAGGAGAGGCTTATCAGTGGCTGCTAGTCATAACAACTATGCTCAGACTCCGCAGCTGGAGGCAGCAACGCTTGAGAACACCAGTACTGGAAGCCATAGGGACAGAGGGCTCTTGTTGTGTTCGATTCAGATTGCAGGTTTCCCACAGGCGTCTGATCCGCTACTGTGAGAACAGGATGTGGGCTAGATGGGCCACTGGCCTGATCCAGTAGGCTCTTCTTAGGTTCTTTGGGAGCCGGTTGAAGTTAAATCCTTCGAAGACAGAGGTCCTCTGGCTGGGGCGGGACGATATGGGATTGGGGGGGCAACTCCCATCTCTTGCGGGGGTGCAATTAGTGCCAGCACTGTCCGTTAAGAGTTTGGGTGTAATCTTCGATACCTCCCTCTCTATGGAGGCACAGATTACAGCTATAACAAAGGCGGCATTTTTTCATCTCCGCCAAGCTAAGCAGTTGGCTCCTTACCTCTCTCGCCCTGATCTAGCCACTGTGATCCATGCGGCGGTCACCTCCAGACTGGATTATTGTAACTCGCTCTACATGGGGCTGCCCTTGAGACTGACCCAGAAACTCCAGCGGGTGCAGAATGCTGCAGCGAGACTCCTTATGGGGTCCTCGCTGCGAGATCACATTCACCCGGTTCTATACCAGCTGCACTGGCTCCCGGTGGAGTATAGGATCAGGTTTAAGGTGCTGGTTTTAACCTTTAAAGCCCTATACGGCCTAGGACCCTCGTACCTATGGGACCGCCTCTCCTGGTATGCCCCACAGAGAAACCTACGGTCTGCAAATAAAAACATCCTCAAGGTCCCAGGCCTCAGAGAGGTTAGGCTGGCCTCAACTAGAGCCAGGGCCTTCTCGGCTGCGGCTCCAATCTGGTGGAATGCTCTGTCACAAGAGACCAGGGCCCTGCGGGACCTGACATCTTTCCGCAGGGCCTGCAAGACAGAGTTGTTCCACCAGGCCTTTGGTCAGGGCGCAGCCTGACTCCCTCCTCTGGCAACCTGCACAGAATTTTGCCTAATCGGTTGCCATCAATTTGATTTTAATTAATTTTTATAATGAAATATTTTTAGAATGTGTGATTATTCAACTGTTTTATTTGATTATTTGATTGTTGTTAGCCGCCCTGAGCCCAGCTTCGGCTGGGGAGGGCGGGATATAAATAAAATTTATTATTATATTATTATTTCCTGCCCAGCAGTGGTGCAACAACTAACCATCCCCTTTTGAAGGGAGAACTCTGGGACCCTCATTTGTGGGGCAGGGCTTGTTTTTTTCATTCTTGTTGTATGAACACATTTTATGTTTTACTATGTGCTTGTTCTATGCATCTGATTCTTAAATGTTTGATACATAAGTCAGTATTTTTAAATGTTGTGTTAGCAGTCGCTTTGAGGATCGGGAGCAGGAGAGGTTTCTTAAGCCATGCGTCTGAGTGTCCCGATCACTCAGCCGGGGCTAGTCTTGGGGGAGCTAAGGGGCCATTTCTGCTTCTTTGTAGAGAATATAGAAAAAGGGAGAAAAGTATCGTTTTAAAGCTGCTTGAGGGAGGGGGGGCATCGAACGCGTGGAGGCGAAGAAATCAAACCAGCTCGCGAAGCGCCTCAGCCAATCCCCTTCCAGGGCGCTGAGCCGCCGGCCAATGAGCGGGAAGATTTGCTGCCAGTGTCGCTGACGTCACAGACCGGAGTTCCAGCCAACTCTTTGGAACGTTCGGAAGATAACTTTTGTGTTCCTTCGGAACTTTGTGTAGCAATTTCGGGAGCAGCGATGGCGCCTGAGCGCGGAAGTGATGGGCGCTCGCAGCCCGGCGGCAGCGCTACCGACGGTCTGCCTCAGGCTTTCTTGCACAGCCTGCGGACCCTCTTCGACATCTTGGACGACCGCCGTCGAGGCTACGTGCACTTGCGGGAGATCGAGTCCCGGTGGCTGCAGCAAGGGAGCGAAGCTGGGGAGTTGCCCCGGGGCGTCTTGGAAGGGCTGCGGCGAGCCGCCCCGGCCAGCGGCTACCTCACCTTCGAGCGGTTCGTGCTGGGCTTGAGATCCTCGCTCCTCAGCCCAGACAAAGGAGGCACCTCACCGGGCCCCGCCAACAAAGGCCCCGGGCGCCCCGGCGCCCCTGCTCCGAAAAGCAGAGGAGAACCGGAGAGGGGGTGCGGACGCGGCGCCGGCGAGTGCGCCTCCCGGTCCCAGGAGAAGATCGCCAGCGCGCCGGCGGAATGCAAGAGAGCAGGTAAGGCGCAGGAGGCTAAAGGGTCTCGCCCTCCCCGCGAAGACTGAGAAACCATGACTTTTAATTCGCGGGCACAGAAGTGCCTCTGAGCATGTGAGGAATCCCTTTCCCTCTTCACGTTGAGTAACTGCCCTAACAGAGAGCCGGTGTGGGTGTTGCGGTGGTAACAGACGGGCCATGGAGAAGAGCCCAGTTCAAATCCCCAGTTGGCTATGGGTGACTCTGTGGCGGGCGCGATATCTCAGCCTAGCGTACCTTGCAGGGCTGTTGTGAGGAGGGTAGGATTGAGGTAGCAGGGAGAGTTCTGTGTGCCACTTTGGGCTCCGTAGAGGAAAGATGGGATAAGAATGTAGATTAATAAAGGAGGATAATGCAGGCTTACCTTGCAGAATGTATACATGGGTCCAATGATACTTACCTGCTAGTATACTTTTTTGGTGGATCGCAGCTTAACTGCACAACCCTGTGCTTCTTGCCTACTGAGAAATGCATTTCCTGGAGCCTAAGGCACAGTCTACCCACTACCTTCATTTTATCTTCACAAAAGCCCTGTGAGGTGAGCTAGGCGGAGAGATAGTGATTGGCCCCAAAGTGGGCTACTTTGAGGTTAGTGCATGGGTGGGCAAGCTAAGGCCTGGGGGCCAGATCCGGCCCAATCGCCTTCTCAATGCGGCCCATGGAGGGTCCGGGAGTCAAGTGTGTATGTAAAAAGTAGAATGCTCCCATTTATTTAAAATGCCTCTCTGAGTTATTTGTGGGGCTTGCCTGGTGGTTTTACATGAGTAGAATGTGTGCTTTTATTTAAAATGCACCTCTGGGTTATTTGTGGGGCATATGAATTCGTTCAATTTCCCCCCAAAAAAATATAGTCCGGCCCCCCACAAGGTCTGAGGGACAATGGACTGGCCCCCTGCTGAAAAAGTTTGCTGACCCCTGGCTTAGTGGGTATGGGTTTGCAGCCTAAGCCTCCTCCCCACACATTTACCAAACTGCTCTCTGTAGCACCTTCCTTTAAGCATCACACCTATTTCATTCCTTCCTCACCTGCCTGCTGTTCTGCTCCATCCTCATGCTGCAGTTACTGTGGCCATACTGTTGGAAAATACAGTACAGTGGAACCTCAGGTTACATACGCTTCAGGTTACATACGCTTCAGGTTACAGACTCTGCTAACCCAGAAATATTACCCCGGGTTTAGAACTTTGCTTCAGAATGAGAACAGAAATCATGCAGCGGTGGCACAGCGGCAGCGGGAGGCCCCATTAGCTAAAGTGGTGCTTCAGGTTAAGAACAGTTTCAGGTTAAGGACGGACCTCCAGAACAAATTAAGTTCTTAACCCGAGGTACTACTGTATAGAGAGAAATAAATGATAAAAAAAATAGCTATAGGGTTGCAGACATACTTTCCTAAATTTTAGAGAAGGTTTGAAGGAGGCAGAAATACACTAGAAGCAGTTTGTCCTTGGTAATTCCCCCTTCTCTCCTCCTGGTCTGGGGAGCGGGGGAGGGGAGACCCAGGATGGCTTTAATTGGATCACTTCCCCTTTCACACTTCTCTCCAATCTACAGCAACTAAAGGTGGCAGTGGTGGTATCCGAAAGCTGGCAGGACAGGCTCAGTACGAGAGCACCTCCAAGCTGGTAGCAGAAGTGCGGAGGCAGCCAAGAGGCCGTGGTGAGCACAGAAGACACACCATCACCAACGGTGTGGACTACAGCATGGTAAGAGAGCCCTTTCTTGTCACGCATTGGTTGGACACAGAAGTATGGTGGGAGGCACCAGCTGGGAAACCCCCAAGGAAAGAAGGCTCAGGGCCTGGAGGTTGTTGGTGGGACAATGACGAGTGGTTGCAGGGACACGAAGAAGGAGACTGGGTGTTGGAAGCTGAAGAGGTAACAGGGTTTAGTGAGCAGGGTGAGTCTGTGGCAGAAGGAAGTCTAGAAGCAGAGGCTGGAGAGGAGGGAAGCCAAGAAACCAGGTGGGTGAAGAAGCCAGGGGGTCTCCCCCTCCTGCTGTGACAAGCTCCCCTCCGGTCTCCTAGAACCAGAAGAGACATGAAAAGGGCAGAGGAGAGGTTGGCTGCACACAGGTGCAATCTCAGGTTGCTGGGGGGAAGCCCCTGAGAGGAGGGGACTGAGAAGGCTGTGGGGAGGCGGGGATTTTCAGACATGGCAACTGATCCAGGGGGCAGGACCTACCGGGAATGAGATGCTCTTCTTGTTAGGCCTGACACTCTGCCATGTCTGTGAAGGTTGTGTTTTTGGCAACTCCAGTTTGAATGATGTGATTACTGCCGGCTTGCTCTTGTCACCTGGAGGAGCTCTGAAAACGTTGGAAGCAGTGAATTACTGGATGGGGGCCAGTACATTGAGACTGAATCCTGATAAGATGAAAGTGCTGTAGGTGGGAGGTTCCTATGTCCTGAAATTAGGCGCATGGCCTGTTCTGGGAAGGGTTGCAGCACCCTGGAAGAACACATTCACAGTCTGAGAATGCTCTTGGATTCCATCTTGTCCCTACAGGTGAAACTCAAAAAATTAGAATATCATAGAAAAGTTCCTTTATTTCAGTAATTCAACTTAAAAGGTGAAACTAATATATGAGATCAACTCATGGCATGCAAAGTGAGATCTGCTTCTACTTCTCAGAGGTCCAATCTTGCTCGATTTGCAATCCTTGTTTGCTGATTTCCTTGAATATTCTAATTTTCTGAGATTGCTAATTTGGCGTTTTCATCAGCTGTACTCCATGATCATTGCAACGATAACAAATCAAGGCTTGACCTATCTCGCTTTGCAAGTCACAAGTCTATCTCATATATTAGTTTCACCTTTCAAGTTGGATTATGGAAATAAAGGAACTTTTCCACGATATTCTAATTTTTCAAGTTTCACCTGTATAACAAATAAAGACTTGACATATCTCGCTTTGCACGTCATGAGTCTATCTCATATATTAGTTTCACCTTTGAAGTTGAATTAGTGAAATAAAGGAACTTTTCCAGAATATTCTAATTTTTTGAGTTTCACCTGTAGAATCTCAAGTGGTATCTTTGACTAGGAGTGCTTGTGCCTGGCTTAGGGTGACTTGCCAGCTGTGGCTGTTCCTGGGATGGGATAGCCTGACCGCTCCTGTCTGGACTACTGCACTGTGCTGTATGCTGGGCTGCCTTTGAAGACAGTCCAGAGGCTTCAGCTTGTGCAGAATGCAGTTGCTAGGCTGGTAAGTTGGACCGCCTGATGGCGCTGTGCTTAACTGGTCCTGAAAGTACCATGTTTGCTGCCAGTGAGCTACCAGACCCAATTCAAAATTTAGTGCAAGCATATAAAGTCCTAAATGGCTTGAGGCCTGGTTTTTACCTTACTGCTGACTTCAATTAGAGATAGCTGTGCTGACTGGCGAGAATGAAATCTACTGCAGAAAGATAATGAGGCTGCTGGCTGAGAAAGGTCCCCCCCCCCCCCGCCACCCCAACCTTTTGGCATAAAGCCTTGTCCTTCTCACTGGTATGCTGAGCCCCCTGGTCAACAAACCTCATGGCAGCCTCAGATCTGTGGAACTCTCTTCCACTGGAGAATTGTCAGAACCCGGGCTTTGAACTAAGGGTTTGTTTGGGGCTGACATATAAACTGGAGTGGGAGATAATCTCAATTATCGGGTTTTCTGTTCAGATCTCTCTCTGTTTCTCTCTTTGCTCTCTAGTTGAATATGTTTGTGGATTTTAAAAGGGGGCAATATTGACTCCATGAGGAGGGCTGGGAATGAAAAGAAGATTGGAGACCTGTCTTTGCCCCAGATTCTGAGGGGGGGGTGCCCTCTCACCCCTCTTCCATCAAATCGCCCCATCTGAAGAGCAGCTCCTGCATGTTTAATGGCTGCCTGTTTGCTTCCGAGGAGCAGGAGGCTTACATACACATCCCTTGCTCTGATCCGCATTGATCTCCCTCGTGGGGTCCCTCATAGCTCATTGCAGCTAGGCTGATTGGGTGAGGGGGGGGGAGACAACTTCGCTCGCTGGCTTGTTTAGGTGGCTGGTTCTCCTTCCCTGCCCCCATCTTCTCTTCCCTTCCACCCCCCGGGGGAACCTTCGATCAGCTGCAGGCTCGATGCTCCCTTGCCAGCTTTGGGGATGCTGGCCTTTTCTACCCCCTCCCCCCCGTCGCCATGGCAATCACCCCCACCTCCACCCATGAAGGCCATTCTGCTGCGGGTGGCTGAGCGAGCTGGATGAGGGCCCTGGCTGCGTACAGCACCCTCGTCGTGCCCCTGGCCAGCAGCCTTCACAGTCCCAAAGCTCTGGATTTCTTCCTGTGGGTATGTCCTGCCTCACGCGGGCTTGGGAAGGCGGGTGCTTCGCCCTAGGTGCATGCAAATCATGTGCTTTTGAAAATAATTTTAATCTTGGGTTGCTGCCTTGAGGGTTTTCTGGTATCGGTTCTGGATTTGGGGGACAGGATGGCAGAAGGAGGGAGGGAGGGGGTTTATGGATAAAGGATCAGGAGCACAGGAGGCTGCCTTATTCCGAGTCAGGCTGTTGGTCCACCTACCTCAATATTACCTACACTGACTGGCAGCAGATCTGAAACTGCAGTCTCTTGCATGCAAGGCAGACTTTATGATCTGCATTATGCGAGTCATGCACCATTCAGCCACCCAGCTCTGGGTGCCCTTGCTGGCACCGGCTTTCCAGGGTTTCAGGCTTTGCCATCAATTTCTACTAGATCTTCAACCAGAAATTGAACCTGGAAAGAGGTAGGGTGTGGTCTACCTCTCCCGAAGGACTGTGGAATGACTCCCTCCAGGTGTTTAGGATTACAGCATCTACATAGGCAAAGGGTGTAGGTAACTTCTAAAAATAAAGCCTGCTAGATATCATGGTGGGAAAGTTGGCTTTTTTGTTTTCATTTAAAAACCAAGCTTGTACTCCTCATGTTTGTAAATTTGTTTCAAGCTGAATATGTGGAAGGCAGGTGAAAGTGAGTGTTGGGAGAAAAGCACTTTAGAGCAAGTTCGGAGGTATACTTTTCCTGCGCTAGACACAGGCTCTGCTCAACTTGAGTCTTTGGAACATGATTGGAAGCCAAGAGTAGGGGCTGTGAAATGTGGAACCCATGGCCCCACAGGGTTTTTAGCTGGAAAAGATGGGACTTGATTGAGTGGCAGCTGCTGTTTGTGTGTCGTTGCATTTCTCTTTCCCCCAGAATGGAAACTCAGCACGGAAAATAAAACATGAAAAGGCTAGGGGTCACGGTGGGGTGCTTGCTGGTGCAGGAAAACCCCTAGAAGTAACAAACTAGGACCTGATGCCAAGTTCTGAGATGTGTGACTTAGAGTCCACCTTGGAAATTATTCTGCAACTGGAATAAGAGGGGAAAGAGAAATCAGAAATGAACCCTTTTAATTAATTTTTATTTTAATGCATTTTTATCCCAACTTTTTCTCCAAGGAGCTCAAGGCAGCATGCGTGGACTAGGACTAGCCACCTGAGAAACAGTTTCTATCCAAATGCAATTTTGGTTTTAAACACAGTGTAAGGGACATGGGTGGCGCTGTGGGTTAAACCACAGAGCCAGGACTTGACGATCAGAAGGTTGGTGGTTTGAATCCCTGTGATGGAGTGAGCTCCCGTTGCTCAGTCCCATCTCCTGCCCACCTAGCAGTTCAAAAACACATCAAAGTGCAAGTAGATAAATAGGTACCGCTCCGGCGGGAAGGTAAATGGCGTTTCCGTGTGCTGCTCTGGTTCGCCAGAAGCGGCTTAGTCCTGCTGGCCACATGACCTGGAAGCTGTATGCCGGCTCCCTCGGCCAATTAAGCGAGATGAGAGCCACAACCCCAGAGTCGTCCGCGACTGGACCTAATGGTCAGGGGTCCCTTTACCTTTTAAAGTAGTCTCTGTGGGTGTATTTAATTATGGGGTATCAGAGTTTTTAGGGGGTTAACCAGGCTGGGATAGCAGGCTTGTTGGTTTTTGAAAGTCTGATGTAGATTTTTTCAGTTTTGTGGTTCTGTATGGGACGATGACAATAAAGGTTATTGTATCGTATCGTGGTTCTTCCCATCTCATTTAATCCCCGCGACAAGCCTGTGAGGTAGGTTAGGCTGAGAGGCAGTGACTGGCCCAAGGTCACACCCAGTAGGGGCTATGTACAAGATGTTTCCTCCCCCCCCCCCCGGTCCGGTCCTACTATGGTGGCCTTTTTTGTGAGCAAGGACTCACTGCCTGTGCCTGGGGTTTGTGTCTTGGCAGCTGAAGCAGCTGAAGGAGCTGGAGAAGGAGAAGGACTTGCTGCTGCAAGGGCTGGAGTTGGTGGAGAAGGTGCGCGAGTGGTACCACCAGCAGATCCATGCTCTCCAGGAACGCCAGAAGCAGCTGGGCAGCGGCAGAGTTCACATCGTGAGTAGCAGGTTGCTGCTGGGTTGTTTTTGGTTTTTTAAGCCAGTTTCCTCGCTTGCTCTCCAAGGAAGGAGAGCACAACCTCCAGACCGTGTGGAACAGTCACACAGCTCTTACCATCAGAAAATTATTCCTGATGATGAGTCGGTGTATCCTCTCTTGCATTTCCCTTTGTGGCTTAGGGCCCTTGTATCTACGGGGCCGCCTTTCCTGGTCTGCCCCGCAGAGGCCCTTAAGGTCCATGAATAACCATAGCTTAGAGCAGTGTTTTTCAACCACTGTTCCGCGGCACGCTAGTGTGCCGCGAGATGTTGCCTGGTGTGCCGTGGGAAAAATTGAAAAATTCGAAAGATTTTTTTTTTTTAAAGTCAAATTTTCGCCCACTAGGCGGGCGCCGGAATGTGTCCTGGGTATGGGGGGGTGGGGTTTTTGACCCCACCCTCGGCCAGCAGGGGCGCCGATTGGCGCTCCTCAGGGGGACACCCTCCACTTTTCTGATGTCCGGGCTGTGATTGGTCCAGACTCCAGCCTGGACCTATCACAGTAGGACATAATCTTCCGACTTCCTTCCCGCCCGAGCACAGTGTGCGCAGCAGCGGAGAGAAGAAGACGTCGCGACTCGAGTCACCAGGAGGACCGGAGCAGGAGGAGATATTTCTGTTTACTTACTATTTCATAATAAAGTAATTATAAAATACTTTCTTTGTGTTTATTTGATTCCTATTCAAGAGAATTACTTTATATATAGTCAATATAGGCACAGAGTTAAATTTTTAACATATTTTAATGGTGGTGTGCCTCGAGATTTTTTTCATGAAACAAGTGTGCCTTTGCCCAAAAAAGGTTGAAAAACACTGGCTTAGAGGTCCCGGGCCCTAAGGAAGTCAGACTATCCTCCACCAGGGCCAGGGCCTTCCCAGTGATGGCTCCGACCTGGTGGAATGCTCTGCCCCATGAAACCAGGGCCCTGCAGGATTTAACCTTCTTCCATCAGGCCTGGCCTTTAATTTGAATTCAGACTGATCTTTTATTTCCCTTCTTTTCCCTCCCCCTCCCCTTTTATGAAGATCACCTGCTCTGGGACCCCACAGCTAATTCTCCCCTGGCCTCCTCACTGGACCAAGTAGGACCAATTCAGCCAGCTAGCCCTGGGGATTATCTAATTGATCTTTGATTTTTGAATGTTATTGTTATTCATACTGTATTTTATGCTGCTTTTATAATTAAGTGTTTTAAATTTGTTGTTAGCCGCCCTGAGCCCAGTTTTCTGACCTGGAAAGGGCGGGGTATAAATAAAAATTTATTATGATTATGATTTGCTATATGTGGGTGCTGGCTGCTGGCATGAAGGAGCTATACTGGAGTGCTCCTATGGATTGACAGCTGGCCTGGCTGCTCTCTTATATTGCTTTCTCCCCCCCCCCCCCGGCTTTCTCTCACACAGGACTTGTTCGCAGAGGGCACTCTGAGCCACCATCTCCTGCTCAAACTGCAAGCGCTGAATCACTACCTCAGTGAGCTATTGTCTCTCTCAGCAAAGGTGAGAGCTGCGGTATGGACAAGGGCCAAGGAATTGGGAGTGGTGGGAGTTGCTAGGTCCTGAGTGGGCTAGCAGAGGCTACTAGCCCTGGGGGCTATACTCTGCCTTCATACTCGGAGGCCGCAATGCTTCTGAAGACCAGAAGCTACAGGAGAGGAGAAGGCTCTTGTGCTCAGGTCCTCCCTGCAGGTTTTCCATGTGGGGGGGTGGGGCCTGCATCTGGTTGGCCACTGTGAGAACAGGGTGCTGGACCAGATAGGCCATTGGTATGACCCAGCAGGGCTCTTTAATTAATTAATATCTTTTATTAGGCATAGCAAACCACAGATTATCAAATAGACACCGTATACAAATTGTGCAAAACACAAGCTCAACATAACAAGGTTTGTCCCAGTCAGAGCTTTAACTCCAGAGAGAATCAATTTGCACAAATAATACAATGCAACACTACCGCATCACCGATCAGTTAAGAAGCACCAAATCTCTTTATAATGGCCCAGTCTTTCTACATGGACAGCACTCAGAAATTCAGCCACTATTAAAAGTAATTTGATCATTCCTGCCTGAGAGCAGGTCCTGAAATGTTGGTGGTACTGTATACAGGTGAAACTCAAAAAATTGGAATATCATGGAAAAGTTCCTTTCTTTCAATAATTCAACTTCAAAGGTGAAACTAATATATGAGATAGACTAATGACATGCAAAGCGAGAAATGTCAAGCCTTGATTTGTTATCGTTGCAATGATCATGGCGTACAGCTGATGAAAACCCCAAATTAACAATCTCAGAAAATTAGAATATTAAATCAGCGAAACAAGGATTGCAAATGGCGCAAGATTGGACCTCGGAGAAGTAGAAGCAGATCTCGCTTTGCATGTCATGAGTCGATCTCATATATTAGTTTCACCTTTTAAGTTGAATTACTGAAATAATAAATAAGTTTTATGGCAGTCGCACAGAATTTGGCCACCCGTAGCGTAATCTCCAGATCTTTGTCCTCTACCAGGAGTTTTAGACATTGAAGTTCGGGCCCATTTGGAGATTTTTGTATAACAGGAGTGATAAATACCGAGCATATATCCTCGTAGAAACGGCAGCGTAACAAGACATGAGAGACAGTTTCTACCTCCATCAAAACGCAGGACTCGTTCCATGTATGGTTTACCCTCGAATCTGCGCTGCATTAAGACAGATGGCAGCACGTTGAATCTAGCGAGGGTAAATGACCGTCTATATTTGGGTATTTGTAATTTTGACAAATAATTTGCTGGGGTAAATCCTCTCCTATTAACTTTTATTGCTGGGTGTTTATTCATCTCGCTCACGTGGCATTGCAGTTCCACATCCCAAATTCATTGGTGGATTAATGCTTTAGCAAACATCATTGGGGGCATTCAGAGTGCTCCCCACTGGGTGACAACCAAGGAGAGGGCCTTTTCTGTTGTGGGAAACCTCAATCTGGACCCAAGCATAAGGGCACCCTCTGGGCCCTGTGGCTTCCAGTGACTGTGGAAGCAAAGCATAGCTGCCATGGTTAGTAGCCATCGATAGCCATCCATTCATTTGTCCAATCCTCTTTTAAAGCCATCTAGGTTGGTAGCCATCACTGCCTCTTGTGGGAGCGAGTTCCACAATTTAACTGTGCTCTGTGTTAGTTAGTTTAACTGTGCTCTGTGTTAGTTAGGCACGGGTGGCGCTGTGGGTTAAACCACAGAGCCTAGGAGTTGCTGATCAAAAGGTTGGTGGTTCGAATCCCCGCGACAGGGTGAGCTCCCGTTGCTCGGTCCCTGCTCCTGCCCACCTAGCAGTTTGAAAGCACGCCAAAGTGCAAGTAGATAAATAGGTACCACTCTGGCGGGAAGGTAAACGGCGTTTCCGTGCGCTGCTCTGGTTCGCCAGAAGCGGCTTAGTCATGCTGGCCACATGACCTGGAAGCTGTACGGCGGCTCCCTCGGCCAATAAAGCGAAATGAGCACCGCAACCCCAGAGTCGTCCGTGACTGGACCTAATGGTCAAGAGTCCTTTGGTCAGGTGTTAGTCATAGAATTGTAGAGTTGGAAGGGACCCAAGAGGACATGTAGTCCAACCCTCCGCAATGCAGGAATCACAGCTAAATAAACCCTGACAGACCAAGGAGTCACCTAAAGACTTTCTCGTGTGTGAGAATGAGGGATGAAGTGCATTAAGAAGATGATGGTGGTTTGTCATATTGAGAGAGAGTGTGAAGCACGTGCAGCCCTGGAACAAACCGCTTTTCTTTGTCTCTAGCCACTGAACCCCAGTTTTGCAATGGGGCATGCGCCACCCTCTGCGCTCACGACCTCCCCTCCTCTCGTCGGATCTCAGCAGGCCTTCAACATGTTGAAGGAGCAGAACCGTCTGCTCACCATGGTGAGTATGCTATTAAGTGCCAGTCCGTTGAGTCACTGCCAGCCCACCTGTCCCCAGCCATGTTTTTTTCTCCTTCAAAATTTTTTATTCATTTTATAACACAAATAAACAACACAAACAGAAAAAACAAACAATACAAACAAATTCTTATCTTATCCTCCCCCCCCTAAACATTGTTAGGTGATCTTCCCCAAGTCCCCCCTATCTGATTTTCATTTTACCTCATCTTTAGCAGTTTATCTATATCATAATTTATAACCATTTTTTTTATCACACTTACTTTTACCATAAAAATCTTCACATTTTATCCCTTACATATAATACTATTTTAAAATACACTTTCTTCTACTTCTAACCCTACAGCCTATACCAACTTCCAAAGCTATTCTAAGATTTAAATATTAACATTTTTTTTTCAAATATTCCTTAAACTTCTTCCAATCTTCTTCCACCGTCTCTTCTTTCTGGTCTCGGAGTCTCCCGGTCAGTTCGGCAAGTTCCATACAATCCATCATCGTCATCTGCCATTTTTGATAGTTGGTAAATCTTGTTTCTTCCAATTCTTCGCTAGCAATATTCTCACAGCTGTTGTGGCATACAGAAAAAAAGTAACAAGAATCCCCTTTGGGGGGATTTCACCCCCCACTCTACCAAGTAAAAAGGCTTCTGGTTTTTTAATAAATGTGTTTTTCAACACTTTTTTCAATTCATTATAAATCCTTTCCCAGAAGTCTTTTACCTTGGGGCACGTCCACCACATGTGGTAAAAGGTTCCTTCTTTTTCCTTACATTTCCAGCATTTATTATCATGAGTATGATACATTTTTGCTAACTTCACTGGTGTTAAGTACCATCTATACATCATTTTCATCAAATTTTCTCTTAATACACTACATGCTGTGAATTTAATTCCCTTTTCCCACAATTTCTCCCAGTCCACCATCATAATATTGTGCCCCACATCCCTGGCCGATTCAGTCATTACAGATTTCACCTGTCCCCAGCCATGTGTTGGTCTTAATTCTGCCTTTACCCCGCAGGAGGTGACAGACAAAAGCGAGCGGATCACCCAGCTAGAGCTGGAGAAGTCTGCTCTGATCAAGCAGCTGTTTGAAGCGCGTGCCCACAGCCACCACGAAAGCAACCTGCTGGACTCCACCTTCATCTAAGACCATCTTTGGACATTGTGCAGGGCTGCAGGGGGACACCAGCCCTGGCTGCAAGCATCTTGCAGGATCCTGTGCAGCTGCAAACAAGGTGGCGACTTGCACCTTGCCCTCACCCCTGCACCACCTGGCCTTGGATCCCTTTTACCTTGTGGCCGAGGTCTGAAATCATGACATTGGGTGCAATTTACTCTCCTGACGGTTGGGGAAAGGAGCGTTGATGTGCAGGCCGGCATTGCTCCAGCCCAACCCATTTCAGGATCCAGATTTGGATTAGCTGCTGTTCCACCCCACCCACCAGAAATGCCGGTGGTGTTTGGTGTTTTTAACTCCTGCCCCATGTCTCCATTCCACTGAGTGTGGATGTGGAATTGGGGCTTTCACTCCAGTATTGATGGTCCGACCCGTTTCCCATGGTTAGAAGTCTCTTCCTTGACGTGAGAAAGGAGATTAATGGTATTTATCTTTAGGATATCTGCAGCTCATTGACAAGCACTCCACATTGGGGGAACGGCATGTACTCCATGCTGGACCCAGCGGCAGAATGTAAGCATTCACACACACCCCAGGGTGTTTGTGTGGGGCACCCGCCCCCCAAGGGGGCCTGGGATGAAGGAAGCCTGCTGCGGCTTGCTGATTCTTCTCCACTCCACCCCCGGGTCAGTCCTGACCCGGGAGCAGAGCTTCAGGCTGGGTGCACACTGGAGCCAGGCTCCAGTGGGAGCCTGTTTTGGGGGGCCACCTGGTCATGCCTCCTCCCAAAAATGTGCCTGGGGAAACAGCCCCCCCACCACCACACTACGCCAGTGGCTGAACCCTGGAAACTGTTCCAAAAGTGAGATTCAAGCCCCAGAAATGAAGTCCCTCTTTTTGGCTCAGTTGTCAGGAGTGATATTTCTCTTTGGCTTAAGAGGAGAGTACTCGTGAGTTCATGCAGAGTGCTCTTTCCTCCTTTGCTGTGGCTGGGCTTTGGGCAAACCTGAACCCCCTTCCTAAACCTGTGCCTGTTTTCATAAGAGCATCTCTGCTGAGTCACAGCAAAGGCCAAGCAGACGACATTGGGGATTATACTGCCTCTTATATGGGAGGATTGTTTGAGCTGTTGCAGCTAATGGACTTCTCATTTCATATCAGGTGGTTGGAGGTTTTCAAGCAAGCCTGGATTCCTCCAGGACATAGATGGAGTAGGCTTATTTTATGTTGCTGGTTATTTTAACCAACTATTTGCAGGGGGTTGGACCATTGACTCTCTAATTCTGTGAACAAAACACAGCCATCTTTCGAAACTCTTAAATTCTCTCAATTTTGCAAAGCGCAGTTCTCCATCTGAGGACTGCCTACAAAGATGCACACAGCGAGAAGAAGTGTACATAGAAATGCACTTATTAGTGAAAATAACATACAAAAGGTGCATTATATTGGGGGGGAATTGCTCTGCAAAAACATGTGGATATTAAGTAAAATTGCATAAGAGAATCTATAGAATCCTAAGGGTTGGTAGGGATCCCAAAGGTCATCTAGCTCAACCCCCTGTAAGGCAAGAATCTCAACTGAAGCATCCAGGACAGAGGGTCATCCAACCACTGCTTAAAAACCTCCGAAGAAGGAGAGCCCACCAGTTCTTGTGGGAGTCTGTTCCACTGTCAAACAGCTCTTTCCGTCAAAAAGTTATTCCTGATCTTGAGTCGGAATCTCATTTCTTGTCATTTGAATCGATAGTGGGAGGCACTCAAACTGAAAGGCAGGTGAGTTTCCATGATAACCTTTTCTTTAAATTGCTAGCTAATGTGGAATGGAAGCCTGGCAAAACGAGAAGCTGAATATTGGCAGACTTACCTAATATCTGTCACACTCCAAATAGAATGTCCACAGACATGCTGTGACATCACTGATCGTCCACCAATGGCAGAAAACCGATGACAGCTACAGTGGGTTTTGTGGACATGTAATGCTGGGGGAGGGACGTGGGTTAAACCACAGAGCCTAGAACATGCCGCTCAGAAGGTTGACGGTTCGAATCCCCACAACGGGGTGAGCTCCCATTGCTTGGTCCCTGCTCCTGCCAAACTAGCAGTTCGAAAGCACGTCAAAGTGCAAGTAGATAAATAGGTACTGCTCCGGCGGGAAGGTAAACGGCATTTCCGTGCGCTGCTCTAATTCACCAGAAGTGGCTTAATCATGCTGGCCACATGACCCGGAAGCTGTATGCAGACAAATGCTGGCTCTCTCGGCCAATAAAGTGAGATGAGCACTGCAACCCCAGAGTCGGTCATGACTGGACCTAATGGTCAGGGATACCTTTACCTTTACCTTTACCAACGCTGGGGGAATCCCGTCCACTTTTCACCACTGCTGTTTTGACTTGGGATGTCTCTGCAAAGAGCACCCCTCCCCCCCGTAATCAGAATTGTAGAGTTGGAAGGGACCCTGAGGATCATCTAGTCCAGCCCCCTGCAATGCAGGAATAGGCAGTTGTCTCATACGGGGATCGAACCTGCAACCTTGGCATTATCACCACCATGTTCTAAACAACCGAGCTATCTAGGCTGTGGTTAAGATGCTATGTGACTCCCTCTCCTCTCTCCAGCCGACTCCCGTCTTCAAATATGTTTACCCTCCCCAAATAGGTTTACTTCTGAACACTTGTATGCCATTTTTGTATGTAGCATTTTATTACCGGTAACTTGTTTGAAGTTCTTCATGTATGTACATGTACACTTGTTTAAATGTGACCATGGAGGATTGTTGGTTCCTTTTTCCTCCCAAATAAAAGCTGAAATGAGCCTGAAACCATTACTGCTGCTGCTGTTGTTGTTACTGTTATTTATCATGCTAATTGATGCTTTTGAATTCTGGTGCTGGAGGAGACTCTTGAGAGTCCCATGGACTGCAAGAAGATCAAACCTCTCCATTCTGAAGGAAATCAGCCCTGAGTGCTCACTGGAAGGACAGATCCTGAAGCTGAGGCTCTAATACTTTGGCCACCTCATGAGAAGAGAAGACTCCCTGGAAAAGACCCTGGTGTTGGGAAAGATGGAGGGCACAAGGAGAAGGGGACCACAGAGGATGAGATGGTTGGACAGTGTTCTCGAAGCTACTAACATGAGTTTGACCAAACTGGGAGGCAGTGGAAGACAGGAGTGCCTGGCGTGCTCTGGTCCAGGGGGTCACGAAGAGTCAGACATGACTAAATGACTAAACAACAAAAATCACATGCAGGGTGCTTTACAAATAATAATGATAGTTCAGGTCTCTGTCCCAAGGGCCTTACAATCCACAAATGGTCCCAAGGCAGCAAGAGTGGGCTGTGTGACTTCTCACCTAAGAGCATTCATTATTATTTATTAATAAAAGTATTAATATACTGATAAATCACAAGACATATCAAAGTGGTTTACAACATTTAAAAGATTAAAACCACACACCATAAAAGCTTTAGGAAAAAATTAAAAGCCATTTCAAAGCAAAAATGTGTGTTATAAACACATATCAGTCAACCATTGTGGGAGTGGTCCTGCCTGCATAAGCCTGGTGGAATTAAAAAAGTTTTCATCGGGCTTTTAAAACTTGGTACAGAGGGCACCTGCTTTGATGTGGCTTCACTTGGGACAACCAAAGTTTCTGCAGAAATGTCCTGCTTTGGTCCACAAGGGGGCCCTGCTGTCCCACTTAGAATACATTAGGTTTTAAAGAGCAGCATTAGCACACAGGCCACATGGGGTTGATTAAACTTTTAAGATTTATTTCACATATTTATAAACTGATTCACAGACTGAAGCCATTGAAGCAGTGTACAACAATATAAACATGAGGGGGTGGGGGAGATTCCCTAGGTGGAGATGGAGGCAATGAATTTTACAGATCTGCCTCTGAGTCAGTCCTTCGCCTCCCAGGAGGACACAGTACAGTAAGATCACATCTTGTGTGCAGTTCGCTTGCATTCTTTCAGCCAGGTTGGAAGATAGCCTGTTGAAACTGAGCAAATTAAATGTATGCAAGTTGGAGAGTTTAAAAGGTTTGGGGTTTTTTTGTGTGTGCCAGGTTTTCCCAGCAAAGCCCCCTCACTGTGCCTTGCTCACTTATGTGCAAGCTCTGGAATGATGCAAGCATGGGAGCAGTTTGAGTAAACACATTTATGTGCCATCCCTGGAACATACCCCACCCCATGCAAGATGCAATCATACCTTACTGGGACACCCCCCCCCCCAATCTTGGCTGAAGGTTTTAATGCATGGGTAGGCAAACTAAGGCCCGGGGGCCAGATCTGGCCCAATCGCCTTCCAAATCCGGCCCGTGGACAGTCCGGGAATCAGTGTGTTTTTACATAAGTAGAATATGTGATTTTATTTAAAATGCATCTCTGGGTTATTTGTGGGGCCTGCCTGGTGTTTTTACCTGAGTAGAATGTGTCCTTTTATTTAAAATGCAATTCTGGGTTATTTGTGGGGCATAGGAATTCATTCATTGTTTTCCTTCAAAATATAGTCCAGTCCACACACACACACACAAACCCCAGGTCTGAGGGACAGTGGACCGGCCCACTGCTGGAAAAAGTTTGCTGACCCCTGTTTTAATGCACAAGTCACTTGGGTACATAAGTCAGGTGACAAAGCTCTCAGGTCAATGGGTGCAGCAACCGATGAGGTACATGGCCAGGGACGCGGGTGGCGCTGTGGGTTAAACTACAGAGCCTAGGACTTGCTGATCAGAAGGTTGGCGGTTCGAATCCCCGTGACGGGGTGAGCTCCCGTTGCTCGGTCCCTGCTCCTACCAACCTAGCAGTTCAAAAGCACGTCAAAGTGCAAGTAGGTAAATAGGTACCACTCCAGTGGGAAGGTAAATGGTGTTTCCATGTGCTGCTCTGGTTTGCCAGAAGCGGCTTAGTCATGCTGGCCACATGACGCAGAAGCTGTTGTGGACAAACGCCGGCTCCCTCGGCCAGTAAAGCAAGATGAGCGCTGCAACCCCAGAGTTGTCCGCGACTGGACCTAATGGTCAGGTGTCCCTTTACCTTTAAAAATAATAATAATAAAAAAGATAGCTGCTTATTTCCTTGACATCTGATGAAAACGTGTTCCACAGGGCGGGACCTACACCTTCACACCTGTCTCTCTCATCCTCCTACCCCCTGATTTTTGGCTGAGCTGCTTCAGGCACCTTGGATCATGGTTTCCATGTTAGCTGAGCCCTGCTGTCACCTGGGAAGGCCAAACAGATTAAGCCCCAATCCCTCCAGCCAGTGTTTAGAGAGGAACACAACAGAGCGGCTTTGAAGTGAAGGTTTGTTTAGGGAACACCATAATGCAAGAAGAAGAACTGATTGTCCGATACAGTTTGTTTATCTCGCATGGCCTTTACCAGCCTGATGCTCATCCGCAAAGCATTAGGCTGGCAAGGTCAGTCCTTGTTCATCCAGGCAGATGAACTTATGAAGGTAGGAAGAGTCTTTAGCTGGATCAGGCCAATGTGCTATCTAGTCCTGTTCTCACAGTGGCTGACTAGATGCTTGTGGGAAACCAGCAAGCAGGATCCTTGCACAAGAGCAGATCTCCTCTCCTGTGTTTTCCTGCATCTGGTATTCAGAAGCCTCGCTGCCTCTTGACCATGGAGACACAGCGCAGTAACTGTGACTCGTCTCCCTTCCTCCATGGATTTGTCCAAACCTCCATCAAGGCTCTCCAAATTGGTGGCCATCATTGCCTCCTGTTGGGACGCGGGTGGTGCTGTGGGTTAAACCACAGAGCCTAGGACTTGCTGATCAGAAGGTCGGCGGTTCGAATCCCCGTGACGGGGTGAGCTCCCGTTGCTCAGTACCGGCTCCTGCCAACCTAGCAGTTTGAAAGCACGTCAAAGTGCAAGTATATAAATAGGTACCACTCTGGTGGGAAGGTAAAAGGCGTTTCTGTGTGCTGCTCTGGTTCGCCAGAAGCGGCTTAGTCCTGCTGGCCACATGACCCGGAAGCTGTACGCCGGCTCCCTCGGCCAATAAAGCGAGATGAGCACCGCAACCCCAGAGTCGGTCATGACTGGACCTAATGGTCAGGGGTCCCTTTACCTTTAAGCCAAGACATTCCCCGAAATCTTTGCTCCTGAAATGGTTGGCACCCACAGAACTGAGAAAGCAAGCGAGCAGACACTCCTCTGTGCAGGCTGGGTTTGCCAAGTCTGTTTGCACCAGCACAGCCATGTCCACATCCTTGGTGATGGGAGACAGAGTTGATAGGGCCAGCTCACCGTGTGATGGAGCCCCAGACACCTCAGAGAGGGCTCTTCACTGCTGGGAGGTGCTACTAGGGACATGTCAGTCTGCTTTGGCATAGCGCTCATGACCAATTCTGCCGGGATGTCCCTACCAGACCCACAACACTTTGGGAACTGGTCCATTTCCCATTTGCACCCAGGACTTTGTTGGGGGGGCAGGACTTTTGTTAGGCAGGCAGAACTGATGTGATTGGCTAGTTAGTTAAGTATTTCTATTGTTTTACTTGATCTAAGGGGGAGCAGCTGCCCCTCCCTGCACCCCCCTTGGCTACGTCCTTGCCACTAGGGATTGAACCTGAAACCTTCTGCATGCAAAGCAGGTGCCCCAGTACTGAGCTACATACAGCCCCATCCCCTGAAACCATTAGAAATCCCTTTAAGAGGCGCACAGTCTCGAAGGGGAATAAATGGTATAAAAGGTGGATGCTACAGATATTGTCTGGACTGTAGTCGCCCTGCCACCCTGGATTTCCCCCACAAGATCAGAAAACAGCACAATTATGGAAAGGTCTGGCCTGGGGGTTTAGGTCCTGAATAGGAAACTGTGTACACCCTGGTCTGCTTCTGGTTGTCTGCATCCCTGTTCTTGGTTCAGGGTCACCTTCTGTGTCTTGGGCTCTGCATGTCAATGAATTGGGTAGAGTGAATGGTTACTGAGGAACTTGGTATGTTAATAATGTTTACCTTCATAGATGCTGTTTTATTTTTGCTGTGTCGAACACAGCAAATATACAGTGGTACCTCAGGTTACATACGCTTCAGGTTACATATGCTTCAGGTTGCAGACTCCGCTAACCCAGAAATAGTACCTCGGGTTAAGAACTTTGCAGCAGGAGGCCCCATTAGCTAAAGTGGTGCTTCAGGTTAAGAACAGTTTCAGGTTAAGAACGGACCTCCGGAACGAATTAAGTACTTAACCCAAGGTACCACTGTATATCAAAGAGATATATATATAGAAAAAATATATTGAACAGATGGAAAGCTCTTCGTTCTGAACAGGCTGAAAGCAAAGAGTAAGGTTACCATAACTTCTGTCATAGAGCTTCAGTATGCTGATGACAATGTAGTGTTGGTGCGTTCAGAGGATGACCTCCAAACCATCATAAATGTCTTCGCAGAAGCTTACAGAAAGTTTGGCCTATCACTCAACATTCAAAAAACCAAAGTGCTGCAACTGCAAGTACAAAATAACCCTTCTGGCAGCGCCACAAATCCAACTCAATGGTGTAACGCTGGAAAATGTCAATCACTTCTCCTACCTGGGCAGTTATCTTCCCGCAAGGGCCAACTTTGATGCCGAAATCCAACATCGCCTGAGCTCTGTGAGTGTGGCTTTCTCCCGATTGAAGTGCAGAGTTTTTGAGGACCATGGCAGTCACAGGGAAACCAAAATGCTTGTTTACAAAGCTATTGTACTACCAACCTTACTGTATGCTTGTGAAACATGGACCACTTATAAATGCCATCTCCAACTCTCCAACCAAGATTCCATTAACGGTGTCTCCGAAAAATTTTACACATCACTTGGGAAGACAGGCAAACTAATACCAGTGTACTGGAAGAAGCAAAGATCACCAGTGTTGAAGCAATGATTCTTCAACATCACCTTCGTTGGACTGGTCATCTTGTGTGGATGCCTCACGATCATCTTCCAAAGCAACTACTCTATTCCGAACTTATTCCGAGCCTATTCCGAAGACTCGGTAGGCTCTACTCTTAGTGGCCCAGGCATTGTAATTAAGACGTTTTGTGTTGTGATATTCCAATGCATGGTGTGGTGTCTCTTAGCTGTTTTGGGACTCTTTTGAGTGGGAAGAAGCCTAGAAATGCAATTGGTCCATTTCTGAAAGGGGGCAACCCATAGAGGCACAAGGAAAACAGCAGTTTGTGAAACATCAGTCCATAAATATTTTTTATAAATAAATAAAAGGTGGCGTGGGGAAATTCCTGAGCTCCTAATGCCTAAAACAAAGGTCAGCACCAAATCTTGCATTGCTGGCAAAGTTAAGCTAACATCTCTGGTAGGGAAGAATGGCAAATGGTCACATTCGCTCTCTAGGTTTCTGAGATGGTTAGGGGTCCTTTTTCACTCTTTGCCTTAAGGTGTGCTTGTGCTGCATGATGTGCTGCGGGCTTATATTGTGATATTACTGTGTGAAGGCAGCACCCAGTTACTCTGTCACTTTCATTTCATGCAACTTTTCAGGAAACTATGCTTCCTTTATTTCTCTTGTATGTGAATTCCTTGAGGGGGTGGAAGGTTTAACATGGGGACACATATTCATAACAGGTGCCATTTTTTAACTCCAGCAAAAGATCTTTCGCCTCTTGGGAGTGTGCATGGCTTGTGGGTTCAACATACACATTGCAATGTGGGTAGACAGGGTCAGCAATGGAGGAAAGTGGTTTTAGAGGCATCTGGGTGGTCCTGTGAAACTGCTGCATCAGGCCAGTGTGGTGTAGTGGTTAGGAGGGGTAGTCTTGTAATCTAGGGAACAGGGTTTGTGTCTCTGCTCCTCCACATGCAGCGGCTGGGTAACCTTGGGCCAGTCACACTTCTTTGAAGTTTCTCAGCCCCGCTCGCCTCACAGAGTGTTTGCTGTTGGGGAGGAAGGGAAAGGAGATTGTGAGCTGCTTTGAGACTCCTTCGGGTAGTGATAAAGCAGGATATGAAATCCAAACTTTTCTTCTTCTCCTGCTCTGCTGTAGGTCACGGACAGCTGAGTTGCTTGCCAGGCAGCTCCCTTGCCCCAACAAATACCTGGCCCACAACCCATCCATCCCTTTTTACCAAAGACAGGCCCATTTTTGTGTGTCCATCCCTGTTAAACTCCCTGCCCAGTTTTGCCTTTTAGGATCCATGGGGTGTTCTCCCCTTTAACTGAAGGGGCTGGGGGAAGCATCCCTGTTCTCTGCCATTGCTCATAATGGCCTATGCAGGCAGTAAATGTTTTTGCTGTTGTTGCCGTTCAGGGCTGGCCCAGGACATTTTGGCACCTGAGGAGAACCACAAAATGGTCCCTCACCCATCAGTGAAAAAGGGGGTGGAGTGAAGATCTATTTTGGGGACATCTGTCCAGCATAGATTGGTCTACTCTGACTGTCTTGTACCCCTGGTGCCAAGTACTGCTGGTGTACACAGTATGTAGGGTTGCTATATGTCTGGGAAATCCCAGACATGTCCTCTTTTGGGGGGCCAACAGGCCCATCTGAGGGGATTTTTACATTTTAATGCCCGAGATTTTTTGGGGGTGTGTGTGTATTGGGTCTTTTGGCTTGGGCGCAGGCGGCTCAGGCACAGGCTAGGCTGTGGACTGCTCTGCATGCTGCAGCTGCTGCCAGGCCAAGCTGGAGAAGGAGAAGGAGGTGTGCAGGTGCTGTGGCGGTAGCCCCACAAGTGCGTGCCCATGCACCTCTTTCCCCAGCTCGGGCTGGCAGCAGCTCGGGCTGTTCTCTTTTTTGCTCTTCAAATTATGGCAACGCAAACAGTATGTCAAGTGAACAGTCAGGAAATGCAGTCAAACCCAAAGCACAATCCTGTATAAGTCCTGGAGCAGCCAAGCCGAGTTCCATTAACATGGGCAGTTGAGCAGACCGAGCGCCTCTGCTTCCCTTTTATACCTTGCCTGTTGATAGATCTGTCTGTCTGTCTGTCTGTCTATCTATCTATCTATCTATCTATCTATCTATCTATCTATCTATCTATCATCTACCTTGCCTGTTGATTGCAGCATCTGGGCTTGGCGAGGCAGGTGACCCTCACTGGTTCTGAGCCCACTCCAGCTGGGGAATCACACTCCTCCTCCCTGAGCTAACGAGCCCCACTAGGGCTGTGGGCCCTTGCCTGCCTCAGTCTCCCAGAGTGTAACCTCCTGCTGCACCCTATGTCTCAGAGCCCACCTTGAACATGGAGATGGGGACCACTGTGGCTCTGATGAAGTGTCCTGATCTTCTGGTCCCTGCACACTAACCCCCTCACCGTCCTCTGCCACCCCATGTGTACTTTCCACAACCCCACACTCCCTTCTCCTAGCCGCAGCTTGCCCCAGTGGGTCCCAGTCATGGCTACACCCTTCTCCAAGATCCTCTTACTCTTCTCTGCAGTGCTGCCAGTTCATGGCACTGACTGGCAGCGGCTCTCCAGGATCTCATGCACTGGCCTTTCCCAGCCCTACATGGAAGTACTGCTGGGTGTTGCTCAAGGTGGGTTTTGCCCAGAGCTGTGGTTGTTTGGAGCAGTTGCCTGGAGAAGGCCAGCAATAAATCACACAGCATCAGTGAAGTTAACCCTTTATTCAATGAAACAAGGCCAGCTCAGGAGGCCCGGTCTAATGAGCACAGCAATGTGTTTTGGTAGATCTTGCCCTTATGTGTCAGTTGTGGGGACCTTCCCACAGCTCCCTAAGTCTCCTCCTCTGCTGGTTCCTTCCTGAGCAGTCTGAGACTCTGACATCTTGTCTGTCTCTGCTCTGGCCTCTTCATTCTTCTTCTGGTTCTGAGTGAGGAGAGCTTGTTGCAGCAGAAGGGGGGACACCCTGACGTCTTCAGCACTTGGACTCCCTCCTCTCTAGCCTCCCCATTTGCCTCTGGTTCTGGACTACTGTCTGCCACAAACTCCCCACACTCACTAAACCCTGTTGCCTCTTCAGCTCCCGACACCTTCTCCTCCTAGTCTGCTGCCTCTTGCCCCAGTGACCACTCATCATCATCCCACCACCAACCCCTGGCTCTGAGCCTGCCTCCCTTGGGGGTTCCCCCGCTGGTGCCTCCCACCGTTCCTCTGCATCCAGCCAGTCCATGAAATGGGCGCTGCTCAAGGTGCCTTGATGGTGGCCCAGGCATCAGGCATCAGGCTCAGTTGGCAGCAAAACCAGCCGAATCAGAAGCTTTGATTTGGGAGAGGCTGGTGGGCCACTTCTTGGTGCAAGCTCTTACTCCATGCAGGAAATCGAAAGGTTAGAGCATGGGGAGTCATTTGCTCTAAGTCAGGGGTCAGCAAACTTTTTCAGCAGGGGGCCAGTCCACTGTCCCTCAGGCCATGTGGGGGGCCGGACTATATATTTTTTGGGGGGGGAGAATGAACGAATTGCTATGCCCCACAAATAACCCAGAGATGCATTTTAAATAAAAGCACACATTCTACTCATGTGAAAACACCAGGCAAGCCCCACAAACAACCCAGAGATGCATTTGAAATAAAAGGACACATTCTACTCATGTAAAAGCACCAGGCAAGCCCCACATATAACCCAGAGATGCATTTGAAATAAAAGGACACATTCTACTTGTGTAAAAACACGCTGATTCCTGGACCGTCCGAAGGCTGGATTTAGAAGTCGATTGGGCCGGATCTGGCCCCTGGGCCTTAGTTTGCCTACCCCTGCTCTAAGTAATTGGTCAATAATTGCTCCGGTAGGAGACATTTGCTGTGTTTTGTGAAAACAGAGGGCCTTCTCGGTAGTGGCACCCGCCCTGTGGAACGCCCTCCCACCAGATGTCAAAGAGAAAAATACCGGTAACTACCAAACTTTTAGAAGACATCTGAAGGCAGCCCTGATTAGGGAAGCTTTTAATGTTTAATAGGTTACTGTTTTGTTGGAAGCTGCCCAGAGTGGCTGGGGAAACCCAGCCAGATGGGCGGGGTATAAATAATAAATTATTATATTATTATTATAAATCTTATTTCTGTGTCTCTTTGAAAAAACAATAAAACGTATTTGTCAGGGGTTCAGGTGCAGAAGGGACGGATGGGGAGGAATCGGAGG
>JAXCMG010000252.1:2222741-2464295 GCA_034642415.1 Podarcis siculus
TGTCAGGGGTTCAGGTGCAGAAGGGACGGATGGGGAGGAATCGGAGGGAGAAGTTAGCGACGATAGCCGACCGAGGTCCCTAAGTCTCTCTAGCGAATCGGAGGATTCGCAGAAAGGGGCTCCCGTGGGCAGAGCTGGGGGGTTGCCAAGAGGAACACCCCAGGAAGGAGGGACCAGAGGGGATTCAGAGAGCAGCAGCTGGAAATCCGGACCAGCTTCCCCACCAGAAAGCAGCAGCTGGAAATCGGGACCAGCTTCTCCACCGGGGAGCGGTAGGGGGGAGGAGTTCCAGGCATCGGGGCCAGGCAGCTCTCCGACAGCGGAAGGACATGAGTCAGGGCTAGCCACGCCTGCGTCAGAGAGCGAGGAAACGGTAGAAAGGAGGGTCGGAGACAGCGCGCGCGCGCCAAGTTCAAATGTACAAGAGGGAGGCGCAATGAGCAGCCCGGAAAGGGAGCCAGGTCCTAAAGCCCGCCGAAGGGAAGGGGAGGAGTCCGAAGGGTCCGCATCCGAAGCCTCCAGGAAGGAAGGAACCCCGGGGGGTGGTAGGACCCAGAGGCGAAAGGAGAGACGCAAGAGGTGGAGTAAGGCTAGAGTCTTAAACTGGTGTACAGGGGGCGGAGACTCAGATGGGACTTCGCCGATCTAGGGAATAGACGTAGAGACGCACGCTAGGATTTGGAAATGGAAACTATACTTCAATAAAGACTTTATACCGTTCTACCGGCTAGCGTTGGTCCTTTGTGAGCGGGACCTAGAGGCAGTCTCTGACAGTATTATTTAAAACCAATAAAATGTATTATTTAAGAAGAAGCCATTGGTCAGGTGGTTGACCACTGCTCCTTGCCTGAAGGCGAGACACAGGAGCTGCAAGACTGGCTCCCAGTGTTTTCATTCTAACCAGAAGTGGCTGTAGCAGGGGGCAGAGAACTGGATCAGGGCAGGGGCAGAAAGGGGAAGAGCAATTCGTCCTTCCCTTTTGCATTATTTTTCTGATATAAATCACTCCCTGAAACTGCAGGAACCCCGTGATGGAAAACATAAGTCAGCAAAATCTTGAGAATCGTTTCCTGCACGATGGATCTCCCCAGTTTTTAGTTCACTCCAATGGCAAAGAATCTCTCTCTCTCTCTCTCTCTCTCTCTCTCTCTCTCTCTCTCTCTCAGCTGGTTCTCCACTTCCCCATCCAGAATTATTGGTCTCTCTACCCCACACCGTTCCACTTCCTCTGTGGATGCCCCTATGCCCTTTTGGTTTTAACCACCAGAAGTTCCCTCTAAGTGTGACTCACACCAGCCTCTCGCAGCAGCCAGGATTTTCTATCCTTCCCTGTAGGCAAGTCTGGAATGCCTTACTAGAACTGGCAGCTGTGCACTTCAGCACAAACTCATATGGGAAACAAAAGCCTCCAGAAATCCTCCCTAGAATCTGCTTCCCAACAGTTTAAGTTTCTTTTCCCTCTATATATATAACATATATTTTACAATCCCACTTGCAACCCTGCCTAGTCACCTTCTGATTATTTATATCCTGCTTTATTTGCACAAAGTTTTCACAGTGCATTGGTTCTGATTTGTTTGCAAGATTGTTAGATGACTTCACACCAGTTCAGTTATCCCATAGTTTCCAGTGAATTCCACCCACCCGCCCACCATCATTGAGGGGAGGTGTAGTCCCAAGCAGGGCCGGATTTAGGTTTGATGTGGCCCTAAGCTACTGAAGGTAATGGGGTCCTTTATACGTCCAGCTGTCTTTTGTCAACAACAAATTGTCACTTTTTTGTGTTGAATATATGCTATATGGTAATTTCTGGACCTAATAGGTATCTAAAGCCATTTGTCACTGTTGCTGTATGTAGGTTTTATTTTATTTGTTTTTTCTTATATTTTGGAAATGTACATCCACTTTTTTCCCCTTTAATTTTTTTGGGGGCCCCAAAGAGAGTGAGGCCCTAGCTATAGCTTGTTTAGCTTATATGTAAATCTGGCACTGGTCCCAAGCCAGTGGTAGGCATATCCAGGTACGAAACATACCCCATATATATATGGGGAGCACTGTGTATAGATACCCCACACATATATACAGTGCTTTTTTTCTAAAAAGAAAGTTTAGGGGTACTCTGATTTTCCTACTCATATTGAAATACTGCCCCTCAATGAGGCCAAACTTAGATTCACAAAATGTTTAGGGGCATGCGTACCCCTGTGTTCCCCCAGAAAAAAAGCGCTCTGTGTGTGTGTGTGTGTGAACCAGAGCAGCGCACGGAAACGCCGTTTACCTTCCCGCTGGAGCGGTACCTATTTATCTACTTGTACTCTGACACAACGGGGTGAGCTCCCGTTGCTCGGTCCCAGCTCCTGCCAACCTAGCAGTTCGAAAGCATGTCAAAGTGCAAGTAGATAAATAGGCACCGCTCCGGCAGGAAGGTAAACGGCGTTTCCGTGTGCTGCTCTGGTTCGCCAGAAGCGGCTTAGTCATGCTGGCCACATGACCCAGAAGCTGTACGCCGGCTCCCTCGGCCAATAAAGCGAGATGAGCGCCGCAACCCCAGAGTCCGCCATGACTGGACCTAATGGTCAGGGGTCCCTTTACCTTTACCCTGGCGTGCTTTCGAACTGCTAGGTTGGCAGGAGCAGGGACCGAGCAACGGGAGCTCACCCCGTCGCGGGGATTCGAACCTCCGACCTTCTGATCTTCAAGCCCTAGGCTCTGTGGTTTAACCCACAGTCCCACCCACGTCCCTTATCACCAGCTTAGATGCCTTTAAAAGAAGACTGGATGAATTCATGGAGACTAACAATAGCTACTAGCTATGATGGCTCTGCTGTGTCTCCATGGTTGGAGGCACCAATGCTTCTGAATACCACAGGAGGGGAGGGTTCTCTTGCACTCAAGTCCTGCTTGCAGGTTTCCCACGGTGAGCATCTGGTTAGTCACTGTGAGAACAGGATGCTGGAACAGATGGGCCACTGGCCTGATCCAGCAGGAGGGCTTTTCTTGCGTTCTTAATTATATGAATAATTGTAAACTAGTGTTTTTGTTTGTTACTTTCAAAGATCAATAGTTATTTTTTTAAAAACAAAAACTCTATGCTAACTTAGGTCACTGCAACCTGTAGTTCACCCTTTTTGTTCACTTTCCACGAAGTCTGCTGCCTGGTGACCTTTCCCTCTTTGTGTCTTCAGCGCCAGTCATAAAAAAAAAAGATCCGGTTAATCCCAAAACAGTCGAATGAATGTAAAACATGAACAAAGCTGTCCTGTCAATAGCTTCTTTCATTTCATTTTGTTGTCTTTTCTTTATCCTTCCTTCCCAACTGTGAGAATCAACATGTTAGGGGTGTGTTTGGAGGCAGGGGCATTGCCTTTGTAAGATTTCCAGGATCCTGCCCTCTTCTCCACAAAGTGCTCAAACAAACACAACAGCCTTGACTGCCTTGGAAGAACAGATCATTTTGTCCTTCCAGGAAAGTAGGGTACGCCACAGCTGAACCTCTGTGTATTTATTCCCTACTCAACTGCACTGGTGTCTGGAGTGTCTAATCTTGTTTGCAAAAGCAACAAGGACAATTTGTGTTTCGTTCCATTTGTTTTAGTTAGCGCTGCAATCTTTTCATATGTTTGCTGTGAGGATAAATCAGCTGAAGTCCTGGCATCAAGGAACACATTTTGCTAGTTGTTAAAAAGAATACCAGAAGAACAGCTGGATCAGGCCAAAGGCCTCTCTGGTCAAGCCACCTTTTCTTACAGTGGCCAACCAGGTGACCCAATGAGAAGCCTGCAAGCAGGACCCTAGCACAACAGCTCTCTCCCCACCTGTGATTCCCAACAGCTGGTATTTGGAAGCCTACTGTCTCTAACAGTGGATGTAGAACATAGTGATCATGGCTAGTGGCCGCTGATAGCCTCCTCCATCCATGTTTGTTTAGTCATTTAGTCGTGTCCGACTCTTTGTGACCCCCTGGACCAGAGCACGCCAGGCCCTCCTGTCTTCCACTGCCTCCCGCAGTTTGGTCAAACTCATGCTGGTAGCTTCGAGAACACTGTCCAACCATCTCGTCCTCTGTCGTCCCCTTCTCCTTGTGCCCTCCATCTTTCCCAACATCAGGGTCTTTTCCAGGGAGTCTTCTCTTCTCATGAGGTGGCCAAAGTATTGGAGCCTTAGCTTCAGGATCTGTCCTTCCAGTGAGCACTCAGGACTGATTTCCTTAAGAATGGATACGTTTGATCTTCTTGCTGTCCATGGGACTCTCAAGAGTCTCCTCCAGCACCAGAATTCAAAAGCATCAATTCTTTGGCGACCAGCCTTCTTTATGGTCCAGCTCTCACTTCCATACATCACTATTGGGAAAACCATAGCTTTAAGTATACAGACCTTTGTTGGCAAGGTGATGTCTCTGCTTTTTAAGATGCTATCTAGGTTTGTCATTGCTTTTCTCCCAAGAAGCAGGCGTCTTTTAATTTTGTGACTGCTCTCACCTTTTGCAGTGATCGTGGAGGTTCCATCCATATCCTCCAACATTTCTCCGATGAAAATAGGGACGTCCCATTCCATAATGATAATTTTGCTGTTTATACCCTGCACATCTTACTGGGTTGCCCCAGCCACTCTGGGCAGCTTCCAACATATATAAAAACATAATAAAACATTAAACATTTAAAAAAAAAACCTTCCCTATAGAGGATTGCCTTCAGGCGGCTTGGGGGTCGGATAACTCCATACCCTCCAACATTTCTCCAAGGAAAATAGGGACATCCTAAGGAAAAGTGGGACATTCCAGGATTGAATCAGAAACTGGGACAGCTTCTCTAGATCAGGGGTGTCCCTGGAAAATAGGGACAATTGGCGGGTCTCCTCCATCCAAGATGGTGGCCATCTCTACATCAAATGGGAACAAACTCCGTAGCTTAAATACGTGCTGTATGAAGAAGGCTTTGGGTTGTATCCAATGTTGGCCCTACTTAAGCCATTGAAGTTAATGCCCGTGAACTTGGGTTCATTAATTTCAATGAGAAGAACTTAGTTGGATATTCTTTAGCATTCCTGCAAAGCAGGGGTTTTTACTAGATAACCCTTTCCTTTAGACTACTTCCAGATCTAAAATTCCTATGGTTCTGTAATCTGTTTCATTTTGTCTGTCCTGCATCTTCCGGCAGTCATCTTCTCCAGATGTCTTCATGGAGTTCTAAAACAATGCAGGACAAAAACTCCCTTCTCCTTGAACCTTGCATACCCATCTATCACCTCCTCTCTTCCTCTCCTTTTCTCTAAAGTCTAAACCAATAACTCTCAAAGGCTGCAAAGAGCATCCATTACCATTGCCAAAGTTTGTAGGGCACAGTGGTCTGCCAATGGGCCTGGTGCCTGAAGTGTGTGTGTGTGTGTGTGTACACACCCACACACACACGTTATACAGCTGTATGGATGCCATGAACTACACCTTGGGGGGGCAGTGGAATTACTAGGGGGTTGCTAAGGGGCAAGTAGGGGGCAAGGGGTGCTGGATGTAAAGTTGGAAAGGACCTCAAAGAACTATCAGACTTTGAAAAGCTGGTATCACTGGATAAAGTTAATCAATTTTGTTGAATTTTGTTAGTTTTAATTGGATTTTGACTAAATGTGCTATTAATTATTGCTGTTTTCAATTTTGTTGTTCGTACAAACACGGGTGGTGCTGTGGGTTAAACCACAGAGCCTAGGACTTGCTGATCAGAAGGTCGGTGGTTTGAATCCCCGCAATGGGGTGAGCTCCCGTTGCTCGGTCCCTGCTCCTGCCAACCTAGCAGTTCGAAAGCACGTCAAAGTGCAAGTAGATAAATAGGTACCGCTTCGGCAGGAAGGTAAACGGCGTTTCTGTGCGCTGCTCTGGTTCGCCAGAAGTGGCTTAGTCATGCTGACCACATGACCCAGAAGCTGTACGCCGGCTCCCTCGGCCGTAAAGCGAGATGAGCGCCGCAATCCCAGAGTCGGCCACGACTGGACCTAATGGTCAGGGGTCCCTTTACCTTTACTATCTTTTGTAGGGTAGCAGGCACTGAAGATGAGTTCATGGAAGCAGGGGGTGGTGAGCAGAAAAAGTTCAGGAAGCCCTGATCTACAGCAGTAAACCACTTAAAAGGTCCATATTGGGACATACTGTCACGTGATAGCCACATGCTGAACTTCAGTCAGCAGAAACACATGGGGCCAAAGAAAAGAGCACTTTCTAAGCACAAGTCTGATCAGTTTTGCCTTTGCCTCACTGCTTTCCCCCAGAAAACCTGCTCTTAAAGGCTGAATCAGAGAGTTTGCTAAATCATCAGTGCTACAGGTTTTCCGGGCGGTGGGGAGCGTTGAGTGAAACAGAAGTGTGGGTGATCCCAGAGTGTCAGATTCTGGGGACATACCATTAAGCCAGCCTTCCCTAACGTGGGCTGCCCTCCAGATGTTCCAGACCACCATGTTCACCAGCCAGCACAGCTGTATGAGGTCAATGGAAGTGGTTGGTTCAAATGTTTGGAGGGTACCAGGTTGGGAAAAGCTCCATTGAGCCCATCTTCTGGGTTTCTTGGAAGCTTCTGGCGAAGACCCATTGAGAACAGAATGTAGGAGCAAGCAGAGTACCAGTGGTTCTGTCTAGTGGACATTTTGTTCTGTACTCGTATGGTGATGGCGGGAGGTGGTGAGTGAAAAGCCTTCTGATCTCCTTCAAACAAATATTTCTCAGTTTCTGCCATCTTTGCCCCTGGGCACACTTTGCCAGACGTCCCCTTCTCTGTCTTGTGTGGTTGGGACATTAAGAACTGTCATCTTCCAGCCCCAACAGACTGGCCTTCTGGGACCTTTTAAAATGCCAACCGAAGGGCAGCCTGTACAATCTGGTGGGGGGTGGGGGGTGGGGCAGGGGATTCCTCCTTCTTCCTCCAGCAAATGATTTCCACGAAGGCCACTTTCAGTGAATTGCGGAGGCCATGTGTTTGTCAGGCTAATTGTGGAAGAGAAGTAAAACAAAGGAAGATGCTAGGAGGAAATGGCTATAATTAGTGAGTCTGTTATCCACCACCCCCACCACCCCACACAGGGAGGGATATTGAGTGTGACAAAGCCTTTTCTGTTCTCTGTCCTTGTTTTGGGGGGTGATGGCCGACTCCTTGATAATCCTTTGGGCATGCGTCATTTGTTCCAGCTGAAATGCTTCAGAAATAAAAATAAAAGGCCACATTTACACCATGCATTTAAAGCACCACAGTACCACTTTAGCAGTCATGGCTTCCCCAAAATAATTATGGGAGCTGTAGTTTGCCAAGGCTGCTGAGAGTTATTAGGAGACACACACACACCCCTGCATTCCCCTCCCAAAGCACCAGTTCCCAGGGTGCTTTAACAATCACTTCCTCTTCCCAGGAAACTCTGGGAATTGTAGCTCTAAGAGGGGAATCACCATCACTTTTAATTTGTATACCGCTTTTCTATCTTACAATACTCAAGGCGGTTTACAAGCTGAAGAGACAAAGAATGTACACCTTATAACAATCTAATGCAATACAAAAATGTGATAATAAAACATGGCTTTAAAATAAGTAATCTACATCAAATAAAGTAACATTCAACAATCATTTGAATAGTGTAGAATCATAATATCATCATATAAAAATTTAACAGAAACCCACTCTTAACAATTACAATAAATAATTTCAAAACTACAGTGGTATCTCTGGTTGCGAACGGGATCTGTTCCGGAGGCCTGTTCGCAACATGCAAAGCCCGCAACCTGAAGCAGCGTATCTGCGCAGGTGTGTGGCATGATTTGGCGCTAGTGCGCATGTGTGAAGCATGATTTGGCACTTGTGCGCATGCTGGAAGTAATCCTTTCCGGTACTTCAGGTCGCAGTGGAACGCAACCTGAAAAAACGTATCATGAAGCAAACGTAACATGAGGTATGACTATACAGTCAATAAAACAACGGCAAGCCACAGTGCATAAAATAATAAAATATAAATTAAGAAGCAGCGACTGGAGGGTGGGGCAAGGCAGGTGGAAGAAGGCCTTGCCTGATGAAGTCTCTCTCCTCCTAACAGCTCTGAGCATCCTTAAACTATGGCTCCCAGAATTCTTTAGTGAAGCCATGCCTGTTTAAAGTGTTATCATAGCACTTTAAATGTATTGTTTGAATGTGTCCAAAAATCCGTGGCAAGGATGTTAAGCATATCTATAATAGTTAACCTGTGTGTACAGTCCAGCATGAACCACACTATGTACAGTACAGGCATCTCTTCACTTATACATTCAACTCACGCATCCCCACAACACCTACTCACTATGGGCCCCACTAAAGCAAACAGTCTAACTGGTCAACGTCTAAAAGGTATTGAGCACCAGAACAACCTGGCCACTATAAGGAAATTCTGCCCTTGGTATGTTCATTTTCCACCTCTCCATTTTGATTCTCTGGCCCCATATCGGCACAAACTTATTATCCCAAAATACAGACGTGCATTTACACTTGCAAGACTGGATGTTTTGCCATCTGCGGTACTTGAGGGTTGATTCCAAAAGATCCTGCCTGAGAAACGTCTTTGCCCCTGTGGAGACGGTAGCACCGAAACAGCGGCACACGTCCTCCTGTCTTGCACTCTCTAAAAGACCTGAGGAATGAGATCATCACCCCACTAGTACTAACCATCCCAGGGCGCTCAGCCACTGCCACAATCTCCTTTCTTCTATCAGATCAAAATGAGCAGATAACAGCAAAGGTTGCTGTAAAATATTTGAGTGCCCCCCTCAAGTTGATGGGCATTGCCATTCAAATGGTGTGTGTGCACCAAATCATGTGATTGATTGTGAGGGGTGGGGCTTAATTGGCCCCCCAATATTTTATTCAAGTTGGCCCCTCTGATGTCTTGCTTCCCTTTTGTCCTTCCCAGTCGTGATGGCTGCACCTGAGTTTGCTCCAGAAGAGCAGCTGTTCCTCCCCACTTGGCGAAGTATGTGATCTTCACCTGCCCTGAGTGACTACAAACCTTCTCCCAGACCCAACAAGCCCCCTGTTCTCCACTTGGTCCACTAGTGAGCTGGGCTGTGTTCCCTTGCCTGCCTCAGTCTCCTGAGTGCACTTCCTGCAGTTCCCAATGCCTCAGAGTCACTGTGTCTGCAGAGACGGGGGCACCCCTGGTTCTGGTGATGTGTCCCCCTCCCCTGGCTCCCATGAACTGTCCACTACCCCCTCAACATCCTCTGATGTCCATGGAGTACCTCTCAAGCCCTCAACCTTTTCAGCTTTCCTGGTGTGTTTCAATCATGGCTACACCCTTTGCCGGGATCCTCTTCCTTGTTGTCCTGGCAGCTCATGACAGGTCTGGAAAGAATGGCGAAACTGGAATGAGGAAGAATGAGAGCCACCATTGCTGCTGGTTTTTTAAAGAGGTTTTCAAATGTTTACAGGCTTTTGTTAGCTTGCACCCAGTTCTCCAATCTGTTAAGGTCATTCTGAATTCTGATTCTGTCTTTTTATGCATTAGCTACCCCTCCCAGTTTGGTGTCATCTGCAAATTTGATAAGCATCCCCACAACAACTTCATCCAAGTCATTTATAAAGGCAGTGAACAACAAGGGGCCCAGGTCATCGGAGACTTTGGTTCCATCAGGATATATGGTTTTATGCACACATATTTGCAACCTGAGCATAGGATGGAGGGGCTCACGGTATCAACACCACAACACATCTTACTTCCCCAGTAAAGTTTCCAGGGGAGACCCAAGTCCACCACAAAGCAAGCTACATCTCTATGTCCCCAGCTTCCAGCATCAGCCAAAACTCGCTCACTCACAGCCCCCACCTCCCAGCCTATTGTTAGTATCATAGAATTGGTGTGTTGGAAGGGACCCCAAGGGTCATCTATTATCACCATTATTATTTTATTTATGTATTTATTTATTGAATTTATATACCGCCCTATACCTGGGGGTTTCAGCAATTCACAGAATAAAATCAAGATATAAAACCACAAAATACCTAATAAAAATAAAAACAACAACCCAATACAGTGGACTCTCGGGGTTGCGAACGTGATCCATGCGGAATGCACGTCCACAACCCGCAACGTCCGCAACCCACAGCTGCGCGTCTGCACGCGCGGGTTGCGATTCGGTGCTTCTACTCATGCGCAAAGTGTGATTTAGCGCTTCTGCGCATGCGCGACTGCCAAAACCCGGAAGTAACCCGTTCCAGTACTTCTGGGTTTTGGCGGTCTGCAACCTGAGAAAACGCAACCTGAAGTGTCTGTATGACTGTAGTGCCACCCCCACCCCCGCAAGAAACACATTTTAAAAGGACATAGGATGTAACTCGGATCAAGCAAAGGCCTGGTTAAAAAGGAACATTTTTGCCTGACACCTAAAGGTGTATCAGGAATACGCCAGGTGAACTTCTCTGGGGAGAGCATTCTACAGACGGGGAGCCACTGCAGAGAAGGCCCGTTCTCGTGATGCCACCTCCGGACCCCTTGTGGAGGAGGCACATGAAGGAGGGCCTCTGAAGATGACCTCAGAGTCCAGGTAGGTTCATATGGAAAGAGGTGGTCCTTGAGATATTGCTGTCCTGAGCCGTCTAGCCCCCTACAATGCAGGAATGTTCTCCATCCTAAGATGACTTGGCATCCTGCCACGTGAGATGGGAAAGGCTCAACCATTTGTCTCTGGCAACAGAGCTCACTCTTTTAAGATGTGAATGATGGGTACTTAGTTGAGCTTTTAAGGCCATCACCTTGATGAAGGAACTGGCCTCACTGTTTTAGCAACCTTCCTCCTCTCATACACAGGATCACACATCTGGAAAGGATCCGTGGATGTCATCCAGACAGGCTTCCCCCCCCCCCCCCCCCCCCCCCCCCCCCCCCCCGGATTAGTTTCTTTTTTTTCAAACCAGCTTCCACCCAGTTTGTGTGTGTGTGTGTGCATCTGAGCAGTCATTGTGCATGTACAGTGGTACCTCTGGTTGCGAACGGGATCCGTTCCGGAGCCCCATTTGCAACATGAGCTGAGCATAACCTGCGTCTGCGCATCTGCGCATGCTCAGGTCGTGATTCACCGCATAACGTCATTTTGAGCGTCTGCACATGCGCGAGCGGCGAAACCCGGAAGTAACCTGTTCTGTTACTTCCAGGTCGCCGCGGGACGTATCCTGAAAGAACGTAACCTGAACCGAACGTTAACAAGAGGTATGACTGTACAGATGGCAACACAGGTACATAGAGCAGCTTCATTGAATACCAGTTCAGCATGGGGAAAGAAATTAGGTAACGTGCCTCAAGTGAGGAATCACTTCCCTGCCTCCCCTACGATGTGTCCTGCAATATTAAAAAATCAGCTTGAAACTCAGTGGGGAGAAATGACCCAGCTGACTTCTGGGTATTACAGCCTGGCTCAGAAGTAAATGTCTGAAAGAGCCTTCCTTATCTCTCTCTGCCTCCATGAGGAATGCAAGGCCAGTCATGATGCAGTCTGCCAAAGGAGGTACAGAGCTGTCAGCAAGAATTATCAATAAATGCTCTTCTTATCCAGCGGCTGGATTTGTCCAAATAGCAAAACACATTCTGCCCACACATAGAGAGGGGTTTCATAGGTTTTTAATGATTATTTTTTTTGTTATAAAAAATACTTTTAATTAATTCTGCAGAACATGGCGTTGTGCAGAACAGGTTCTTGCGACAAGATACATAGTCCATATGTACTTAAAGATCATCACCAAAGGAATATAGACATGAAATAAAACCAAAACAGATAAACCACAGGTATGTGTCAAATGTAGCAACTAAAACTGTATGTACCATAGACCTTGTGGTTAGACAAACAAGGACCCTATTATGCTGACAGAGAGAATTCAAAGTCACTGTCTCAGCTATATCAGCTTGTAGGCCAAGAGGTGTCCTTGACTATGTTCCTCCTTGCTTCCAAGTGAAAGAGACTCAGACTAAACAGGTATGAAATCCTGATCCTCGGGGTTTTTTGGCGCCTAAGAACAATCACTTATTCGTTAGTTTTCCCAGGAGAAGATGCCAGATACCACCAGTTCCATTTTCCTAAACTGGATGGGGCATCTGCAGAAGAAAAAGTGGACCCTCTCCACCCAAAACAACCACCATAAAGGATGTTCTGTGTCCCTGTAAAGGTAAAGGTAAAGGTACTCCTGACCGTTAGGTCCAGTCGCAGATGACTCTGGGGTTGCGGCGCTCATCTTGCATTACTGGCCAAGGGAGCCGGCGTACAGCGTCCGGGTCATGTGGCCAGCATGACTAAGCCGCTTCTGGCGAACCAGAGCAGCACACGGAAATGCCGTTTACCTTCCCGCTGGAGCGGTACCTATTTATCTACTTGCACTTCAACGTGCTTTCGAACTGCTAGGTGGGCAGGAGCTGGGACTGAACAACGGCCGCTCACCCCATCGCAGGGATTTGAACTGCCAACCTTCTGATCGGCAAGCCCTGGTTTAGACCACAGTGCCACCCGCGTTCCCTCCAGTGTCCCTGAGCCTCCAATAAATCCAGTAACTTGGACACACTCTAGCGACATGCCCTCTTTGTTCTGCAGGACCCTCCACAATCACCTCCTGCACCGCAGGAACAAAGACGGCGATGAACCTCAGCAGAAGCCAGTTTTAGAAGGACGAGTCTCCTGGCAGTGCCAGGCTCTCCTCCCCAATGTTCTGCGGCTGAAGGTCAAACCTCACTTAGAAGCATAGAGTGATAGAGTTGGAAGGGACCAAGAGGGTCATGTAGTCTAACCCCCTGCAAGGCAGGATTCTTTTGCCCATCGTGGATCCTTCGTAATAGTGCTGTGTTGGAGGGGTCAGTAGCTCCATGACTTTTTCCAGAGCAGGAGCAGTGAGTGCCAGAGAAACTGAAAGGCAAGTGAATGAGGTGATAATGAGTCTTTCATGTTGGTTTGCAGCAGATGAGCATAGACCAGTGGTTTTCAGCCAGTGTGCCATGGCACCTTGGGGTGTCGAGGGCAGCACTGTCCTCTGTCCCTCTTTCCTTCCCTCCCTCCTCTGATGCCCTCTCTGTCTCTGCCTCCCAAAGGCTTGGGCAGCTGTTTGTTGCAGCATCCCTGACTACAAGCTCCCCAGGTGAATGGTGGCTCTGGGGCTGGCCAGGGGATGCTTCCCCAGCCCCTGTGGGGCAGTGTGAGGAGGCACCTCTCTTTGGGGCAGTGGGGGGCAGCTCAGAGACCAGGGGCGGCAGCAGCAGCTGCTCAGAGGACTCTCAAGGGGAGGGGAGAGGAGGCTGAGGGAACCCTCCACAAGGGAGGGTGTTTGAAAAAGGGCGAGAGGCTGCCAGCTCTGCAGGCAAGGGGGGACCTAACTGGGCTCCTGAGCCCCACAGGGGTGCCGCAGAAAGAATGGAGTTGGTCAAGGGAGCTGTGGACCCAAAAAGGTTGGAAAACGCTGGCAAAGAAGAATCCTGAGATGAGGGAAATCGCCCCAAGCAGAGGCTGGAAAGCAGTGGTGAGGTGTGAAATGAAAACATCTCAGATCTTTGGGATGGAGGCAGTACTTGTTGCTGGCTCTGCTGTTAAACTGGGCTTCAATGGCCGCTGTGACAGCGACTCATTTTTAAAAACTATTGCTTTGTGGCTGTATTTGTGTGGTTGATGTCAGTTGGAAAGGTGGGATATAGAACTGACGAAATAAACAAATTTGAAGAAGTGTCCGTGTGCTTGGAATGTTCTTTATGCTTTGACAATTTCAAGGCCGGTCTATTTTTCAAGAAAAGTATGGATGGTAGGTTTGTGTTGGTTTTGTTTACATTCCTTAGTCCATAGCTGTTTTTGATGTTAGGCTTTCTTTCTTTAATGAGTCCTTGGGATGTTGATTCTTCAGTGTTACTTCACAGAAATGAGGTTAGTTAGTACACAAGTTTTCTCAAGGCAGAAATGAGGAAAAGAACTTGTCAAGGAAGGAAGGAAGGAAGGAAGGAAGGAAGGAAGGAAGGAAGGAAGGAGAGGAGTCTACCTCAGACACAATGGTGGGGAAATAAGGTCCCTGATCCTTTAATTGCATAAGATACCAACTTCGTGGCCATGAGACCAAGCTATGAATCAAGACAAAACTCTGAGTTCAAATCTTGCCTCTGCTATGAACGGGGACAGAGGGTGGCGCTTGGGGTGGAACTGTCGTCGCGCCACTCCTTGGTGTGTGGAGTACCGCAGGGTGCGATACTCTCCCCGATGCTTTTCAACATCTTTATGCGCCCCCACACTCAGCTTGCCCGGAGTTTTGGTTTGGGCTGCCATCAGAATGCTGATGACACCCAACTCTATCTGTTGATGGATGGCCATCCTGACTCGGCCCCAGACACACTGACAAGATGTCTGGAAGCTGTGGCTGGATGGTTACGTGGGAGCCAGTTGAAGTTAAATCCTTCAAAGACAGAGGTCCTTTGGCTGGGTCGGGATGATATGGGATTGGGGGGGGGGCAACTCCCATCACTTGCAGAGGCACAATTAGTGCCAGCATTGTCCATTAAGAGTTTGGGTGTAATCTTCGACACCTACCTTTTGATGGAGGCGCAGATTGCAGCTATAACAAAGGCAGCATTTTTTCATCTCTGCCAAGCTAAGCAGTTGGCTCCTTACCTCTCTCGCCCTGACCTAGCCACTGTGATCCATGAGACAGTCACCTCCAGACTTGATTATTTTAATTTGCTCTACATGGGGCTGCCCTTGAGACTGACCCACAAACTCCAGCGTGTGCAGAATGCCGCGGCAAGACTCCTTACGGGATCCTTGCCGTGGGATCACATTCATCCGGTGCTTTACCAGCTGCACTGGCTCCCGGTGGAGTACAGGATCAGGTTTAAGGTGCTGGTTTTGACCTTTAAAGCCCTATATGGCCTAGGACCCTCGTACCTACGGGACCACCTCTCCTGGTATGTCCCACGGAGGACCTTACGGTCTTCAAACAAAAACATCTTGGAGATCCTGGGCCACAGGGAGGCTAGGCTGGCCTCAACCAGAGCCAGGGCTTTTTCGACTGTGGCCCCGAGTGGAACGCTCTGTCACAATAGACTAGGGCCCTGCGGGACTTGACAACTTTCCGCAGGGCCTGCAAGACAGAGCTGTTCCACCAGGCCTTTGGCCAAGGCATGGTCTGACCCCCTCTCTCCTTCTGTAATCCTCATAGAACTATAGTCCAATGGTTGCCATTAATTTGATTCTGAATTGATTTTAGGATGTATTTCAATTAATTGAATGTGATTTTATGTAAACTGTGCTATTTTTACTGTTGTTAGTCGCTCTGAGTCCAGCTTTGGCTGGGGAGGGGAGGGGAGGGCGGGATAGAAATAAAAATTATTATTATTATTATTATTATTGCAAGCTGGCCTCCTGTACACCACTGCTTCTCAGCCTCACCATCCTTCATCTGTGATATGGAGATGATGATGATATTTGCATACCACCCTATCCCCGCAGGTTTCAGATATAACTATGCTTGCCTTGCATTTTGAGGCCGTTCTTCTCCTGAGCTGACACACATAAGGTGCTTTGAGTGCTCAGACACTATACATACAGTTCATGCCCTGCATTTAAGTGCCATTCACTTGAATTAAACGTAAGTGGGATAGGAATGGCTGGATGAGTAAATAAAACTTGGTCACCCAAAGGTGACCCACAAGCCCACAAGCAGGGCCATGGAGGTGGTAGTCCTCCCTGTTTGCCCGCAGCATCTTGTAGGCGGCTGGAGGTAGGCTGTGTCTGGGTATGGAGTGCTTGTTTAGATGGACCAGGAGATCCATCTGGTCCTCTCTGAGTTTCATCTGCAGGGGAGGGCATTGCCCATCCCCTATGTGGTGGTGTCTTGACTTGGGAATACACCTTCCAACTGACTCATCTAAGCCGCAGGACAACCCTTTGAGGTGGTTTAGGCTGACAGAGGCAGTGGCTGGTCGCCAAGATAACACACTGTAAGCCTCATGCTGAGTGAGGATTTGAACGCTGCTCTCTCTTAGGTTCTAGTCCAATACTCTAACCACTATGCCACACTGACTCTCTACTGCTTAGCAACACCAGCCCCATAAAAGGCTGTGGGAATACCATCAGAGGAGTGTGATGGAATGGTTAGAGCATGGATAGCAAGCCCCTGCAGTCCTCCAGTTTTTGCTGGACTCCCAAAAGCTAGGAAGGACTCTATGAAATGAAAGCAGAGATGCGGTACTGTATGTGCCTTTGTTATCCTAGAAAATATTTTACTATCTATCTATTGGTGTGGTGTGAGCAAACTTTTATTCTGAAAGTGTGGCCCAGGTACAAAGTTTGAGAACAACTGCTCTAGTGTATAGTATATTGGTTTGTTTGTTTTTAAATTGTGCTAATACTTGATCTTTATATGCCCTGCCCTGAAATTCATGCTTTGGATGACTACGCAGTTTAGACATCTTCAGAACAAATAAATAGTCACATTTTTATGGAACTTAGTATTTTTTGCACATGTATCCTACTACCTTGAGATCTTGAGACAGCTGATGGGCATCTTTACTAAAAAGTACATAACAAATAAAGAGTAGCTTGGCCCCCGAGATCCCCACAGTGGTGTTTCAGATGCCTCTGGGGCAGGAGGAACCCACAAAGAGGCTCATCCATGAAAGCCAATTTTATGACATTTATAGCCCACTTTACCTCCCAGGGATGTGGGTGGCGCTGTGGTCTAAATCACAGAGCCTAGGACTTGCTGATCAGAAGGTTGGTGGTTCGAATCCCTGCGATGGGGTGAGCTCCCATTGCTCGGTTACTGCTCCTGCCAACCTAGCAGTTCAAAAGCACATCAAAGTGCAAGTAGATAAATAGGTACCACTCCGGTGGGAAGGTAAACGGCGTTTCTGTGTGCTGCTCTGGTTCGCCAGAAGCGGCTTAGTCATGCTGGCCACATGACCCGGAAGCTGTACACCGGCTCCCTCGGCCAATAAAGCGAGATGAGCGCCGCAACCCCAGAGTCGGCCACGACTGGACCTAATGGTCAGGGGTCCCTTTTTATCTTCCCTCCCAGGAGGGCTAGGCAGCCCTTCACTTCCTCACAACAGCCCTGTAAGGTAGGTTAGGCTGAAAGACAGCAGTGGGCACAGCAGCACCCAGAGAACTTCCGAGATGGCCTTGGATTTGAACTTGGATCCCACTCCTTCTTCCTAGGCTGACGCTCTAACCTAGGAATACGTACAACCTCCATCAACTTTGTTGGACTGGTCATGTTGTTCAGATGCCTGATTATCATCTTCCAAAGCAACCACTCTATTCCCAACTTAAAAATGGAAAGTGAAATGCAGGTGGACAACAAAAGAGGTTTAAAGACGCTCTCAAGGCAAATCTTTAAAAAATGCAGTACAGTGGATGCTCTGGTTGCAAATGTGATCCATGCGGGAGGAATGTTTGCAACTCGCAGCGTTCGCAACCCACAGCGCCGTGTGTGTGCATACACGGGTTGCGATTCAGAGCTTCTGCACATACGCAAAGCGCAATTTAGTGCTTCTGTGCATGTGCGACCGCTGAAACCCGGAAGTAACCCATTCCAATACTTACGGGTTTAAGTTCATCTGTAACCTGAAAAAACACAACCTGAAGCATCTGTAACCCGAGGTATGCCTGTATAAGCATGGAGAATTGGGAAACACTGGCCTGCAAGCACTCCAGTTGGGGGATATCCTTTACCAATGTGTATTGCACTTTGAAGAAGCACGAACTCAGGACGAAAGGAAGAAACGAGATGATGATGATGATGATGATGATGATAATAATAATAATAATAATAATAATAATAATAATAATAATATTTATACCCCGCCCATCTGGCTGGGTTTCCCAAGCCATGCTAAGAGGAAGGCATGCTTGGCAAACCCTCACCTTGATCAACTCCCACACAGAAACCTATGTCCCCACTGTGGAAGGAGGTGTGGATCCAGAATTGGCCTCCACAGTCACTTATGGACTCACCATTAAGACCGTGTTCATGGAAGACAATCTTACTTGGCTACGAGGGATCGCCAAAGAAGAAGAAGAAGAAGACAACCTCCACCAATCCTAACCATTGTGTGCCACCCTGAGCTCCTTGAAGAAAGGGTAGGATGGAAATGAATGGAATCTATCAGATTTCTTTACCCCATATATGCCCACTTGACTGCTTTGATTGCCAGAGTGGGCACTGTTATACCTGCTGTACCCATTCCGTACTGTAAGTACTCAGTCTTTTAGTGTGGCAGCACCTGTACACTTTGGAACTCCCTGCCTGTTGATGGTGCTTTCACCTTACTCTTTGTGGCGCCTGCTAAAAACATACTCATTTAAAACAATAGACTAAAACAGATTAAAACATCTGGGCAGCCTTGTTTAAACAAGAATGCTTTTAGCAGAATGTTTCAGAAAATGTAACTTTCTGAAAGTTTTAAAGTGCTGTGGTTAGTTTTTCCTTATTGTTGATTTATCTTTTTTGTAAGTTGCTTCGATGTTTGTGTGCTGTTGTTGCTGCTTTAACAGTCAGATTTTATGAAACAGATACATTAGCACATAAATCGGCGGTAGCCTGCGCCTGCACAGAGAGGTTCCACCGACCTGCCATCCCCATGCGTGGGGCGCTGATACTTCCCAGGAAGCGCGGTCCAAGCTGACTTGGCAGCTTTGCTAGGAGGAGGAGGAGGAGGAGGAGGAGGAGGAGGAGGAGGAGACTCTTCCCTACCTGCCCAGTCAGGTCCCGCCCCGCCTTCCTTCTTTGGCTGCGCCAGCCTCTTAAGCCGCCCGGTCAGGAAGGAGGAGGAGCTGAGCTTCGGAGCAGCGGCGGAGAACAGGCGAGGCGCATCAGCTCCGGTTTTCGGTTTGCAGCTCCGGTTTTCGGTTTGCCAAAGCCTCGAGATGGGCAGCGGCGGGACCAAGAAGGTGGCGGTGGTTCTAGGCGGTCTGGGCTTGGCGGCGTTGGCGGGCCTCCTGCTCCTCTGCCTGCCAACCAAGGACCTGCGGGAGCCTCCCGCTTTCAAGGTAGGTAGCGCGCGTGCAGCGCCCGGCACAATCCAGACGCCCGGCGTAGCCTCCGCTGCAGCTGGCGTGGAGGTGGTGGGAAGATACCTGAATCGGGGCACAGCTCTGTCTCCTCCAGGAAAAAGAGCATGTGCAGAGGCACTCAGCTTTGCAAACTGAGCGGGCTAGGGGCAGCGTTCTGCAGCAGAGCATCTGCCTTATGCGCGGCAGGTCGCGGGCGCAGTTATTGGCATCTCCCAACAGAGCTGGCAGCCTCCCTCGTCTGAGAACTTGGAGAGCTTCCGCCAGCCAGAGCTGGCACTGGCAGCGCTAAGCGCGGCGGATCAGTGGCCTGACCCCAGTATAAGGCGGCTTTCTATGAGTCCATTCTGATCCCGCTCTTCAAGGGCCGTAGCTCAGAATCAGAGCGCTCGCTTTGCGCGCAGGAAGTTCCCGGTCCGGTCCTTGGCGTTTCCAAAGGGAGTCACACGGGGCTTCTGCCAGTCAGTGTCAGAGGACCAGTTCCTCAAACAGGGAGATGGGATGGGATGTTGTTTCTAACTTCCACTTTTCTGCGGGTGGTGGCAGCGCTTCTCCCCGCCTCGAGTTTCCGAACCCATTTAATGACCTCCAGTTCAAGTCCGAACTCTTTAGCTGAAAGCAAACCAACTTAAAGGTTTTATCCAATTGAAGAGTTCAGAAGATGAAATAAAAGGGCCCCATCTAGGATGCAAAATTGGGAGAGAGTTCAGTGTATTACACAGTTTCCATAGGAACCTCTTCATCTTTCTGTTCAAAAGTTGTGGAGCAGTATCTCCAGTTTGTTTTTCGTTTGGGGTATGTGTGTGTGCGCGCGCGCGTTGAGAGTCATTGGGGGGAAACGCTCAAATTTTCTGTTATCCTTATTGCTATTTATTAATGTATTAGCCAGCCCCTCATGCTAAGGTTGGCGGGTTACAGCATTAAAACCAATATTTAAAACAACTTAAACTCTTAAAGCAACTTGCAACCATAAAAATATGTTGGGTCCTAAAAACACGCGCCTCGAGTGTTAAAAGCGCTGGTCTTTCATAGCCGTGGGGACACCTCCTTGCTTTGCGTTCTTTTGTCGCGGCGCTTACGGGTTTGTCGATTTAGATGCGTTTTCCAGGTGGTTTGATTGGAGGCGGGCAGGGTTAATGGGGTTGAGGAGGGAAATGGGTCGCTAGGGAGACGGGATCACTGACTTAGCATCTGCCTGGTGCAATTGGAAGTTCATCCCCACTCCCGAAAATTGTCATTGATTTTGTTCTTGAACGGGTGGTGGAGGAAGGGCAGGCGCTTCCTGGGCAGTTTAAAGTTTAGCTTTCTGGTGAACAAGTCTTTGCACTGTAATTCAATGGTAGCAACTTTTAGGAGTTTCGTTGGAACCCAGGGCTGAGCCCCAGGGCTGAATCCAATCTCTCTTCATGGAGCGCAACGAAGGATGGTCCTTTAAGGCCCTGTCTGTTCTTGGCTCTGGCGCCACCTATTGTTGGTCTCTCTGCTTTCTGGCTTTCTGAAAGTTTTAAACTGCTGCTGTTAGTTTTTCTTATTGATGATTTTATAATATTGTATTTTTTGTAAGCTGTTTTGAGATTTGGTTGTTGTTTTAGCAGTCAAGTGGCAGGCAATTTTTCTGGGTGGCCAGCCACCTTAGCTGAGAAGTGGTGGCTAAAAACGTAACAGTAGCTCTGAGCATATCCAAAGTGCCACCCTACTTACTCATGCTCTGCTTATTAATTTTTTTTTAATCACCTGTGTTTTAATACACTTTAATATGTTTTAATATGCTTAGCTGAGATGACAAAGTTAACGTGTTTAATTAGAGAAAAATATTTACTGACATTTATTCAGGACTGGAATGGACTTTTTGTATGAAATAAAATGCTTGTAATATCTGGATTTGAAGATTTGAAAAATGGTTTACAGAAGATAGAATGGTTGGAAATTAATGAGTAAAAACTATATTTACCTGCAGGACAGAGAACCGGGAGTCTTTTTCATAGAGTATTTCTTTCCCTTTTCACTTTCTCCCTTTCCTCTTTCATTTATTTCCCTTTTTTCTTCTTCTTTCTGCCTTTATTCCTTTTTAGATTAAACATTTATTTCAGTGTATTATAAAAAGATATTCTGTACTGGGTATGAATTTTTGCATATCTTTGGGCAAGTATCAATAAATATAATTAAATGGGGGGGAGGGAAAATGTTTTGAGATTGTTTGCTTACATCTTTCATTTTCAGCTTTTTGGATATAACCTGCATTTGGCTGACCAATAAAGTTGTTGCTGTTGAATAACCACACCCAACCTGCGACCGTCTAAAATCAGAGGCTAATATTTCTGAGTGTGACAGAATAATTTGAGTACAGGATTGAATGCCTATAATCTCTCTGTTGTATTAATTAAATGCTTTGTGTTATGTATGTGGGGGAGGGGAGGGTCCTGGGTGGCTTTCCTGGGTGCTAAAACTGGGGTATGTCCAGGGAGCAAATCATCTTCAGTGACAGGACCTCTGAATTGATACCTTATTTTACAGCACCTATAACACACAAAAAACACCCATGGTACAAATCTTTCAGATTGCACACCACACCTTTTCAAAGCAGAACGGGTTAAAATGAAGTAAAAGGCCTTGCATTGTCTCCAGCAAAGTGCCACTGAATGTGCCCATTAATCTAGCATTGGATATTACCCATCTTTACATCTCCTGGTTAATATTAACAAGCTGAGATATTAACAAGAACAACTTCAGAGTGAGTGTTCTTTTAAGAAACAGTGGAAGGGATAAAAAGGGATTGCTGGGTGGACCTAAGGACCCCCTGCCCTTGTCCACCCACCCCTTTTGAAACCAGTTATCAACAATTTGAAGGAGGTGGGGGGGAGGAAATCTGCTAAGAAATATTAATGGACTGGATGACAATGCACTTCCTTGCTATCCCTGCAAGGCCTTTAGGGCCTTTGGCACCAGGCGAGGGAGACACAGATCAACTCATTTAGTTGCAAAGCCTGCTAGGAAAATTTAATGTCCTGTTTTGGGGGAACTCAGTACTGTTGGCCTCCAGCTCCCATCAGCCAGAATTGCCAACGGTCAGGGATGATGGGAGTTGCAGTCCAGCAACATCTGAATGGCCTCAGGTGTTCCTCACACCTGGCCTAGTGGGCAGCTTTGCCCTGTGTTAGAAAAATCCCAGTTTATCACACAGCAGCTCCTTCAAGATCTTTCAGTGGACCAGGGTTTGCACCTGACCCTCCCATCTCAGAAACCAACACCCTCCCAATACTGGCATGGAGTAACGGTCACAATCTTTCTTCCTTTCTACCTCCCTGGAGAGAAAGGCAAGCGCTCCAAAACACTTTAAGAATGCAAGGGTCATCTGTTTAGATCAGGGAGGGCAAGGACTTTGCTGGCATAGAACACCTGCCTGGCATGCACAAGAGCCCAGGCCTAAGGCCTAAGGCCACCCTGGGAAGCTGCTGACAGTCGGAGGAGGATGGATGGACAAAAGGTCTAACCTGATACAAGGCAGTGTCTGATGTTTAGAACAAGCAATCTGTTTGCTGGAAATAATCCCAGTTTCCGTGCCTCCCTTTTTATGGTGGTTTATTGGATTCGTGTGAGGTATCTTCTTGGGCAGTTTGTAGTTTCTGCTTTGGAGAGATGCCTGGTTTTAAAAAAATGCAATAGGAACCATCTTCAAATATTTGGAATGCTGTTCTCTCTTGTCTCTTGTTCCAGAGGATAAGAACTCAGATTAGTGGGTGCACATTGCAAGAAAAAAGGCTTTGAACAAAGTGGTAGGCCGTGAAACAGAATGTGGTTTCTCCTCACTGGAGGTTTTAAAGCAGAGGCTAGATGGCCTTCTCTCAGGGTTGTTGTATGAGGAGATTTCCTGCATTAAAGGGGTGAGGGTTGTACTAGATCCATGAGCATAGCCCCTCATCCATAGCTCCACCCCTCTCCTTTCACAACACAGTGGTACCTCAGGTTACAGACTCTTCAGGTTACAGACTCCACTAACCCAGAAATAGTACCTTGGGTTAAGAACTTTGCTTCAGGATGAGAACAGAAATCACGCAGCAGCAGCGGGAGGCCCCATTAGCTAAAGTGGTACCTCAGGTTAAGAACAGACCTCCAGAACGAATTAAGTTCTTAACCTGAGGTACCACTGTATACACTGTATACCACTGTATACAGTGGTGCCTCGTGTTAAGTACTTAATTTGTTCCAGAGGTTCGTACTTAGCCTGAAACTGTTCTTAACCTGAAGCACCACTTTAGCTAATGGGGCCTCCTGCTGCTGCTGTGCCGTGGCGGCACAATTTCTGTTCTTATCCTGAAGCAAAGTTCTTAACCCAAAGTACTATTTCTGGGTTAGCGAAGTCTGTAACCTGAAGCGTGTGTAACCTGAAGCATATATAACCCAAGGTACCACTTTACACTCATCAAGGTTCTGCTTGCTCCTTTCATATCAACAACAACAACACAATAACAAATACAACAACATAAGCAACAACAGTAGCATTTCAATACTATAAATACTACAAGATTGCATTAATCTTTCCTCACAGAGTTGGTCTTGCCCCTTGGGAACCTCTTCCTTGAAACCTTTTCCATCTAGGCATCTGGGTTGGCCCTTTTTTGGGTGCTGAGCACCATGCCAGACAGGCAAGATGCCTTCCATATGATCGCAAATTTCCAGTTACGTTTAGGGCCTATCTGTGTTCCCATCAGCAGGGCAGGTGCAATATCTGCTGTCAGGGAAGATGAGGTGAGGTTAGAGCGGGGAAGCCCTCTTGTGTCATCCACACAGTGGAAACTGTTGCCAAACACGCCTCGCTCCACGTGCATTCCTGCCATAAATAAACACAGGGCAGTGTAGGAGTTCTCCGCCTACCCTCCTGGTTTTTGTTTAAATTGTTTGGGGCACTGCTCCTTATGCCCTCCCCAGAGGAAAGGAGGCAAGAGAGAAAGGTATCCCAGCTATTTGGCAACAAGGATCTATTGTGAAATGGCAATGTGAGCTTAGGAAATGAAGTGGCACATTTAGGCAAGGTCAGGTTAAACATTAAGAATATATATACTTGCCGGTGCAGTTTGCAAATGGAGCGAGGCTGTGTGGAGAGATTGCGAAAGAGACTTCCTTGTAGTTGTCGTTTTCTTCTTTGACCACATTTTTGCACCATGGAAATCTCATACTGTATCTTCCTTGTAGGGCACATACCAGACATGCATAAATTTAAGCAGATCTGCTAGCATTTCCTTTTGTTTATCTCACAGCCCTGCATTGTGATGGAGGCCATTTAGGTGGCTTTCGATGTAGAGAGAAAGAGATATGGTTAGATGACACTGCTGGGCTGGAGCTTCCAGTGTTCCTGATCATTGGCCACATTAGCTGGTGCTGATGGGATCTAGGTCTGGTCTTGGACTGGGTGGGTGACCACCTAGAAGCCACATCCACCATGGCTTCTATGATAGCAGCGTCCAGTATGGTTTCAAACTGGATGGGAAACTGAGATCCCTACCTTGCAGGGAATTGGACTAAATGACCCTCTACAGTTTTATGATTCTATGGAAGAAAGAGTCTCTGGATCTTTGCATTTATAGCCAACCTTTCTTCCATAGAATCAAAGTATTGTAGAGTTGGAAGGGACCCTGTAAAATGAAGGGGACCTTCCAGATGTAACCTTCCAGATGTTGCTGGATTGCAGCTTCGCTGTTCCCCACCCACTGCTATGTTGAGGCCAATGCAAAATGGATTCCACGGAGCTGCAGAGGGTTGGAAGGTAAATAGAACTTCCACATGCAGGGGCGGTCTACCTCTAGGACAGATAGGGCAGACAAACAGTAGATCATCATCAACTGCCACCCCCTGCTTGCCCCTTTTGGAACCTACAGTGCTGACTGAGATCATTGCTTCGCGCTCTGTTTGTGGTTTACCCACTTCCTGCCTCTGGCAGCCTGACATCTCCTGCTGATTTCTGAGGTGGCACTGCCACGACATAGGCTCACTCTTTTATTATTTCTATTTAAAGGTAGTCAAGATTTCCCACCTGTGAACATGGGATCTGTGGGTCCATAGAAGGGGGATGAACGACAGAGAGGGAGAATTGTGGGTTCAAATCTTGCTTCAAGTATTCTCGCTCATCATCCCCTTTAATCTGCACATAGCTGTCAACTTTTCCCTTTTCTTGCGAGGAATCCTATTCGGAATAAGGGAATTTCCCTTTAAAAATGGGAAACATTGACAGCTATGAATCTGCACCATTGGAAGAGTCACACTGACCTATGCTACGCAGTCACTGGAAAGCTGTTTGAGAAAAGTGAAATAATATAGAGATTATTCAGGGGAGTTTCTGCTTTTGGTTACATGCATAGGCTGGGTTGCTGTGGGAGCACTGCATTTGGAGAGTCTCCTGGTGGGGCGGGGGCAGAGGGGGGGGGAGAGGCACGGTCTCCGCATGGGCATCCTGCCTTCCACGCTTGGTATGTAAATCTCTTTAAATCCCTTGGCACCCCAGCCAAGTCTGAGAGTGCTGCTTTGCCAGGGCAGGAGAGAGCCTTTTAAGAAGCCTGGGAACAATCTTGCACAATTTTGCTGAGGCCTGCATCCAAAAACCTGCCCTGCATGCACAGAAGCCTTTTGGCACCTTGACTTTGCTGGAGGGGAGATCAGAAAAGCCTTGGGGCTAATTCGTGGACTGCATTTGCTAGAGACACTTCCAAGTCATTTGCAAAGTCTAAATCAACAGTAAAAGGATGTGGGGTTTGCATTAACCATGAACCCCTAATCCATTCTCTTCCAGCATGGTTACCTCTCAGCAGTTCTCAACCTGTGGGTCCCCAGATGTTGTTGGACTACAACTCCCATCATCCCTGAGCTCTGGCCTTGCTAGCTAGGGGTGATGGGAGTTGTAGTTCAACAACATCTGGGGACCCACAGGTTGAGAAAGACTGCTCCAGATATTATCAGACTCCAGCTCCCATCATGCCTGATCATTGGTCACACTGGCTGGGGCTGATGGGAGTTGGAGTCCAACAAGGTTTTAGGTCCTTATATCTATTTACAGAACCTTGAATAGCTTTGCTCCAGGGTACTTAAGGCACCACCTGAATATTTGTATCTTATCTCAGTCACTGAGATCATCTGCAGCAGCACTGCTGGTCATTCTCCGGGTTGGTGAAGTTCATATGAAAGCATCAAGAACCAGTCCTGTGGAACACTCTACCACCGGAGAACCAGCAAATTCCTTCCATTTCCAACTTTTAAATGTCCGCTGAAAATTTCTATTCCTTCAGGCTTGGAATACATATTTCAACAATAGTTAGATGATTTCTGATTTTAACCTTTTGATATGGTTTTTATTGTATGCCTTTACGCACAATTGTTGTAAACGGCTCTGATATATTTAGGAAGAAGCAAGTAAGGGTAAGAGCTGTTCAGCAGTGGAATGTTCTCCCTTGGGAGATGGTGGACTCTCCTTCCTTGGAGGCTTTTAAGCAGAGGTTGGCTGGCCATCTGTCCTGGATACTTGAGCTGAGATTCCTGAATTGCAGAACATTGAACCAGATGACCCTAGATGACTCTACAAGTCTATGATTTTATGAGTCATCATATGTAAATATTTTTATAAACATCTGGAGGGCCACAGGTTGCCATATGGAGTGCTACTTGATCAGGATCTGAGCCATTCCAGTTAGCCATGCCCCTCTTTTCCATCCCCACTCTGTCAGTCAGTATCCTTTGACTACTGACCACACTCGGTCTTTATTCAGCAGTTTTTAGGGTTTTCTCTTTCCACCACTCCAACTGCACTGGGGTTTTTTCCCTGGGTAGTTTTGTACTTCTCCAAACTTTGGGGCAGCCCCAAGCCTCTTGACCTCCTTCTTGGGGGGGGGAGGGTGATGTTATTTTGGCTACCTAAACCTTGACTCTCATAGCCTGAATCTATCAGTCGAAGGAATGATTTGGAACCTTGTTCTGTGACCTCCCAGGACTGATCTCCTCCCATTCCCTTCTGCTCGTTCCTTCCTTCAAGTTTGATGACGCCTCCTCTGGCGTTTCTTCTTGCTTCCTCCAGATTAGCATTCAAGTCACTCAGGAGTTATATAAACGCTGTGCTCTTTCCCTGCTTTCGTTCCTGCTTTCCATCTGGAACTCTCCCTGACTCTCCTGTAACTTTGCCAAAGTGTGACTTCATCTGCAGCCTCCCAAATGAGACAATGAGCAATCCTGAAGCCCTGTTTCTCAATCTCTCTCACTTGGAAGCATTGGTGGCTAGAGCTTTGGGAAGTGACAAAATGTGCTGTCACAAACTGACATGATATCTTAGGAATACAAGGAAGAGCTGGGTCAGGGAAGGGCTGTAGCGCAGTACTAGGGCACCTGCTTTGACTGCAGAAGGTCTCAGGTTCCCCTGATGGCATCTCCAGGTATGGTGAAACCCTGTAGAGCTGCTGGCAGTCAGTGTAGTGATTCTGAGCAAGATGCATCCAGTGGTCTGATGGTATTAGGCAGTTAAATGACCACACCCCAGAACAGTTGGCCATAGAGCGAAGTAGAGAGTGGGGGGTGACCCTGGACTGAGCCTTAAGTGGTCCCCAGGGCCTGGTGCAATATGTTAATTGTTGCTGGGCCGATTGGCAACAGTGATCATAGAGCCATAACTTCACATATGTAAATGGACAACTTCCAGTAACATTCATATTTTACTTCAAAAGTGGAAAGCAGAAATAGCATGGCTTCTGCAAACTATCTATATGTAGGGATGAGCAGTGAGGCAGCCAAGTTTGCTGGTGCTGCTAAATAGTTTAAAACAAAAAGAGTTTGAGAAGAGCTCTAATAGGACCTCTCCAAACTGAGTGAGTGGGTGGTAAAACAGCAGGTGCAATTCACTGTACACAAGCGTAAAGTGAGACACGCCAGGGCAAAAGAAATAATAATATTGATTTCATGTTTATGCTCCCGGGTTCTGAGGAATAAATGTGGCCCTCTAGATGCTGCCTTGCAACAAGTCTCAGCATATTTCTGCATTGCAGGGGGCTGGAGTAGATGACCCTTGCATTCCCTTCCAAATCTACAGTTTATGATCTATGAGCTGCAAGAGTCAAGCAGCATCTTGGAGGGCTTGCAAGAGACTCCAGGTCTTGCCCTTCTTTATTTCAAATCAGGACACAGAGAAGCTGCAGTCAATTCTTCTTCTTGTTCTTCTTTCTGGGAATCCCAGAGATGTTCTTTGCAAAGGTCATTCAGCCGCTGCCAGAATGAGCCCCTGTGCGCTTAGAAAAATTCTTCTCTGTTCGGCAGATTGAGTGCCAGGACTTCTCCAAGAGTCTATTGGGCTTGTCTTGGGCTTTTTGCAATGCAGCAGGGGCTGTTTTAAGGAGGATCTCTTGAATTCATTCTCTCTCACTTTCTTTCTTTCTTTCTTTCTTTCTTTCTTTCTTTCTTTCTTTCTTTCTTTCTTTCTCTCTCTCTCTCTCTCTCTCTCTCTCTCTCTCTCTCTCTCTCTCTGCCTCTGTGGCTATTTCCTTTCTCAGAGCTTCAGATAATGTTTTCTGCTCAGAGTTCTGGTTGCACCATGACATAGGTGCAAACTCCTAGGGGCCGAGGGATCTTCGCTCACCCCCCCATAAAATATTTGAGGGAGCCCACCCCCACCCCCACTGATGGGCATTGCCAGTCAAATGGTGTGCATGTTCCACATCTTGTGATTGATTATATGGGGTGGGGCTTACCCCACCCTGTATAGTGTAGTATCAAAATAGGGCTTCTTTTTTTGGCACAATATGGATAGACGTCTTTTCAAAATTTGAGGAAGAGGTTTAGCTATATTTTACAAAAACTATACCAATCAGTATTTCTTTATTGAATCCATCAAAACTTATTTATACTGTTGAATTTATCTTAATGCTACCAGCGTTTTCAGCTGTACACAATTATTTTCCATATATTAACTAAACATTTTCCAATCTTCTTTAAACACATGTTCTTCTTGTTGTCTTATTCTATATGTTAAGTCTGCAAGTTGTTCATATTCTGTCAATTTAAGTTGCCATTCTTCTTTGGTTGGGACTTCGCTCGTTTTCCATTTGGGGGCTAACAAGACACAAGCTGCAGTTGTAGCATACATAAATAACCTTTTTTGACACCTGGGGATTCCAGTCTGAATTATCTCCAACAGAAAGAACTTAGGTTTGGGGAGGGGAAGAACCTTTAAACATTCCCCCCCAATTCATTATAGATCATTTCCCAATACACTTTTACTGGGGCTGATGGGAGCTGTAGTCTAAAACCGCAGGAGGGCACCAGGTTAGTGAAGGCTGGTCAAGAGGGTAGCTCAGGTGACCCATGTAATGTTGGGGTGTCTTTCACCCCACTTCCTCCCATTCTTAGAGCCAGCCAATTAGCCTTGACGGCCCATTGTCTATCCTGCCACGACAATGAATTGCAATGGCTTGGTCACTGGGTGTGGGTAAATGGTTAAAAGCTTGAACTTGGAGTTCATGCAAGCACCTTGCAAAATTTGCTATATAAGGGCATTCTCTGAAGCGGAAACACAAACCCACTTTGCCACCTCCAGCTTTCAGTTTTAGATGCGTTGTGAAGATGAAGGGAAACATTTTCTTGGTGGTGTAAAGAAATTCAGAATCTGGCTTTGGGTCTCTCTCTCTCTAACTGCTGATTGTTTTCTCTTCTTGGGGGGTCTTCTGAGATCCTTCTGCTGCTGTTTTACAACCCAAGCCCCCCCCCCCAGAGACCCCAATGATTAGAGTACAGCAATTCAAGGAAAACCAAAACCTCCTGGGGCCACTGTTACGCGCAGCTCAATACCAAACCATGTGGGAAGCTGCCTCCCCTGTGGCTCTGCGAAAGTTGCTGCTCTGAGTTGGCATCCGTTCAGTTGCTCTCCTCCAGGAAGTGGAAGCTTCCCGGAAGTGGGGGCACATGTCTAACATACTCCACATTCTAAGGATAGATCACAACTAATAAATGCTTTTTGTGTGGTGATGGGGAAGCAGCATTTCCTTAGATTTGGACATGCTAGGCGCAAAAGAAAGGTAGCAATGCTAATCGTGGACCCCTCTGCATTTCCAACTTTACTATAAGAAGACATTATTTAAAAGATACTCTTCGAAAATCTAAGGGCATATTGGCATTCCCACCACCACACATACATAAATGTCCCCTCCCCACCTTGTATCTTGCATTCCCTCCAGCAATTAAGTGATGGGAGATCACAGATACAACTAAGGGCAGACAGGGTCATGTACCAGGGGAGGCAGATTCATGGAGCAGAGGTCTAGCCATCATGGCTAACAGCCATTGGCAGGTGGAGCCTCCAGGCAGTATGCCTTTTGAACAACCACTGCAGGGGCCAGATCACTGATCCACCATGCTGACTGTTGTCTGCACTGACTGGCAGCAGCTCTCCAGGGTTCCAGCTTGTGGCTGTTCCCAGCCCTGCCTGGAAATGCCCAGGATTAAACCTGGGAGGATTTTCTAAGGCAAAGTGGTTGGCCATTGTACAAAAACAGGATACTGGTCTAGATGGACCAGAGTCTGATTCAGCAGGGCTCGTCTTACACCCTTATGCTTGTTAAATGGAGCCTCCATTTGCAGAGGCAGTCTGCCTCTGAAAGCAGATGCTGGAAAACCAGCGAAAGGAGGCTCTTGTCTTTATGCCCTGCTCATCCTGATTGGCTGCTGGAGGTATTGGTTTAGATGGTTGTTTGGCCAGATCCAGCAAGGCTCTTCTTAGGATATGTTGTTGTTCTTTGCACACACACCCCTCTCCTGAATGCATCAGCTTTCCAAGAACTCTGTGATCTTTACAAGTCATGCATCTGGCAGTCCGAAGCATGTATTGTTTTGGAATTTGCAAGAGTCCAAGTCCCAACTCTAGATTTTTCCACCTAAAGGAGGGTGATAAAAAAACAGACTTCTCTCCAAGCTCTTTTGGAGGGGCCTGTCAAGGAAGCGGGGGGGGGGGTGGGGGGGGTGTTCCTGGCTGAGGTTTGACCTACAGATGTGCAGGCTGGGAAATGGGCTGCTCTCTGTTGCTGAGCTCACAGTACGCTGTTTACGGAAAAATTGGCCTTGTGAATCTTGTAGCTAAATAAGCTCCAGGGGAGCCTTGCTTAAAAACGGGAGGAGAGGCTGGACTGTGGAACAAGGCGGGAGGCATAGATGACTATCAGATGTACGAGGGAACATGGGCTGGCTGTCGGTCTGAATGTCCCCTTTTGGCTTGGAGTGGTCAGAGGTTATGGGAAAGAGATTTCAAGGGGCGGATGCTGGTCCTGCAATAGGCGGAGCCAATGTGCAAACTGTGGAGGCACAGCAAGCGAGCTGCTCTGAGTTTTTAATCCCCTCTGCCCCTGACTCCAGCCAAACTGCTTTGGAAATCACAGAACTGTAGAGTTGGAATATATTGGTCATCTAGTCCAAACCCCTGCCATGCAGGTACCAAAAAAATTGAAGAAGTCCAACCTCCTGCATGAAACCATCACCATTTGCATGCACACATTTTACACAAATGTCCTGGAGTGTTTGCAAACATTCCTCTCAGGTGTATGGTGTCTGTCATAGAACGTTGGCCAACTGGAGCCTGCTTGTGTGAGTTTGGATATAGCTGTCATGAATCTTAAATCTGAATTGGATCTTAAGTTCAATTCCACATCAGCCTGCTATTTGTTCTTTAAGTTCTCATGAAAATTTATTGGTATTTTAATGCCAATTTCTGCTAATATATTCATCTTTATACACAGCTTTGCCCAACATTTTTTTTTTCTTTTGCAAAGCACATCTTCTCTAATGTTTGGCATCTTGGATGTCACTGCTACGAATACAGGTACACTGTTCCACACACTTTACCCAGTCTTATGCAATTTTGTGCACATTGCTGGACTGGAGGAGATGGCATTGCAAAATTCAGAGGAACATAAATTTTGGAGGATGGCTGTGTTTTTGTCTGCATATTTTTCGAGAAAGCAAAAATTAGGCAGGCTCACCTTTAAAGGTGATCTGGATGGAATTTCTCCCCCATCCTGAATAGCTGTCAAGACAGAGCCAGGCACTACTAGGGTAAGTGAGGTGCCAGGACTTGTTTGGAAGGAAACTGAAGCAGCGTTACCAGTTACAAGGCATTTTTTGCTTGCTCTGGATACTGTCATGTTGTCTGGGCAGCCTCTTTAGGACAATCAAGTTATTGCTTGAATGCAAACAGGCGAGACTCGCCCTAGAAAATTAACTGCCCTTGAGGTGTGTATTAAGTAATCAGAAGGCATTAAGAAAAAAAAAAACCATTTGCAAGAATCTCCACCAGATTTTTGACACAGAACTGGATCGTCCAGGTTCTCTGCAAAGTAGAGGGTGAAAGGCTGGTGCTGTGTGTGTGTTGTTGCAAATTTGAGGACGTATCCTAAGAAGAGCCCTGCAACAGCTGGATTGGACCAGAGGGGCCCATCTAGTCCAGCATCCTCTTCTCACAGTGGCCAACCAGAGGCCCATTGTGGGAACCCTGCAAGCAGGACCTGAATTTAACAGCAGCTCACTCCCCACTTGTAATTCCAAGCAACTGGTACTGCCTACAATAACAATGATGGGTTTAGTTTGGATGTAATCTGAGGGCATCCCTTATAGTCCTGTGATTCTTGGCTGCGTTTTGTTCACCAGGAGAGGGTTTACAGAACAAGGAAGACCTCCAGGGATTATCCTGCTGGTTCTGAGACAGTGTTCAGTTGCCCTGCCTTTTAACATGGAAGCATGTTCCATCAACAGATGGGCTCTTCTGAAAGGAGGACGTCATTTGGGAACCAGAGAATCACAGAATTGTATTATTGTTGATGACTTCTGGGAGGAAGGAATGCCAGTTCAGTTGTCTCTCTGTTAGCTCAATCTTCTGGTGTAGGGAAAGCAGACTGAGAGGTTTTTTGCTCATCGTACTAGAAAGAAACATTTTACCACCCCTGGTGGGAATGCATTCCAATATGAGGGTTTTGGTCTGATGCGCATAAGGAACTGCTACTGGTGCTACAAGTGATAATACAGAATTATTTTTGCTGTCTATGTTTATGGGGCATAACAAGGATATCATGTCTAAGGACTTGATTCCGCATTTGCTAATAGCAGCTGGAGGAACCGCCGCTTGACACAGGTAAGATTTTGATAACCTAAATTTACCATCCTGGTACAGAAGGATTTGGACTTTAGCAACAGCAGAGAAAATGATGCAGTAAATCAGCTTTATGCATGGAAAAGGAAAACCACAATAATTTTGCCTGTTTTGTTAGTCAAAGACTTACAAAACACACAACAATAGCAGTTATGAACATTTGGCAACTTTAATATACTTAATGTGAACTCTGGAACTGTTTAATCTTTTATTCTTTGAGGTCATGGTGTGCCTTGTCCTTTTCTTGCATTTCCCCCCTTTTTAATTTCTATTTTATTGTTTTTCTTTTGGATAAATAAACTGGGGAATCCAAGGAAGGTGAATGTTGGAAGATTATGGACAGACAAAAGAGAGTAGTTCACTCAGGGCAAAGTTAAACTTAAACTCTGAACTTCCCTCCCAGAAGGAGGATGGCTTTAAAATGGGGGGTGTGCACAAATTCATGGAGGATCAGACTCTCAGAGGCAACCAGCCACAATGGCTGTGTTCTACCTCTACTGCCAGAGGCTGCATGTCTCCAAATGCTGGGACTTGCAGGTAGGGAGGCTGCTGTTGTACCCAGGTCCTACTTGGGCTTCCCATTTGGCTGGCCACTGCGACAAGAGGATGCTGGCTCAGATGGGCCATTGGCCTGATCCGTGAGGGTTCGTCTTCTGACGTCCTCATGTTTCTGAGTCAGACTACCGTTCCACCCAGCCAACCATTGTCCCTACTCTGCCTGGCAGTGGTTTTCCAGGGCGGTGGGCAGAGAGCGCAATTTCCAGAGCTGATGCAGACATTGAACGTGGGACCTCTTCTGCTTGCAAAACATGTCATCTGCCACTGAGTGCTAGCCCCAAACGAGGGCTGGCAATCATGAGCTGGCACCACTGGGCGCTTTCCAATGCCCACACCTCCAAAGGGGGACCACTGCCTCTCGTTGTTGCCTGTTTCTCACTCTGAAGTAGCACAGGAGGACCCAGAAGGTGAGGAGGGCCCTTGCCATCTCTGAGCTTTTCTGTGGACTGGGCAGTATCAGTGGGGGGAGGTTCACCTAGGAAGAGCCCACCCATCTCAAAATCTGGAGCTGGCCCTGTCCCAAATCCCGTTAATGGAGCTGGTTCTAGATGCCGCAGCAGTGTGGATTTAGCCTAAGAGGTCAAGAAAGGGAGTTTTTCAGATGGCTTTGCAAGGCTTCGGTCTCCTTATCACTAGTTGACAGAGAAGAGCCTTCTTTGCACCCTTGGGTTCCGTGGGGCAGGCTCATTGCCTTGTGCAGCTGGACACTAGCCAGCCGCCACCATCCTTCAGCGGCAAAGCACAAGCCGCTATTTCATTCCATTGTGCGCTGTTACTTGTTGGAACGTGAAGGCTTATCTCCCTCCCGTTTAATAATGCTTTTTGTTTCTTTCATGTAGAGCACTTATGTCCCAAGTGCTTGTGCTTGCTGGCCAGAAAGGCTCTTTTCTTTTCTTTCTTTTTTTGTGATATGATACCTTATTTATAATTCAACATTAACAAAGAAAAAGAAAAACACATCAGTTGCTACATCAATTCCTTTACAATTAACCAATTAACCAAATAGTATTTTTTTTAAAAAAAATAATACATAACCACTTTTAACTTACTGAGGTTTTCATATTACACTTTTATCTCTTTCTTAACATATCAAAAAGAGAAAGACCAAGAAGGGAAACAGAAAGAAAGAAAAAAGAAGAGAAAGAAGAAGGAGGAGGGAGGGAGGGGAAGGGAGAGAGGGAGGAAAAAAAGAAGAAAAATAAAACAGAGCTCTCAGAGTAGCTGACACACACTCAGTTAAAACTAGGCAGTCCCTGTCCACAGGCTTGCAGTCTAAAGAACAGACAGGGACAAGGGGGGCAGGAAATCAAACTCAGGCACCAACTCTTAAACAGTTGTTCCTGTAATGGCCAAATGCTGGCGCTGTTCAAGGGAAGGAGGTGCTTAGTGCAGCTGGTCTTTCGGCAAAGCATCCCATCTCTTCTGCTGAGGCAGCCTGATGGAATGGCAGCCCCCAGGGGACGGCTGAGGGAGAGGAGGAAGGAATATGTGTCCAAGGGTTATGTTCATGCTGATGGTATGAGTTGTTGTTGTTGTTGTTTTCTTAATGGGCCAGGGTAGTTTTCTGTGGTTCCATGAACAAAAGCCTGCGGCCCTCCTGATGGCTGTGTTGGCAGGGGCTGATGGGAGATGTAGTCCAAAATGGCGGTGGGTGGGTGGGTGGGTGGGGACTCCAAGTTGGCAAAGGCTGGAAGAAACCTTCCCATTGGACACGGGAGCAAGCCCAAATACAGAAGAGCAGCCAAGTAGTGAAGTATTGAGTTTCTGATCTTATGCTGTAAGATTCCCAAGACATGTTTATTGATGGGCAGCTAAATAAAATAATAGAATCTTAGAGCTGGAAAGGACACCAAGGGTCATCTAGTCCCTCCCCCCGCAATGCAGGAATCACAGCTAAAGAATCCCTGACAGGTGGCTATCCAAACTTTCTTTGAACATCTCACCTGAAGGAGAGTCTACCACCTTTCAAGGGAGCCTGTTCCATTGCCAAATGGACCTTACTGCCAGAAAGCTCTTCCTGATCGTTAGTCGACATCTCCTTTTTTGTTGTTTAAATCCACTGGTTTGGGTCCTACCCTCCGGAGCAGCAGAAAACAAGCTTGCTCCATCCTCCCTGTAGATATTTCAAGATGGCTATCTTGTCACCTCTCAGTCTCCTCTTATCCAAGCTAAACATACACAGCACCTTCAACCGCTCCACATAAGGCTTAGTTTCCAGACCCTTGATCATCTTGGTTGCCCTCGTCTGCACAACTTCCAGTTTGCCAATATCCTCCTTAAATTGTGGTACCCAGATCTGGATGCAGGACTCCAGGTGTGGTCTGACCAAGGCAGGATAGAGCAGGATTAGTACTTCCTTTGATTTGGACGCTTCTATTGATGCAGCCTAGAATTGCATTGGCCCTTTTAAAATTTTTGGTTACTTTGAGTTGCCAACAGCATTCTGCTGCCTGTGCCTTACAAAGTTCAGCTGATACAACTGCAGCAAAATTGACTCAGTGGGTCTCTTCCTACATTCCCATGTGCCCCACAGGACAGATAATCTGAATTTCTGAGAAGGGGGAAACAGAAGGGTTAACTGGGAAGAAAATGTTCAGATGCTTCCGTTGCTCCCTAGCGTGCCCCTACAGGCAAGGGCCTCTCTTTTTTTAAGCACTCTGTTCCTTTGATGGTAGCTTTCTAAATAAATAATAGTTTATCTTTCTGTGTAAGTCTTTAAGTTGCAAATAATGCAATTGTGGCAAAATCTTGAGGGCCATTCTTCTAAGTGGGGAGGGCAATTTGAAGCAAGGGCATTTCATTATGTATTATTCTAACCAGGGAGAACGATTTGATGCAAATGCACTTGATGATGGAATTGTAGGGTTGGAAGGGACCCAAAGGGTCATCTAGTCCCATTGCCTTCTTTCTAGCCGGCCTTTTGGCAGACATTGCTGGACTTTGCCATCTGGGAATGGATCTGAGATTGCCTGGCAAATGGAATCTCTCCTACCCCCTCCAAGCTTCTTATCATCATCATCATAATTTATTATTTATACCCCGCCCATCTGGCTGGGCCTCCCCAGCCACTCTGGGCAGCCCTGAACAAAATATCAAAACACAGTAATGCATCAAACATTAAAAGCTTCCCTAAACAGGGCTGCCTTCAGATGTCTTCTAAAAGTCTGGTAGTTGTTGTTCTCTTGGACATTCTGGTGGGAGGGCATTCCACAGGGCGGGCGCCACCACCGAGAAGGCCCTCTGCCTGCTTCCCTGTAACTTGGCTTCTCACAGTGAGGAAACTGCCAGAACCAGAACCAGTGCTGGACCTCAGTGTCTGGGCAGAACGGTGGGGGTGGAGACGTTCCTTCAGGTATACTGGACCAAGGCTTATCAGTGTCCTTCCTATCCCACTTGACATAAAACTGGTGAGGGCACCTGCGCGGAAGTGTCTGCTAACTCAGGGGGCTATCAGGGAGTTGTGAGTTCAGCACCACGTTGTGGTTGCATGGCTTTGGTGTGTCAAAGGCCTGTGCACCACACAAGGAAAATCTCTGGGCAAACACTCTCCAGCTCCCAAACAGCTTAACACCAAGTAGTAGTAATAATCAATTATTCCATTGCTGTTCTTGTGCTCATTGCTTCTCTCTTAGCTTCAGGATTCCTCACCTGTAATATAGGTGTATGCCCTGCCCTCTTTTGCAGTGGGCACTGGATCTCTTGCCCCTTCATCCCTTTAGTGGTGCAACTCCTGCTTTGCATAAAAAGCTCATAAGTTCAGCCTCCAGTGGCCTCTCTAGGCAGTGCTAGGAGAATCTCCCTGCCTGATGAGTCCCTGCCAGTCAGTGTAGGCAATACTGAGCTGTATGGACTGCATAGTCTAATTATTGATAGTGCAGTATAATTTTTTTTTATAAGATTTTTATTCAAGATTTTCAAGATACATAGAAAAAGAAAAAAGACATACAAAGAAAAAAGCATACAGAAAACATATAACAAAACAAAAATATAACATCCTAGTCCGAATCTTACTTTCTTTACTAATTGGACTTCCTCACATCTTCCGTTCCTGCTTTCCAAATTTAAAAAGTTCTAAACAGCAATTTATCACCTTATTTCAAATACTTATTTATATTTTCCAATTATTATGTTTCCCATTTTGCATTTACCTCCAACAAATTTAGAACCTTGTTTTTACACATAATATTATTCAAAAATTATCTTAGACTCAGATTTCCTTATAATCTCACATTCCTTTTAACTAGTTTACTGAGGCCACACTTATTTTTACTCTTTCACTTTCTTAACATTCGTACAATTTACAGTATTTTTGTAGGTAGTCCTTAAATTTTTTCCAGTCCTCTTCCACTGCTTCTTCTCCCAGGTCACGGATTCTGCCTGTCATTTCTGCCAATTCCATGTAGTCTATCAGTTGCGTCTGCCAATCTTCCAGCGTGGGCAAATCTTGTGTTTTCCAATGTTTAGCGATGAGTATCCTTGCTGCCGGAAATGATATATAACGAGTTGAAAAAGGTATTTAAGTATACTTTTCCCAAGAAACCAGAGGCTTTGCTTTTGGGCATTGCCGACCAAAGGATGTTAAAGAAGGACTATACCTTTTTTATGTATGCAACAACGATAGTGCAGTATAATTTTTTTATGCCCTCATGAAAACTCAACAGTGTCTTAGTGCTCCTTTCTCCTTAATATATGCATTTCTGTATGTAGTTTTCCTAATACAATGCATTTTGTTTTGTACGTTACAATATGAATTATTTAATGCGCACTTTCCCCTGATATATGCATATTTGTGCATGGTTTTCACTTTGGCCTTTTTGATTGGCCAAAAGGCTGCACTGCAAGATTCAGGGAAACAGAGGTTCTGGTGCACAGCTCTGTTTCGGTTCCCTTCTTGCTTCGGGAAATGTGAATTGGGTAGGTTTGCATTTACATGAGGACCGAATTCCTCCTGCATCTCTCACTGGCGATGGGTGTTCCCCTTCTCCACCCCCGGCAGAAGCCTTGTGTGTTTCAGTTCCCTGTTCTTCACGGGCATTCGGTGGGGTTTGCCTTGGCAAGCAGGAGGGAGAAGAAAGGACCTATTTATAGAATGGCTGTTCAGTCCATAGATGGTCAAAAGGACAGGAACCGCTGAGAACCCTGCCGTTCTCCTGCCATGGTCTGTTTTGAGAAGGAGCTGTGGGTCTCTCTGCTCAGGTGACAGCTGAATCTTTCCGGACGCTCTCTGGCAAAGAGCAAAGTCCGGGATATCAGCTCTGAAGTGAGTAGCCTTGTAATCCCTGTATGGAAATCCTGCACTGGAAGCACAGTTAAGTGGGGGCAAAGCTCAGTTTGCATTTTAAAAGACAGGGGTGTGGCGACTCCATTCCCCATGCCAAAGCAACAGGAGTCCTGTCGCTTAAACCAAGGTATATGAGAGCTGCCTGCTGGTATTCAGAAGACGGACGGTGGCACTTTGCATGTGCTCAGAGGCTACTCCCCTTGCTCAGAGAAACACAATGGGATCCAGCCCTCAGGGGGTCCGCATGCAGTCCTGGTTCCTTTCTGTGTGTGCATTTGGAAAGCCTTTACCTATGTCCTCTCTAAATTAAATTCAATTAAATTAATTCAAATTCAATTAATTAATTCAAATTCAATTAATTAATTCAATTTCAATTAATTAATTCAAATTCAATTAAATAAATTATATTTATTTTATATATTGATTATTATTTTTAATCCTACCATCACTCTTGGGGCTGCATGCATAGTTTTCATAGAACCATAATGTTGGAAGGGACCCCAGGGGTCATCTAGTCCAACCCCCTGCAATGCAGGAACCACAGCTAAACTATTCATGACAGACGGCCATCCGGCCTCTGTTTAAAAGCCTCCAATGAAGGAGAGCCCAGGAGGTTATCAGGTACCCCCACTTCATTCCTCACATCAGCCCTACAAGGTAGGGGGCGAGACAGAAAATGAGTCACTGTCCTAAATGTCACCCAGTGAGTTTCATGATTGAGGGAGGGACTGTAACAGTAAGGGTGGGGGCTTTTAGGGGATAATCACCATCCAGGAATTATACTTCCCCCCTCCCCCACCTTTCTTAATTTTTATTTTCTCTCACCATTTGCTCCTAAACTGGAAGTGAAAGAGGCTCTGCAAGGCAGGGAGGAGGACTGAACCCAGAGATTGCTCTTCCACCGTGGTTAAAAATGCACCGTATTTTTCGCTCTATAAGACGCACTTTTTCCCTCCTAAAAAGTAAGGGGAAATATGTGTGCGTCTTGTGGAGCGAATGCAGGCTGCACAGCTATCGCTGAAGCCAGGAGAGCGAGAGGGATCGGTGCACACCGATCTGTCTTGCTCTCCTGGCTTCAGCAATAGACACGCAAAGCCTCCTGAGCGAAGAGGGACCGCTCCTGCCTCTTCACTCAAGAGGCTTTGCATTGCTTTCTTGCTTCTTGTTTTCCTCCTCTAAAAACTAGGTGCGTCTTATGGTCAGGTGTGTCTTATAGAGCGAAAAATACGCTAATATTTATGAGAACAGAAGGAGAGCCTGCTGGGCCAGGCCAGGGGCCCCTCCAGCATCCTGTTCTCACAGTGGCCAACCAGATGGCCCAATGGAAAAACCTGCAAGTAGGACCTAAGCACCAAAGCCCCCTCCCCTTCTGTGTCCCCCAGCAATTGGCATTATTCAGAAGCATTCCTGCCTCTGACCGTGGAAGCAGAGTAGAGGCCTGGTGTCTTGTAGCCTTTGATAGTCCTCTCCATGAATTTGGCTGCTCCTTTTTTTTAAAGCCACCCAGATTGGTGGCCCCCACTGCCTCCTGCAGGAGGGAGTTCCGCAGTTGGACTTTGCACTGCGTGAAGAAGGACTTTCTCTTATCTGTCCTGAACCTTCCAGCATTCAGGTCCATCGGATGTCACAAGTTCTAGCATTACGAAAGAGACAGGGAAATGCATAGCTTTCCCCATGCTATGCATCGTTTTATAAACTCCAATCATTTTCTGCTCTTGTAAGGCGTTAAATATAATACTTACCCATTGAGCCCCTTTTAATGGCACACCCATGCCTGCTACCTCTTGGCATAGCTGCCAACGTTTCCCTTTTTAAAAGGGAAATTCCCTTATTCCGAATAGGATTCCTTGCAAGAAAAGGGAAAAGTTGACAACTATGCCTCTCGGTTGGGTCGTACAGGTGGGTTTTTCCTCTTGCCGGATCTTCACAACAGCCCTGTGAGGTGGTTTAATTTGTGAAGCAGAGAAGCCTCTTGTCAAGAGTCACCTTTTGAGTTTCAGGGCTTGGCCATCTGTAATCCAGAGTCCCTTCTGAAGCTAACATCCCCCCTTCTCTCTTTGTGCCCAGTATGGAATTGTTTTGGATGCCGGATCTTCCCACACTGCCATGTTCGTGTACAAGTGGCCTGCGGACAAGGAGAATGACACTGGGATCGTTAGTCAGCACAGCATGTGCGATGTAGAAGGTAAGTGTGGCTTGTGCGCAGTTAGGCATCCCAGCCTTCAGGGGGCGCTCGACCTTTACTGCAGCTCCCATCATTCTGTTAACAGAATGGGAATGCATTGGAGAATTGGGGTGTTGGGACATCTGGCTGAAAGCTTACCTTTAAAAATCATTTTGAAATTAGAGGGTTCTGTCTGCAATTGGAGGCAACAACACTCAGTTCCTCAACAGATGTCGCGGTTTGTTGGCAAGTTAAGGTACCGCAGGTCCTAGGTTTCGCAAGCCACAAGCAGATTACCTTAAATCTTAGCTGGTCAGCTGGCTAGGCTTACGAAAGATCTGTAGTCGACTCTGCTTGTTGCCACAGCCTGGAATTTGTTAGAGGATCCTCCTTTAACTCAGACCCACCTGTATCTTTTCTGCACCAAGGAAACCTATTTTCTCAAAGCAGAATTAAGTCTCACTTTAATTACGCAATTAAAATTGAAGCGATGGTCTGCTCTTGTCCTTGAAAAGCTCTCTGCCGCAGTGACAGAAAATAACCTGCTCCTGGAGAAAGCAACCTCCTGCATTTCTACCTGAGGGAAGATAGGAGAGAGCAGTGAGTCATGGAGGGGCAATGGGAACTCTGGTCAGAAATCGCCATTCTTCTTAATAGGGCTCAAATTGCCTCTGAGTTAGTGATGTGGCAGAATTATCTGCAGCCCTGATTGAAAGACACTTGCAAAGATGCAGCAGACAACGGCCTCTCCTGGTCTGCCCCGCAGAGGACCTTAAGGTCCATGAATAATCATAGTTTAGAGGTCCTGGGTCCTAAGGAAGTCAGACTATCCTCCACCAGGACCAGGGCCTTCTCAGTGATGGCTCCAACCTGGTGGAATGCTCTGTCCCATGAGACTAGGGCCCTGCAGGATTTAACCTCTTTCCGCAGGACCTGTAAGACAGAGCTACTCTGCCTGGCTTTCAATTTGAATTTAGCCTGATCTTTTATTCCCCTTCCTTCCCTCCTCCTTTTATGAAGATTACCGACTCTGGGATCCCACAGCTAATTTTCCCCTGGTCTCCTCGCTGGCCCAAGTAGGACTAATTTGGCCAGCTAGCCCTGGTGATCATCTAATGTTTATTGGATGGATTTCCCCCCCCTAAACTGTTTTTTGAATTCTGAATTTATTGTTTTTCATGTTTTGTACTGTATTTTATGCTATTTTTTGTTGCATCAATTAAGTGTTTTGAATTTGTTGCTGGCTGCCCTGAGCCCGGTTTTCTGAACCAGGAAGGGTGGGGTATAAATAAAAATTTATTATTGTTATTAAGAGCACAACTCTGGGATTCCATCTTGCGCAATGTGGCACTTGTTCCTTCGTGGGTCAAACTGGTGGCGCCTGCCTTGGGAGTGTGTTGTGGCGGCTGGCTCTGATCTGGCCATTGTCTGAGCTTTCCAGTCTGGCTTTTGTACAGTGGGCATGCCACAGGAGAAGCTGGGTTGGCCAGTCCACCATTTTCTCCCTTTCGCTTTTCCCACGGAGCACCAGACAAAGAACCAGCCTCGCCCACCTGCTTTGAAATCTTTAGTGCCAACTTCCTTTTCTTTTTTTAAGGCAATGTGGTCTCTGTTCCAGAGCTGGCATCGGCTGGGCAAATGGCACAAAAGGCCCAGGTGCTTGTTTTCAAAACATAAAATAATATGTCACAATGGGACGCCAGGCAGAGAGCCAGGTGGGTGCTCTGCCCGTGCCAAACCAACAAATGGTTTTGGGACCCAGAGGGTGGCTCAACAGGGCGTGCCACAGCGATGTAAAGGGCACAAGTTAATCTCCTGGCCATTTCATGCTGGCTCTACACAGCTTTGGGGAAAGCTAGGAGGACTTTGGGATGCGGGTGGCGCTGTAGGTTAAACCACAGAGCCTAGGACTTGCCGATCAGAAGGTTGGCGGTTTGAATCCCCGTGACGGGGTGAGCTCCCGTTGCTTGGTCCCTGCTCCTGCCAACCTAGCAGTTCAAAAGCACGTCAAAGTGCAAGTAGATAAATAGGTACCACTCCAGCGGGAAGGTAAACGGCGTTTCTGTGCGCAGCTCCGGTTTGCCAGAAGCGGCTTAGTCCTGCTGGCCACATGACCCAGAAGCTGTACGCCGGCTCCCTCGGCCAGTAGAGCGAGATGAGTGCCGCAACCCCAGAGTCGGCCATGACTGGACCTAATGGTTAAGGGGACCTTTACCTTTACCTTTAGGAGGACTTTATCCAAATGGTGGTGTAGTAAATTTCGTCAATAACCATGCCACTGTGATGTTTAAGGCAACTTTACTTGCTCAGAGCAGTGGCCACTGGGAACCCACAAAAGTGGAGCCCCCAGCCCCATAAATTACACAGGTTTATACAGAGGCATTCCCTCCATATGGTGGGGAGGGCCATGGGCACATGATTTTGAGGGGGTGCGAGCCAGGCTACCCCACGCATGGATCCCCGCCCTGCCTGCCACCAGGGGTCCCTGGGCCCTGAAGCCTGGCCTGGCCTTGCTACTGTGACCTCCAGCCCCCTCTCTGAACGGCCACCCAGCCAGCCTTGGGGCCATGCGGATTCTCCTAACGATATCATTGCACACACTCTGCTTACATCTTCTCACATGTAGGCTCCCTATCAATGTGACCTATGGAAGAGTCATAGCTCAACTGACAGAGCACCTGCCTTGCAAGCAGAAGGTTGCAGGTTCAAACCCTGCCAGCATCTCAAAGTAGTGAAAAAATGAACCTATACTGCCAATTCTCGTAGTAGACCAGTATGAAGTAAGCAGCACATAAGCGGCACACAAAACGCTACCAAACCATTCTACGTCATAAATCTTATATTAATAATCCAAAAATTGAGAGGACAAGGTACAAGATCTACTACAGAAACCACAAACAGAAAACTCATTCAAATTGTGTCCAAAAGGAAGATTCAGTCTTTAATGTTCCTTTAGCCAGGCTCCTGTAGATATCAACAAAGGTAAGTTTGATCAAACAAAGTGTTGGCGATGTTACGTTCAAGGGTTAGATATCAACGAAGATAAGATATCAACATTTGATCAAACTTACCTTTGTTGATATCTACAGGAGCCTGGCTAAAGGAACTTTGAATCTTGCTTTTGGACACAATTTGAATGAGTTTTCTGTTTGTGGCTTCTGTAGTAGATCTTGTACATAGCTCTCTCAATTTTTGGATTATTAATAAAAGATTTAGAATGTAGAATGGTTTGTTAGCATCTCAAAGTAGGGCTAGGAGAGACTCCCTGCCTGAAACCCTTGAGAGCTATTGCCAGTGAGTGTAGACAATACTGTGCTAGATGGACCAATAGTCTGATTCTGTATGAGGCAGCTTTCCATGTTCTACGGTAATCTATATACCCAAACAGGAAACTAAGGGCTCATCCACACTTCTGCTTGTCCCGCTGCTTTCCCCCAGGGAAACCCATTCTTTACCACTGAATTGGAACAGACATCAATCAGGTTTCCCCACAGATGAACGTTTGCTCCAATTCAGCTCCAAATAGTGAGTTTCCCCAGGGAAAGTGGCGGAACAAGCGGAAAACTGCTTGGACATGTGCTTTCTAGGCCAGGGACCAGAGGAAGTGTGGATGAACCCTAACACAGAAAGTCTAATTTCAGATGTTCTTTGGAACGCTGTCTCAAGGGGATGGCCATGGCTCAATGGTAGAGCATCTTCCTTGCAAGCAGAAGGTCCCAAGTGTTCACTCCTCAGTGGCAACTCCAGGCTCCCTGTCTGAAATCCTGGAGAGCCATTGCTGTCAGTCAGTGTAGACAATACTGAGCTAAATAGACCAAAGGCCTGAGCTGATACAAAGCAGATTCCTATGTTCCTGCTTATGCCTACGTCAATACGGCCACACACCACACCACACCACACCACCTGCCAGCCACTTGATGTCACCAGTGGCACCAGACGATTGACACCTGCGGAGTTCAGTGGCGGTCACTGTGTGATTGGAGGTGACAGAAGCCTCCTCTGAAGATGTGCTTTCTGTGCCATTGGCTGATTGGTGCTGGGAATTCACTTCCAGAGAGGCTCCCTGTGACCAATGACCAACTGGCATGGCCAGTACTGCCTTCTCCTTTGAATGCCCATCCCCTACTGTGCCCCTAGACTGGGAATGATGGCTTTGTCTCTGGTTGAATCCGCAGGTGGCGGCATCTCCAGCTACGTTGCAGACCCCTCAGCAGCTGGACGGAGCTTGGAGGCGTGTCTTGACCAGGCCCAGAATGATGTTCCGAAGGAGAGGCATGCAGCCACCCCTCTGTACTTGGGAGCCACGGCTGGCATGCGACTGCTCAAGTGAGAACTCCGTAGCCTAGCCTGGCGTCTTGGGGCATTTTTTCATGCTTCTATGTATCATTGCCATGTCATCCTCATCACTGGTTGTCATGACTTCAGCTCCCCAGGAACTGGCTTTCAGAGGTAGACTGCCTCTGAAGCTGGGGGCTCCAGACAACCATCATGGCTGGCTGCTCCTCCTCCCTTGAATTTGTCTAGTCTCCTTCTGAAGCCACCTAAGCCAGTGGTATTTTGTGGCAGTGAGTTCCATCGTTTGCTTGAACCTGCTGCCCATCAACTTAATTAGATGATCTTCAGTTCTAATATTACAAGGCGGGGGAGGAACTTCTCTCTCTCTCTCTCTCTCTCTCTCTCTCTCTCTCTCTCTCTCTCTCACACACACACACACACACACACACCCCTTTCATGCATTTTAACTTTTGAATATCACGTGCATGCTTGTGTGTTTGCATGTGTGTTTAAATTTTGCAATTATAACCCACTTTATTATTTTGGAGCATGATTTATCTCTGTCACATAGGATTACACATTTATTTTTATTTATTTTGTTTCAGAAAATTTATACCCCGCTTGATTGTTAAAAACACACACACTGCAAAACAGTTCACAAAAAAGGATAAATCAATAAAATTGTCAATAAGAAAAATTAACAACAATTTAAGACTTTCGAATAGTTAAAATAACAATAGACTAAAAACAAATCAAAACTTTGCACCAACTCTCTAAACATCTGGGTAGGCGTAGATGTGTTTTTAGAAAAGCACAGTGAAAGTTCCTGCCAGATATCAAGAGGCAGGGAATTCCAAAGTGTAGGTGCTGCCACACTAAAAGATCAAATTGTTACATGTGCACATGTAGCTCTGATCACAATTTCTCATTCCCACGGTTTCTTTGAAGGGTGTTGACCATCACCAGTGCCCAGTGAGTAAGCTGTGTGTACACGAGCAATCAATGTGTGTGCATTGGGGTTCTAACAGACCCCCAAAACTGTTAACAATATGCTTATGATAATATTTTATTCTCTTGTTAATTATGCTGTTTCGAAGGTTCATTTTATATTTGACTTCCTTTCACTTTGAATCTTTTAGATTATATTTTAGTTTCCTGTTGCTTTGAATGTTGCTCTGAATGTTTGACTTTCTTCAGCAGTGTTTTATTCTGGATTGTTTTATTTGATACTTCAGTGTGGTAAACGGCACTCAGGTTCCCCCCCCCCCAAAAAATAAAACGGCATAGAAATGCAATGAATGAACAACAACAGCAACAAGACAACAATGGCCATCCAGTTCAGTTTTACCAGTTTTGCACTATTTGTTGTTGAGTAGGGAGAGACGCAGGTGGCGCTGTGGGTTAAACCACAGAGCCTAGGACTTGCTGATCAGAAGGTTAGTGGTTCGAATCCCCGCGACGCGGTGAGCTCCCGTTGCTCTGTCCCACCTCCTGCCAACCTAGCAGTTCAAAAGCACGTCAAAGTGCAAGTAGATAAATAGGTACCGCTCCGGCGGGAAGGTAAAAGGCTTTTCCGTGCGCTGCTCTTGTTCGCCAGAAGCGGCTTAGTCCTGCTGGCCACATGACCTGGAAACTGTACGCCGGCTCCCTCAGCCAATAAAGCGAGATGAGCGCCACAACCCCAGAGTCGTCCACGACTGGACTTAATGGTCAGGGGTCCCTTTACCTTTACCTAGGGGGAGTTGAAGGAAGGGCCTTAGTTCAGTGGTAGCATCTGCCCTGCAATCAGAAAGTTCTGGGTTCAATCCCTGTCATCTCCAGGTAGGGTTGTGAGACACCCCCTGCCTGAAACCCTGGACAGCTGCTGCCAGTTAGTGCAGACAGTACTGAGCGAGGTGGGCCAATGGTTTGACTCAGTATAAGGCAGCTTCCTATGTTCCCATGTTTCTGCACCCATGAATCTAGCTGGCTGCTTGGGTCACTGGTGTCCAACTTCCAGCCTGATCCAAACAAATGTTCTTGTTTTTTGAGCAGTCTCACTGACCCCGAGGCTTCGGACAGGGTCCTTGCAGCTGTGAGCTCCACTATGAAGCAGTACCCCTTTGACTTCCGTGGAGCGAAGATCCTGAGCGGAGAGGATGAGGGTGTGTTTGGCTGGGTCACAGCTAACTACCTCCTGGAGAACTTCATCAAGGTAGAAGAGTCTTTCTTTCTTTCTTTCCTTGACCCCTTTTTACTATATTAAACGTGAACCAAAGTCATTCATTGCCAGGTGTGGAACAGGACATTGCGACAGTGCAGTTTCTGCCCCAGAGGCTTTGCATACAATGGTTAAAGCCGGAGAGGTTCCCTCTGGGTTCTGCTGGACTCCACCTCCCATCAGCTCCTGCCTGCAGGCCCAGTGCTCAGGGGTGAAGGGAGCTGGTCCACCAACATCTGCCAGGGCACAGGTTCCTCATAAGAGAAACTCACCATGCAGAGAAAAAAGCATGCCTTGTAGAAAGGATGAGCATTTGGGTGCTCAGGTAAACTAAGTCAAGAGCCAGCAGGCCAGTTCTGTGCTTTGAAGGCAGCTCCTTTAAGATGACCATTCCTGTTCCTTTTAATTCAGTACGGATGGATTGGACAGTGGGTCCATCCCAAGAAGAAGACCGTGGGCGCCATGGACCTGGGAGGAGCTTCCACCCAAATCACCTTTGAGACACCACAGTTTATCGAGACTCCTGCCAACGAGGTGATGCTGCGGCTGTACGGACAGACCTACAAGGTCTACACACACAGTTTCCTCTGCTATGGCAGGGACCAGATCCTGAAGAGGCTTCTGTCCAAGGTGCTGAAGGTAAGGGAGTAGGGTTGGAGGTGAGACATCTGGAGGCTGCCATCCTAGTACAAAATTTCCAGTGGTAAGAGGCTCCCTCTGGACTTTCCTTCATTGGCTGTCTGCCAGGAATTCTTTAGTTGAGATTCCTGCATTGCAGAGGGTTGGACTGGGTGACTCTCGGAGTCCCTTCCAACTCCACAATTCAGTGATAGTACAAACTCCAGGGGACGCAGGTGGTACTGTAGTCTAAACCACAGAGCCTATGGCTTGCTGATCAGAAGGTTGGCGGTTCGAATCCCCACGATGGGGTGAGCTCCCTTTGTTTAGTCCCAGCTCCTGCCCACCTAGCAGTTCAAAAGCACATCAAGTGCAAGTAGATAAATAGGTACCGCTCCAGCGGGAAGGGAAACGGCATTTCCGTGCGCTGCTCTGGTTCACCAGAAGCAGCTTAGTCATGCTGGCCACATGACCTGGAAGCTGTCTATGGACAAACACCGGCTCCTTCGGCCTATAGAGCGAGATGAGTGCCACAACCCCAGAGTCGTCCATGACTGGACCTAATGGTCAGGGGTACCTTTACCTTTACTTTTTACAAACTCCAGAGAATCCCAAAGGGCCTGGTGTTTGGTTGGTTGAGTCAGACTGGTTATTTTCACCCACAACAGGCCGAAAGGTATGTTCTCCAGGTGAGCAACCCCTGCTGGCCCACAGGATACTGGAAGAACTTCACAGCGGCAACCATCTATGACTCGCCATGCACTGAAGCGGAGAAGCCGACCAGCTACTTCCCCACCGCTATCGTCAACATGAGCGGCTCTGGAAATGCAGCCAAGTGCCAGCAGCACGTGGAGAGCCTCTTCCAGTTTACTCCGTGCCCCCATTCCCACTGCTCCTTTGACCAAGTCTTCCAGCCAAGTGTCACAGGGAACTTTATTGTGAGTAGCTCAAGGCGACAGAATGTCATGGGAGAAGGGAGGCCCACTTTGAGCCTTGGCTCAAATAGCAGGACCAGTATTCAGAATACACAAAGTACAGATGGAAAAGGGTGCCTCTGGGCATGTGTAGAGCACATTGCATTTGCCGCCAATTAATCAGGGTCTTGCAAAGGATTTAAGGGGAAGGGCTGCAGCTTAGTCTTAGAGTGCTTGCTTTGCATGCAGCAGGTCTCAGGTTCAGTCCCCAGTGGGATCTCCAGGTAGGACTGCGAAAGACTCTTTGTCTGAAACCCTGAAGGACTGCTGCCACTCAGTGTAGGTGATGTTGAGCAAGATTAACTGGTCTGATTCGGTGTAAGCCATTTTCCTATTTTCCTTAGAGGAAGGGAGGACAGTGACCTCCAAGTCATAGTTCAGCCTTCAGCCCTCCACCCTGATCTGCCCAAAACTTCTATGACTATTCATAATTTTCCTAGTTTCTAATCTCCTTCAAATTCTGTGAACTCGAACACTGTAGTTGTTAGATTAAACCATAGCTGCATGCATTGCAGGGGTCCAACTTGAATAAAATATTTCAGAGGTGGGGGGAGTCTGCAGATAAACCCTTCTCCACATAATAAATAACAAAATGCAGTGCACACACACCGTTTGAATGGCAACCCCCATCAACTTTGGGGGTAGTGGTGGCCCTCTCAAATATTTTATTGGGGGGCTGAAGGGACCTTGGCCCCTAGGGGTTGGCTCCTACAATGCTTTGTTTTGTGTGTCTACTTTTATTGGTCTGTGACTGTATGAACAATTCATTCATTTGGATTTCCTAAATGAATACCTGCCTCTCTGTTTTCTAGTTTCAGGGATTTTGTATACTACTGCCCCCTACTGGGGAATGTTTGAATAACACCCCATTTTCCCCTTAACAATTTGGGATATTGTTTGCTTGCACCATTGGTCCATGTGGTGTGCATCTTTCCACCTGCTTACAGGATTCTGACCTGTGGCCCATGGACCACTGGTAGGCCCCCGTAGACTTTTAATTCTTAAATTTGGAAGGTGGGATGAATACATGGGCAGAGAGGGGGGTTATTTAAGTACATTTATAAAACATGCAGCATTGTAAAAGAAAAAGCATCTCAGCAAAACACCTCCACGAATCTTTTCTGTAGCCGTGGTAACATTTTGCCAAATTAGTCCCTTCCTTCTGGAAATGTTTTCCAAACTCTCTTCTGCATGAAATACATTTAACTAGGAAACTTAATGGATTCTAGCATTTCCCAAAACTTACCATGACAGTTATTGGCTGTCAGGCCTATTTATTTAATGAAAACATTTTGCTATCCATATATTGGCAGCGGCCAATGGGTTTAAATAATAACCTCTGCTTGATTTGGATGTTTCAGCAACTTTGTGGCTGATTAAGCCAATAACTGGGTTGAAACAAATAAACAAAAAACACAGTCTATTGCTCATGGCAGTGGTGTAGCGGAGGGGGGAGGGCAGGGGGGCTGTCTCCCTGGGTACAAAATAAGGGGTGTTAGAAGAGCTTGCAGCCCATCTAGTCCAGCATGCTGTCCTCAAAGTGGCCAAGAAAAATAATAATAATATTATAATAATTTATTATTTATACCCTGCACATCTGGCCGAGCTTCCCCAGCCACTCTGGGCGGCTTCCAACAAAATATTAAAATACCGTAATACATCAAACAGTAAAAGCTTCCCTAAACAGGGCTGCCTTCTAAAAGTCTGGCAGTTGTTGTTCTCTTTGACGTCTGATGAGAGGGCATTCCACAGGGCGGGTGCCATCACCAAGAAGGCCCTCTGCCTGGTTCCCTGTAACTTAAAAGTCTGTTATGAGAAGCCCACCAGCAGGACCTGCATGGAAGAGCCATCTCCCCTTCTGTGCTTTCCAGCAACTTGCCATGGACTGGCTGGATGCAGAGAAGTGGTGGGAGGCAGGGGAAGAAGGCTCAAAGCCAGGGGATTGGTATCAGGAGGACCATGAGTGGTCAGAGGGAGAAGAGGGAGCAGACTGGGTGGAGGAGGTGTCAGAAACAGAAGTGGGGACTGGGTTTGGCGAGCGGGAATAGGCTGTGGCAGAGCACAGATCAGACTCCAAGGCAGTAGCTGATGCTAGGGAGTCTCCCTCTCCTGCTTTGACCAGCAACCTTCCCCTCTGGTCTCCTAGAACACACAGAGAAATGCAATGTGCGGAGATGCAGCCTGAGACTGTGTGGGAAAGTTCCTGGAGAGGAGGAGTCCTAGTGGGCTCCTGGGAAGGGGGGGGGGACCTTTAGTCCTCTCAACTGCTTCAACAGGGCAAGACCTCCTAGAAAGCGTTGCTGAGACCACTGGGCTGGAGCTGTGGTCTGTCTCCTTGAATGAAGAATTAACTTCACTGGTCTCATAGCATTTATGGTACTGTTGCTGACCTACACCTGACTCCGGCCCTGACACAACTGGTATTCAGAAGCATTTCTGCCTCTGACTGTGGAGTCAGAGCATAGTCATCATGGATAGGGGCCACTGATAGCCCCCCCCTACATGAATTTGGCCTCCTTTAAGGCCATCCAAGTTGCAGAGTCTCCTGTGGGAAGGAGTTCCATGGTTTAGCTTGGTGCTATGTAAATAAGTCCCTTTTTTAATAAAAAAATAAACAATAAAATGAAATTATTATAATGACCAGGAAGTGCGACCAGTGGTATGCCACACCCTTCTCACCTTCTTCTCCTTCCTCCTCCTCCTCAACAGGCCTTCTCTGCCTTCTTCTACACTGTGGATTTCATCCAGTCTCAAATGAAGAGACATGTGGCCACCCCAAGCGACCTGGAGCAGGCTGCTAACGAAATATGCAGCGCAACTTGGTCCGAGGTGGGTTTCCTCGTAAGGGGGGTTTTCCAATGCAAACTGAAGCATGCACCACACATTTAGGTCCTGGCGGTTTAAGAAGAAATCTGATATTTCAAAAGATTACAGTTTCAGCTGTAGGGTAGCATGGTGTATAGTGCAGATACCTTCTTAGACCCAGGACCCAATTTTACCCAAACATGCATTTGGGGGACCCATATCTTAATCTTTTATCTTATATTTCTGTTGTGACCCTCCTTGGGTCAGGCTGTGACCCACTGGCAGGTCCCAGCCCACCAGTTGAAGACCAGTGTTGGGGCAGGATCCTGAGCTGTGAAGCTCACATTGAGTGACTCACTCTCCCACTTAGCCTAACCTACTTCACAGGGCTGTTGAGACAAAATGGTGTGTGGGTATGGGAGGGAGAGGAAGAGGAAGAGGAAGAGAGAACCTTGTGTGCCATCTTGCGTTTCTTGAGGGAAAGGCAGAATGTAAGTGGAGCAAGGACCATACCTGTTGTGATTCCTTCATCACTGGGGGTTGAAGTAGGTGGCCCTTTGTCTCCCTTCCATCTCTTCAATTCTGTGATTTCCTTCGGCACCAGGAAAGAGGCAAAAACAGGGACAAAGGAAAGATACAGCCATGCAAAATTGAGGAAAGGGCAGAGGGCTCTGCAATGCCCCTTTTTGGATGGATGGAGATGTCCTGGAAGCTGGGAGGTTAATTCTGTGGGTGACATAACTGAGATTAGAAGACAGCTCTTAACACAGCAATGAGGGATCCTTTTCAGCCAGATGGCTGCATTTCCTCACAGGAAACCCCCAGGCCAGTGAGTCTGGGGTAGGAGAATGGGTTGAGCAGGAGTAGTACCCTGTGAGAGCCAGGAACAGCCTCCCCTCAGGCGGGACAGGACCCAAGAAGGTTGGGAGGGGGCAGTCAGAGTTGTACTTTGCGTTTGAGAAGAATATCAAGCATTTTCTCTTCCCTCCTCTCTGTAAATCTAGCTTCTTGAGAAAGCACCAGGCCTGGAGAAGAGGCTTCCCGATTACTGTTCAGCGACCACCTTCATCTACCTCATCCTCACCCGGGGCTACAAATTTGACAACAGCACCTTCCCCAACATTGCCTTCCAAAAAAAGGTAAGAACCTAAGAAGAGGCTGCTGGATCAGGCCAAGGGACCATCAGGTCCAGCATTCTGTTCTCACAGTGACCAGCCAGGTGCCTCTTCTGAGAAGCCTGCAAGCCGGGCCCCAGCACAAGAGCCCTCTCCCCTCATGAGGTTGCCAGAAGCTGGTATTCAGAAGCATTCCTTCTTCTGACAATGCAGAGCAGACCCATCCAAATTGATGTCCATCACTTCCTCCTGTGGGAGAGAGTTCCATAGTCTAACTAGGCTCTGTGTGAAAAAGGACTTCCTTATATCGGTGCTGGATCTTCCAACTTTCAGGTTCATTGGATGTCCACGGGTTCTGGCGTTATGTGAGAGGAGTAAAAGCTTTTCTCTGCCCACTTCTATCATGTCCCCTCTTACTAGGCTTTCCTCTAAACCAGCCTTTCTCAACCTGTGGGTCCCCTGTGGGATGTTGTTGAACTACAACTCCCATCACCCCTAGCTAGCAAGGCCAGAGCCCAGGGATAATGGGAGTTGTAGTCCAACAACATGTGGGGACCCACAGGCTGAGAACCGCTGCAAGAAGTCCTGAACACTGCAACCTTTCCCCATAGGGGAACTGCTGCATTCTCTCAGTCATTTTGTAGTGCTTTTCTGAACCTTTTCCCACTCTACAATATCCTTTTCGAGTTGAGGCAGCCATATCTGCACATGATATTTCTATAACAGCATCACACATCCCCTAGTTTGAGGTCAGCTGCAAGCAAGGAGTAGTAGTAGTAGTAGTAATAATAATAATAATAATAATAATAATAATAATAATAATAATAAAATAATAATCCCTTTATTGTCAATTAGCAGTGCTGTGAGCCCTGCAATAACAAAAACCTGAAACAGGAGACTGGGGCCACATTCACACCACACCATTAAAACCCTATGATCCCACTTTAAGCAGTGCTGGCTTCCCCAAAAGAACCCCGGGAACTGTAGTTTGTTAAGGGTGCTAAGAGCTGTTAGGAGGCCCCTATTCCCCGTCTCAGAGCTACAATTCCCAGAGTGGAACTTGAAGGTGGTGGAACACTGGGAATTGCAGCTCTCTGAGGGGAATGGAGGGGTCTCCTAAAAACTTCCAGCACCCTTAATGAACTACAGCTCCCAAATAATTCTTTGGGAGAAACCAGCACTGTTTAAAGGGGTACCGTGCCCCTTTGAATATATGGCGTGAATGTGGCCCAAGTCTATAATACATACACAAAGTGTGCCTAAGCGCATAATTTGAATTTAGATGTAGACCTAGGTAGAGAATGATCTATATTTAAATTAAACATGTTCATTCTGTTACCGCCTAAGTTTATCTTTTGCTGCTTGCTATCTGTCTCAGATTCCAACCAACGTGTTTCAATAACCAATATGAGCCTCCCCACCCCCAACCCCCAAAAAAACCCAGTTGTGCTTTTGGTAACCTGTATTCTGCCTGTAAAAAAGCAGTTATGTTCTTAGCAACATGAATTCTTCTGGAACATGCAGGGCCCTGTTGTTTGATGGTGATGCTGGGAGTTTTGAGAGGGGACCTGCTGGTCGCTGTGGTCCTTGAGCGAGGGAGCGCTTTGTAGTGGAAGTAGCCACAGTTGTGTGAGTCTTTTTACAACAGTTTCTTTGTTCCTACATGCAGGCTGGGGACACCTCCATCGGCTGGGCCCTGGGATACATGCTGAACCTCACCAACATGATTCCGGCCGAGGAGACCGGCTTCTGGAAGGGCACAGCGTACGGCCCCTGGGTTGGCGTGGTCCTCCTCTTCGTTGCCATCATCCTGGTCACTGTGGCGAGCATCTTCTGTCTGCTGAGATCCACCAGGGGACGGGGAATGATGTAAAGGGCAGTCCTGAGCAGGTGGGAGCCCAGTACGGTGGGGTTTATGTGAAGATGGCAGGTCTTCCTGGGCCACATCCAATGTCCAGCCTGACCACACGGCTTGTTGGCTTGGATCCCCTGTGGAGATCAGAACCCATTCCTCACATGCCCCACACCCCAAACCACAACTACAGCCTAGAGGGAGAGGAGATGGTGACTGATTCTGGACACAAGAACTGTTCATCTGAGGCTTGTGACAAAGCCCTTGTTTGCATCCAAGAGTGCTGCAGTCTGAGCGATCGACTTCCCTCATTCCCTTCCATTGTTGAAGAGCCAGTGAAAATCACAAGGAGTGGTTGTGGTTGCTCTTGTTTTCTTTTCATAAGGACTCCAGCTGAAAGCAAGGTTTTTCTGGACTTCCACCCACTCCTCTGCTCTGCTTGCATATCTGTTACTTATTGAAGCTCAGGGACTTATTGAATCTGCCATGAATGCTTTGTTCTTGGCAAGGCTCCAGCCCTGGGAAGAAATGTTGGGTGGGGGGGATTGAGGGGGGGGGAGCTCTACTTTTTGCATTACAAACAGACCAGTGTGGCTGAAATCTGGCACTGTAGATAAGCACCAGGTGTGGCACAAATTGCACCAGTGATGTGGGCACCTGTGGTTCTGCTTTCTTTGAGCTCCCCCAGGGCCACCTTACCATTGAGCAAAGCGAGGCAGCAGGTGCGGGGGGCTGAGAGGCAGCAGAGAGACCTGCGTGCAGGTCAGCGGTAGAGCTCCTGCTTTACATGCAGAAGGTTCAGTCCTTGGTTACACCTCCATATAGGACTGGGAATGTCCCCTGCCTGAACCCCTGCTGTCAGTCAGTGTGGACAAGGCTGAGCTAAGTGGATCAGTGACCTGACTCAATAGAAGGTCGCTTTCTAAGTTATTGGCCCCTGAGCCAACTTGCTGCCCATGGGAGCTTCGGAGAATGCTGCCATGGTTGAAGTAAGATGGGACAGCCACTCTAGTCAACTATCCAGTAGTGGCCTCTCTTGCCTTTTACCTCAGGCAGCAAAATGTCTGCCCCCACCTGACTTCTTAAAGCTTCTTATGGTGGTCTGCTAACATTGCATTCAAGAGTCTCATCCAAAATTAAACACCAAAGACAATTCTTGAATTTGAAGCCTACCCATAGTAGAGACTTCAAACTGGTTTAGTCTTCAATCCTGAACAGTACTCACTTACCTGGGCATAAGCTCCACTGAACTCAGTGGGACTTGCTTCTGTGTAAATGTGGGTAGCAGGAATGCACCACTGATTTTTTAAAACAATTATTATTATTATTGGTATTTGCTTGCTTTCCTGGAAACTCTGAACTGTGCAGATGGAGGTGAAAGTGTGTTGAATGTCTCTGAAGGAGGAGCTGCAATTCCAGGATAAGGAAATCACTATTTTTTTCATGAAAAATTGCTCCGCCAATATTCCAGGTGGGACAGCTGGGAAATTGCATTTAAATATACTGTAGTAACTTGATTTGAAATAATTTGATGAGGGGTGGAGAGAGAAAACATCACCCCACCGCTTCACAACTTTTGGCTGTTTTTACATCAAATACGCCTCCACATGTTGCTCATTTATCCCAGCATCTCACCGTCGCTAACTGGACCTTGGTGCAAAACAGACAAGCTTTCATTGGCTTCTACTCCTTAGCATATTCTGCACTCTTAAAACAAAATGCAGCGATTTGTGTGTGTGATATATTCCATCCGTTTTCCTTTTGAAGAAAACCACTGCATGTCTTTAAAAAACACACAAATAAAAACATCTCATAGATACCAACATTTGGCGTGCTCAGCTGAGGAGTTAGTTATTGATCATTGTGAGCCCCTGGTTTGCCTCCAAACAGAGACTTCAGCATCGGGAGAGTGATGCTCTCTACCATTAGAATCCATTGCTTTTAGGGCTGGTTTCCAGACAGATTCACTGGTGTTGTGGAAGAAGGAGCCTGTCAATTTCAGTTGCTCCCCATTTCTCATTCCCTTCATTGTGTTGAATTTGCTCCATTTTTGCATGTTTGTGATTCGTTTATTAAAAAACACATTAAAAATTCATATGCATTTGTGTTTCGTTTCTCCTAACATAGAGATTTTTGAACACAATCATGCCTAATAAAATGCACTGCTTCATGCTACTACTCCAGACATTTCCCTGATGATGATGATGATGATGATGATGATGATGATTTATTTATACTCCGCCCGTCTTGCTGGGTTTCCTCAGCCACTCTGGGCAGCTTCCAACAGAATATTAAAATACAATACAGTGGTACCTCGAGTTACAGATGCTTCAGGTTACAGACGCTTCAGGTCACAGACTCCGCTAACCCAGAAATAGTACCTCGGGTTAAGAACTTTGCTTCAGGATGAGAACAGAAATTGTGCGGCAGCGGCAGCAGCAGCAGCAGTGGGAGGCTCCATTAGCTAAAGTGGTACCTCAGGTTAAGAACAGTTTCAGGTTAAGAACAGATCTCCAGAACAAACTAAGTTCTTAACCCAAGGTACCACTGTAGTCATTAAAAGTTTCCTAAACAGGGCTGCCTTCAGATGTCTTCTAAAAGTCTGGAAGTTGTTTTTCTCTTTGACATCTGGTGGGAGGGTGTTCCACAGGGCAGGTGCCACTACCAAGAAGGCCGTCTGCCTGGTTCCCTGTAACCAGAAGGCCCTCAGCACTGGACCTCAGTGTCCTGGCAGAATGATGGGGGTGGAAATGCTGCTTCAGGGATACTGGACCGAGGCCATTTAGGGTTTTAAAGGTCAGCACCAACACTTTGAATTGTGCTCGGAAACGTACTGGGAGCCAATGCAGATCTCTCAGGACCGGTGTTATGTGGTCTCGGCAACTGTCCCCAGTCACCAGTCTAGCTGCCACATTCTGGATTAGTTGTAGTTTCTGGGTCACCTTCAAAGGTAGCCCCACATAGAGTGCATTGCAGTAGTCCAAGCAAGAGATAACTAGAGCATGCACTACTCTGGCGAGACAGTCCACGGGCAGGTAGGGTCTCAGCCTGCGTACTAGATGGAGCTGATAAACAGCTGCCCTGGAAACAGAATTGATCTGCACCTCCATGGACAGCTGTGAGTCCAGAATGACTCCCAGGCTGCGCACCTGGTCCTTCAGGGGTACAGTTACCCCATTCAGGACCAGGGAGTCCACCACACCTTCCCGCCTCCTGTCCCCCCAAAACAGTACTTCTTTCTTTTCAGGACTCAACCTCAATCGGTTAGCAACCATCCATGCTCCAACCACCTCCAGTCACTCACACAGGACCTTCACCACCTTCACTGGTTCTGATTTGAAAGAGAGGTAGAGCTGGGTATCATCTGCATATTGATGAACACCCAGGCCAACCCCCCTGATGATCTCTCCCAGCGGCTGCATGTAGATGTTGAAAAGCATGGGGGAGAGGACAGAACCCTAAGGCACCCCACAAGTGAGAGCCCAGGGGTCTGAACACTCATCCCCCAACACCACTTTCTGAACACGGCCCAGGAGGAAGGAGCAGAACCACTGTATAACAGTGCCCCCTCTAGACGGTCCAGAAGGATTTTATGGTCGATGGTGTCAAAAGCCGCTGAGAGATCCAGCAGAACTAGGAAACAGCTCTCACCTTTGTCCCTAGCCTTGGTTGGTTTCACTCATCCAAGCAGCCTGTCCACATCCTTGGAGGTAACTGATTGGATTGATCCCACGCAACTTGACTAGACAGGACTCTAGCCCTCTCCTGAGTGGTTGCTGAACAACTCCCAGCCCTGCTCCCATGGTGGAGTCTACCTCTTCCCAAATCTGAGCAACTTTATGTGCAAAAAAATTTGCAAAATCATTGCAGGAGATCATGTGGCCCATACTGGGCCCCGATGTAGCAGGTGGTTCCACTAAATTGCGAACCACCTGAAAGAGTCTCCTGCTGCTGTTTTCTGCAGATGCAATAGAGGCGGTGAAGAAAGTCCTCTTCACAGTCGCTATCGCTACTTGGTGGGCTCGACACTGAGCTCTAACCCATGTCCGGTCAGCTTCAGAATGAGTTATCTGCCACCGGCACTCTAGCCGTCTCAGTGATTATTTCATTGCCCTCAGATTCATGGAAAACCATGGGGCTGCCTGGGCTCCATGCAATCGGAGAGGGCGCTTTGGAGCTAAACAGTCAGTAGCCTTGGTTAACTTCGCATTCCAGCGGGCCACCAGGGAATCAGCTGAAGGGCCATCAACATGGGATAAAACATCCCCTACTACTCTCTGGAAACCATTTGGATCCATTAAGTGGCGGGGGTGGACCATCCGAATTGGTCCCACCTCCCTGCAGAGGGGAAGGGTCATGGAGAAGTCCAGTTGCTCTAGGAAGTGATCAGACCATGGCACTTCTTTAGTTTCGTTTTTACTTAGTGTCAGATCACCAACATCCATAGAGGTGAACACCAGGTCCAAGGCATGTCCACGGCTATAAGTTGGGTCAGACTTATTCAGGGACAGCCCCATGGAAGCCATGCTTTCCACGAAGTCCCAAGCGGCCCCTTGTAAGGTCGTTGGCATGAATAGTCCTCAAACTATGACTAAACCTGCCTCCTCAGTAATGACATGGTCTGGTCTTAGCGTAACTCCTCCTCCTACCTGTGATCATTGAGATCGGTTGTCTCAGTGCATCCCCTCCTGTGGAACCTGCCCCAGCCATTTTGTTGGCTGGGACCCACTCCCAGGCAGCCCTGACCCCTCCCCTTAAGAACAAAATAAAACCTAAAACAACAACAACAACAAAACACACACACACACACACAATAAAACAATACAAACCAAAAACAGTAAAAATTACAAACATACCAAAATTAAACACATTCCCAAACCCAACTAAACATCCATCCCACCCCCCCACACCAAAACCAAAAATTTTAAAGGGGAAAAAAGAAAATTTAAAAACATTTTTAAAAGAACTCTGCACTGTTCTGAATCCTCCTGGGCAGCAACAACAGCAGCGGCAACCGTCCTTATGAGGCCTGTCAGGACCTGCCCTGGGCCAGGTGGTGAGTGGCAGGAGCGGGGCCCTTAGGCACTCAAGCAGGGGAGTCCTCCTGGGCAGCAGCGGCGGCGGCGGCAACCATCCCTGATAATATTTGGTTAGCAAAATGGATCACAAAGTTTAGAAAATATCCCATGGATTTTGAAAAAGAGCTGTGTTTCAGTTTGTGCCCATGAATTGATTCAGGAATTATTTCAACTGTGAACTGAAACATATTTCCCCATCTTCCCCTAAGCAGATACCTTTTGCATTTTGCAAATGTGTCGTGGGGGGACATGCCCTGATTTGGGGTTTGCTCCAAGAATGCGCTTCTAAAATCCTCAGAATACTGCTGATGGAATGGCTGAAGGGTGAAATGCAAAGTCCAAGTAGGTTCTCTTCAGGGCCCTGACCAGGGATTTGGGTTAGGGTATTATTCTGTAAGCTGGTGGTGCTATAAGTTGAACCTGGAACCTTTGCCTGCAAAGCAGGTACTCAACCACAGACCCTTCCCAAAAAATCAGGTTACAATTTCACAGTGGGGAACCTTTTCTGAGACACCAAGGGCCACAATTCCTCCACAGTCAACCTCCTGTGACACCACATGCCAATGGTGGGCAGGGCCAAAGACAAAAGTGGGAGGAGCAATGGATGTGACTTTTGCCCCTGGGTGGTATGCTAACATTCCAAGAGGTTTTGACACATGTACGGATCTCTCAAAGGCACATTCCTGCCAGGCAAATAGACCTGGAGGGGTTGCTTCCCCCACCCCTGGACCTGAGTCCCCTCACACTTCTGGCCAGGAGTACTACTAGGTACTCAGACATATTGGGCCACAGGCCCAGGACACAAATTGTCAAATTCAGGCTGAATTTCAGAGGGCAGAGGTGGAGGGGAATGCAAACTGTGGCTTTTGCTGCCAGGGTTTCCTCTGAGCTACAGGGTGCCTGCGGGATTTTCAGGGCCCAGCACACTGCATGTGCCAAACCCCACAATGAATCTAACACACACGTGTGTGTGTGTGTGTGTGTGTGTGTGTGTGTGTGTGTGTGTGTGTGAAATGTCCTCCGAAAGGGTTAAACTTCAACAGGTTTCTCCTCCTCTCCTCAAACTGGGTGGGAATTATGTGGGTTTATTAAACCCCACTCCTCAGCTGAATGGCTTGCAATTCTGAAAGACACAACACACAAGGAAAAGGGGATGAGGAGGGAGAAGGGTTGGAAACAAAAAGCAAACTTGTGCATCCGTTCTTACATTAACCAGTTCAGGTACCCTTGCGAAATGGCTGTTACTAAGAGACAGTGGAGGCTGAACAATGGAAAATCTTGGCTTACTTACTCATCTTCTGGTCTAATGGCAAATAATTCAGATCAGATCCCAGCCTCACAAAGCGGCTCAGAGCTAGAGTCGCTCTGGCAGTGTTGGTGGTGAGGGCTGCACTGGCACAAGGATGACTTCATTCATCCTTCATGCCCTGCCCCCCAGTGCGTGCATGCATCCACCCCAAGCACCAGCAAACCATGCTATGCTGCTGGGCATGACTAACACAGGTCCATTTCCGTGGGTCTAGTTGGGGTGTCCAGGTTCACTTGTTTTCCTCTTCCCTCCCTATCCACTTTTCCTTTTGTGTTTCATCTTTTTAGACCGCAAGCCTGAGAGGCAGGGACTGTTTTATCCCCACTGACCTATAAGCTGCTCTGGGTGACTTTCCTAACCGAAGTGCACAGAATAAATGCTTTGAATAAATAAAATTAAACAAAACAAAAAAGCGGGGGAGGGATGTCTCAGGGTGACCTTAGCCTCTGGGCAGTGCGGCAATTGCTTTCAGACAAATTTGAAACTGACAGTTAAGATGTGGTGAAGGATTTGTCCAGTTGGGCTTTAGGTACCTCTAGATCTGAAGCTGGTGTGGAGGTTTTTGGCCATAAGATGGCATTGTTAAGTTATGCTGTAGGAAAATGAATGGTGATTTAAGAACGGGTGGGCTCTACAGTCTAGTGGTTTTCGAGTTGCTGCTCATATTTAGCAGGTATTCCTGTTTTAGCAGTGGGGTGCAGTCTCCACACATTGCATTCTGGGTAACCATGATGGTGAAGCAATGTCCCAGCTTGCCTTTGATAACAGAATGGTACCACTTTTATAAAAAACACACACAATGCATTCCTTTTCTTATTATTGAATTTGTTTTTATCTTGCCCTTCCAATGAACACAGGACAGCGAGGCTGGCTCACCCTCACCCCTCCATTTCATCACCACAACAACCTGTGAGGTAGGTCCCTTAGGGTAACAGTGGCTGGTCCAAGGTCACCCAGTGAGCTCTGCAGTTGCGTGGGGCTTTGGATCTAGATGGCCACAGGCCTAGTCAATGAGACTAGCCAGAGTATGGTTACCAGACGTCCCCGTTTCCCGGGGACAGTCCTCGTATTTACAAATCTGTCCCTGGACAAAATCTGTCCCCGGATTTCATTTAATGTCCCTGGATTTATATTTTAAGTGTTGTAGATTTATTAGTAGTGAATGAATGTTGCGTGATTGGTTCAACGGCACAAGACACATCGTATGGAGACTTCCGGCGAGGCAAAATGGCGGGCGCCACGGCAGCGGGCAGCTCCTGCGCTACCAGGCTGGCTCTGGGCTGCTGAGACTGCTGCAGCCACTGCCAAGGGGGAACCGGGGACGCCCAGCGCGTCAACTGGGGAAACCACTGAACACCCCCCCATGACCCAAATCGAGCTGGGAGCGAGAGCGCCCAGCCACCCGGCTAACTGCCCAGCGGTGCTCCAGGGCCAGGAAAACCCCGGAGCCGATGCAGGGAGAAGGAGGAGAGGAGAAGGAGAAGGAAGAGAGAGAAAGAGGAAGGAGAAAAAAGAGGGGAGCCCCGACCTTGCCGCGCCACTGCCGCTGAGGAGGAGAGGTAGGAGAGCACCAGGAGGGCAAGGACACGGGGCCGACCCGAGCCTACTCCACGGTAGCTAGCACTCCAAGGGAGCAGGCTGGGGACCAGAGGAAGGCCACCCGAGAGGAGACCACAGAAGAGGAGAAGAAGAAGAAGAGGAGTTTGGATTTGATATCCCGCCTTTCACTCCCTTTAAGGAGTCTCAAAGCGGCTCACATTCTCATCTCCCTTCCTCCGCCACAACAAACACTCTGTGAGGTGAGTGGGGCTGAGAGACTTCAGAGAAGTGGGACTGGCCCAAGGTCACCCAGCAGCTGCATGTGGAGGAGCGGGGAAGCGAACCCGGTTCACCAGATTACGAGACTACCGCTCTTAACCACTACACCACACTGGCTCTCTTACCTCTTAAATATTACCTCTTAGAAAAAAAACTTTTTAATAACTTTTTTTTTCTCTTTTCAAAAAAGAAAAAGGGTCCCCGGATTCTTTGAAAAAAATCTGGTAACCTTAAGCCAGAGCATAGGAGCCAACTTTTAGGGGCAGAGGGGTTTCATGCCCACCCCAATAAAAGCCCCTCTCAAAGGTAATGGACACTGCCGTTCAGATGGTTTGTGTGCACTGCATCACGTGACTGATTATGCAGGGTGGGTCTTACCTGCCCCCCCCCAATATTTTATTCAAGTTGGCACACACACAACCACAATTTTAAACAGTATTATTTTAAATTTTAGTACAGTTCCTAGCACTTTTTTTAAAAAAAATCATATTTATTAAAATTTCCAAAAAATCCAAAATATAAAAAAGAAAAAAAAGAGGAAAAAAAAGAAAGAACATTTAAAACCTTATTTTCATTAACATCTTTCCAGGACTTCCCCACCCCTCCCCCCATTGTATTCCATTTCCATTAAATTAATTCCACAAGTTTTTCCCCAAATTTAAAACTTATTATATTTAACCCAATATTCAATTTAATTCGTCTTGTATAATCCCTTTCCCTTAAAGATACATTCTTTCAACATTTAAAATTCCCCCCCCCCTAAGGACGACCCCAATTCCCTTCCATGAATTCCCCTTTTTAATACACACTTTTAGTTCCTAGCACTTTTAGGCCCCCATCCTATATAGACACACACCTAGAAGGAATTAAATCCACTGAACAAACTTATTTCTCAGTGGACATGAATAAAATTGCATTATTAGGTACTTTGTAATATACTAATTTTTAAACTTCTGAATCATTAATAACAATGATTAATAATAATTATGGGACATGCTTCAATATTAATCAACCAATAATCATTAATAACAACAACAGAATAATAATTAGAGTATTTCATTTTTATTAGTAATGACTAATAATAACAGCAGTGCATGCTTTAGTATTAAATAAACCAATAATCATTAATAACAATAAAATAGTAAGCAGAATACTGATTATTATTATTCATGGCTAATAATAGCAGCATTAATAATAATTATTAATCACTGTAAGTTAGGGGAGTATTTCTTTTTTATTATCAATGACTAATAATAATAATAGAGGATGAGTATTAACCAACCAATTATTAATTAACTGTAAGATGGTAAGGAGAGTATTTCATTTTTATTATTTATGGCTAATAATAAAGATGTTTTATTATTAAATAAACCCATCTGCATTAATAGCAATAAAAAAGTCGTGCGGGTATTTAGTGTATAGTATTAATGACTACTACTAATAATGAAAATAATAACGGATCATCCTTTAGTATTAAGCAACTGACCATCATCAATAACTATGACATAACGGCGAGAGTATTTCTTTTTTTCATCAGTACTACTAGAATATGCTTTGACATTATCGGCCAAACATTTTAAAAAAAAAAACATGCCCCGGGGTTTAAGCCCCACCGGCGCGGCCAGGTGGAGGCGGCGGGGGCGGAGCTTTGCGCGCTGCGCTCGACACCCGCCTCGCCCTTTCCCTCCTGCGTCCCGGGGCGATTGGCGAAGCCCGGCTGCACCTGCGGCCACTCGCGGCTACGGCCAGGTGGGCGGCGCGGGGCGAAGCCTGCTGACCAAAGGAGGGCTGCCATTGGTCCCTCGCGCGCGCCCGCCCCCTTCCCGCCGGCTGGCCCCGCCCGGGCTCTGCTCTGCTCCTGCCAGCGCAGCGCTGCTCCCTCGGCTCCCCTGTGCCGCATCGCCAAGCAGCCGCCGCCGCCGTCGCCGCGATGCTCCGCCGGGCCAGCCGCTGAAGGATGAGCGCCGCTCCCTTCCTCCGCCTGCTGCTCCTGACGCCCCTCGCCTGGGGCCTCCTCAGTAAGCCCCCTCCCCCTCTGGGGGTCTCTCTCTCTCTCTCAGGGCCTCCCCCGCCGGCGGGCTTCTTGCTCTCCTGCCGGTCGCTATGGCCCCCCCTGCACCCATCCCCTCCTGGATTTCCTCTTCAGTCATAATCTCCCCCACCATTACTTTTTCCCCTAGCCAGAATAACCCCCCCCCCAACCTTCCTCTTCGCCCGGCTTCACTTTGTCCTCCACACCCCTTGTTCTCCTTTAGAAATGCCCCCCCGTCCTTTCCTTAATTAACATTTCTCTTACTAGGGTTCATTCCCGTTCCTCCCTGCATTTCCTTCATGCCCCCCCCCGCTTTATTTTCCTAATGATTCTATTCCGACGCTTTAATTCTCTCCCCCTCCCTTCTATCCAACCCTGATTCTGTCTGGCTGACCCCACCCTGCCCGATAATTTCCTCTTAGTTATGTGCTGCCATTTATGCACTTTGTTTTTAAGAGGGGGGGAAAGGGGGAAGGGGGGGTATCCCACCGTTGGCAATTCTGTCTGAGGTGGACTGGCTTATATTGGGGGCTGGGAGTTTAGCTGCAGGACTGGATAGCTCCTGCCAAAGTTATACAGTACGGTACAGTCGTACCTCTGGTTACATACTTAATTTGTTCCGGAGGTCCATTCTTAACCTGAAACTGTTCTTAACCTGAGGTACTGCTTTAGCTAATGGGGCCTCCTGCTGCCGCCGTGCGATTTCTGTTCTCATCCTGAAACAAAGTTCTTAAGCTGAGGTACTATTTCTGGGTTAGCAGAGTCTGTAACCTGAAGCGTATGTAACCTGAGGTACCACTGTACTGATATGTGGCCTCAAGGCTGTTTCCTTGGTGGTGTTTTTAATGGGAGTGCTCTAATTGTGCCCTTACTTCTCGGTTGATGATTCTTGCATGTGTGGCCTAGGAGCATAAGCTCCTGTTTAGTGGTGGATTTCACACCCTGCCCCCACCCCACCCGTTGGTGTCCACTAAAGGAGAAAGGCTTCATTCCTTCCCACTCTGATGGACGGAGCGCCTAAACCCATGTGTCATCCAGTAAAGAAATAGATTCTGGAAAAGAGGGCCTCTTTTCTTGTTGTGCATAATGGGCAGGTAGCTTTTTTGTTGTTGCTAATTTGCCATTTAATCTTGGTATGGAATCAAACCCCTTTGCCTGTGCTGCAAATGCTGCAGCATAGCAGTCCTTGTGAATCTGGGGCCATCATAAACCACCACAAACCATCATAAACCTGATGGGAGTTGTGGTCCAACAGACCCATAGAGCACCAGATTGGCAAAGACACCAGCTGCACATTCACCCTCCTGGCACCAGAGCTTGTTTTGCAACTTCTGACTCTCATGAATACAACCTTGGACACATCACATAAGTCACAAAGCTCCTTGATTGGTTGCCCGGATGCCCCGATAGCAGAGATGCTTCCTGCGTTCCCAGTAGTGTGTCAGGATTAGGGTTGCCCAACCTTTGGAAGATGCTGCATGCTGTTCATCTGCATGAGTTACTGATCCTCAGCAAAGGCTCCTGCAGAGAGACAGAGGGCAGCATCTTCTAGGGGAGGCCCACGGTCACCATCATTGCACTGGTGTGGCAGAACCAGCCATTTAGAGCCCTTGAAGAGACTTGGCGTGATTGGAAGGAGGTGGAGTCAGAGCAGTAAATCGGCCAGGGTTGCAGTCTGCATCCTCTTTGGTGGGTGACTGATTGTTCTTGACTGTGAAAATCTAATGAATTCCTTTCTCACTGTGTGGAAGTTGTTGTGTAAGAGATGCAATAAACTTCTCCCCTTCAGCTGTTTGGGTTTGTGGACTTTGTGAACTGTCTGCTACCTTTACCCGAGGAAGCTGCCGCTCTCTTCAGATAGCAGCAAAGCTCTTGACTTTCCTCAGTCAACGGATTGACACATCTTGACTTTTACCTGAAGTGGCTAGAAAACATTATCTCAAGAGGGGCGGGAGGATGCTAGAATCTTTTCTGTGGTAGCAATTGTGGATGTACTGCTCAACTCTATGAGGCATTCAGGCCAGTCAGTCAGTCAGTTTTATTGCACATAGCCAAAGGCTGCCACAATGTACACAGAATCATTCAACAATTAAAAGAAAATACACTGGATTGATACAAAAAACTTAAAACATTTATATTATGAAGACATTACCTACTCTAAACAGAGTTATAAAAGTACCTTAATATATAAGTTAAGACATTAAACAATAAAATTTATAAGCTAAAATTATCACATGGCCACTACTATATTAAAAAATAATGTTAATTAATACAATGTGCAATTATATTCGGAGTTTGGTGATAAAGATAGAATATAGCTTGATGTAGATAGGGTCAAATAAATTCATCTCCTGTACAGTTGGTGGCTACCTTGGCTATATGATTTGCTCTAATTTTCCTAGCGGCAGTTGCAAAGAGTGCTACACGCCAGGCCACATACTTATCTGTGTCTGCGAGGAGATATAAAATCATGTCAGAGGGGTTCTGGCCAGGGGACCTTGTCCTTATAGGTGCTAAAAATCATTCTCCTGCTTCATTATATAAGGGGCAGCGCAAGATATAATGATAAGGTCCTCTACTTCAGGACATCCTCTAAATTGTGGGTGTACTGCTCACCTCTGTGAGGCATTCAGGCAGTGGATGTGGAAGACAGATTAGAGCAAATGTTTTAGGTGTCTTCTTGGGTGTTTGGCCTTCATAATAATGCTGAGGCCATCTTTGCATCATTGAAGCACGTAATTCTGAACAAAGCTGTTGCTGGCCTGGCACAGTACAAAATTAAGGGGAGCTACTGTGCTAAAATGTGGGGTTGCTCTCTTGCAACTCTGGCCCCAGTCACACCATACAGTCAAGGCATTTAAAGCAGTGCGGAGTAGTAGTTAGAGCACTGGACTGTGACTCAGCCATGAAGCTCAGTGGGTGACCTTGGGCCAGTCACTTCCTCTCAGCTGCACCTACCTCACAGGGTTCTTGTCGGGATTAAATGAGGAGGGGGAGGACCATGTACACCAACCTGAGCTCCTAGGAGGAAAGATGGAATGAGTATGTGCATGCAATAAATAATAAATAAATATGATGCCACATTAAAGAGTCTTCCTGCAAAGAATTATTGGAAGTGTAGTTTAAGAGTGCTTAAAATTGTTAGGAGCCCACTATATTCCCCTCACTGAACTACAATTCTTAAAGTGATTTAGCAAACAATCCCTCTTCCCATAGTCGCTGCTGGCTGGCACCATAAGGGAAATGGGGGGGGGGGCGTTGTCTCCACTTTGCTATTTTAAACACGCTTTGCAAGCAGGAATTAAATTGCTTTAACTGACAGTTTGGCAAAAAGGGGGGGGGCAGGAATCATTGACTTGTTGGCATGCATCCAGGGCTGCCTATCCTCTACGCAAAGAATTATGTGCCAAGAGAAACTGAATTCTGTGATTGGCAAAAATTATGCAAATTTGTTTTGCCTAATTTATTTGGCTTCTACTGACTGTCATGGGGAAGAGAGAGATGGGATAAGTCTCTCTCTCTCTCTCTCTCTCTCTCTCTCTCTCACACACACACACACACACACACACACAGCAGGTAGCCCTGCTCAGCTCCCCTCTTGCTCTTGAGGTTTTGCCAGGTACTTCCACATATTTTTCATTGTTATATTTGCTGGTGATGAGGGACAGGACCTTGCCTCTTTATTTGTCTTTTAAAAGTGAAAGCTGAAAATGCAATTAAAAAACAAGCAAGCAATTGGTGGGATTTCAAACCATCAATTAAGAGCCAGATTGTGGCCAGGTGCTATATGGGAATTGACTAATTAAAGGGTCCTTAGCATCATAATAGTTGGAAGGCACCCAGAGGGTCCAACTCTGCAATGCAGGAGGGGGGGAGTGGAGCCCCAGCTGAACAGGGCTGCGCAGATGTCCACTGAGACCTCAGCTGTGGGGGTTTGTCATTGTGGAAACGCTCTGGAGAATTTAGCCCCGAGTTAAGCATTGTGCAGATTTGCTGTTCTAATTCCAGGTTCCAAGCAAGAATAGTCTCAGAAGTCACTCAGATTCAGTGGAGCAAAATGCATGCAGAGCTGGTCATATCTTGATGAGACTTTGCCAGCCCTAAATCAGTTTTGAAAATGACGAGTTAGAGTTATTAACATTATTATTCTTGGGGAGCTAAATAGGTATCGCCTTCCTTAGCTTGAAGGCATTTGGCAGAGCATATCTGGGACGCATCTATTCTCCACCCACTTCCATCCCATTGCACAGTAATTGATAAGACTGTAGCTTAATGGCTCGGTTTTACGCCTGTGTCCATGTACTAAATCACACATTCAGAATAAGAGTCTTTAATGGCCTGAACCACTTCAGAAGAGCAATTGTGTTTGTTCCTTTTTTAAAAAAAGTCCATATTTACAGAAAGCTAGTTCATCAGGGAAGATACTATTTCATTCCCCACTCCTTTATGTGATATTTCTACCTGCAGGAAACGCATGTTGGTGCAGTGTAAAGTGATAATTTAGAAAGGACCCTCCTGTTTACATTTTATTGAGGGAAACTTTGCAAATACTAATCAATAATGCATGCATTATTTCAGGTATGCCCATAAGGGGCCATTTGAATGGTGTCCATATGCAGGTCACAATTTGAAACCTGAGCTGGTTTGAAACCATTTTGCCTATTAGTATCCTACTTCCTGTGAAAGGACACTCTGGTAACCATGATTTGGGTAAAGGAGTTGAGATATTAGTTTTAACATCACAACTGATGACATGCCTTACTGGTTTGTTTATTTTTAGTACATTTGCTTTTCATATGTGTTTTGATACATTTATTCCCAGTAGCCCCCCCCCCCCCAAGATTCTCAGGGCAAAGTGCGTGGTTTTTCATCTTCTCTCAATCTCGATTTTATATTCTCAGCAACCCTGCGAGGTAGTTTATGCTGGCAGAGAGTGATTGGCCCAGTTTCAGCCAGTGAGCTTCATGGCTGAGTGGGAGGGGTGAACTTGGCTTTCTCGTGGGCCATGTTGTTGTTGTTTAGTCGTTTAGTCGTGTCCGACTCTTCGTGACCCCCTGGACCAGAGCACGCCAGGCACTCCTGTCTTCCACTGCCTGCCGCAGTTTGGTCAAACTCACGCTGGCAGCTTCAAGAACACTGTCCAACCATCTCACCCTCTGCTGTCCTCTTCTCCTTGTGCCCTCCATCTTTCCCAACATCAGGGTCTTTTCCAGGGAGTCTTCTCTTCTCATGAGGTGGCCAAAGTATTGGAGCCTCAGCTTCAGGATCTATCCTTCCAGTGAGCACTCAGGGCTGATTTCCTTCAGAATGGAGAGGTCTGATCTTCTTGCAGTCCATGGGACTCTCAAGAGTCTCCTCCAGCACCATAATTCAAAAACATCTCCTGGGCCATGGATGGGAAGTTTCCAGATGTTTCTGGAACCCCCCCCCCAGAAGCCAAGATGGCCAATGGTCAGGGATGATGGGAGTTCCCCATCCCTTTCCTAGGTGGTCTGTCCATCCAGGCACTGCAGTTGTCTTCCATCAGTTCCCCTGCCAGCACTGCTTCCCTTGCATCTGCATTAGTGCTGCTTTGGATGGCGCAACAACAGTTGTGTGCCTGGAGGTGTCGTCGTCAGTATTTTGGGGCTGCGCCGCAGGCGTCTGCTTAGAGGGGTGTGGTGGTGGTGTGGGGAAAGTCTGTTTGCTGTCCATTCCTGGGTGGCACAGCCCATTGAGTCGAGATGCCAGGGCTGCAGGCAAGGGTGGCACCAAGTGCAGCTGCAGCAAATAGAATGCTTCTGAACCTTCTGAACGGCTATAGTGATGCACTGCCCTGTCAGTATCAGCTCCCAGGACACTCCGCCTTGTAGGGAGGACCAACGTAGTCCAAAACATCAGGAGGTCACAAGGCTGACATATGGTGATACTGTGCAAATTGAGCACCTAGAGCAGAGGTTCTCAATCTCTGAGTCTCCAGATGTTTTTGGACTACAACACCCATCATCCCTGAGCTCTGGCCTTGCTAGCTAGGGGTGATGGGAGTTGTAGTTCAACAACATCTGGGGACCCACAGGTTGAGAAAGGCTGGCCTAGAACAAGGGTAGGCAACCTAAGGCCCATGGGCCAGATATGGCCCAATCAGCTTCTAAATCCGGCCTGCAGACAGTCCGGGAATCAGTGTGTTTTGACATGAGTAGAATTTGTCCTTTTATTTAAAATGCATCTCTGGGTTATTTGTGGGGCATAGGAATTCGTTCATCCCCCCCCCCCCCAGCAAAAATATAATCTGGCCCCCAACAAGGTCTGAGGGACAGTGGACTGGCCCCCTGCTGGAAAGGTTTGCTGACACCTGACCTAGAACTTCGGATAATATCAGAAGAAAGGAGCTTGGGGAGACTGCTTCCCATAAACAGGCTACCCTGTAATAATTTATTTCCCAACTGTACGATATGTTGCTTGATTTCGGTCTTCACTGGATGGATAAGCTGCATGTTCAGTTTAGTTCTCAAAAGGTTGTTTTGATTTTTAGCACTCTTTGCTTGTTTCCTGACCTTCCAGCTAGCATCCTCTTGGGTCTGAGCAGGAAGCAAACGAGATTTATGAAGCCGAGTCTTGTGGGCGGACTGAATGGGCTCTCAAAACAGTTGAATTTTGGGTGGAAGGGAAATCTGTTTCAGGGCTCTAGCTCAGCAGCAGAGTGCCTGGTTGACATGCAGAATGTCCCAGGTTCGCCCCTGGTGTGATCCTTCTATTGTTGAGGGAAGATTGTTGTTGAAGGCCCACAGAGAGCCACTGCCAGTTCATATGGGCAGAACTGAACTAGGTGGACTAGTGGTGTTTCCAGGGAGAAGAGGGTTTAGGGCCCAGCAGCTCACAAATTTTGATCCTGGTGAACATCCACCAGCATTTTACTGCAGCTTTCTCCTACCTAATAAACACATTTTTGTATGCAGTGCTGACAAATATACACATCTTTGCAAGCAGTTTCCTGTAAAATAATGCATTTCTGTATGTTCTTTTCACCAATGTATCCATTTTTAGGTAGGTCACCTTAGCATGTTTGCACCCATTTTTTGTTTGGAGAACATCACTGCAACATTCAGAGAAATGTGATTTTCAATGTATTATTATGACTCTGTTTAAAGCCCTTCGCGTAAAACCTAGATATACATATACACACATGTATATATACATATATGTTTAATCAGGCGGCTGTTTTGATGGTACTGGCCTAGATAATTTAGAGTCCTCCCTGTGAATAAGGAAACAGGGGCAGATGTTTCTTTACGCTTATCTGGATTTGAGCATTGCAGGTTGCCAAACCTGCTTTTCCTGAAGCATTTCACAGGAGGCCAAAGGTTTGCAGCCAGAGAAATGCGTCCTGGGCTTGCATGTGAGTGACACGATTTGAGGACAAGGAACATGTGTTGTTATTATTATTAATGGCTGTGGTTCAAGTGCTGCTGCTTTGTTTGGCCCTCGCCTGCAGTATCCTGATCACCTGGCTCAGGGTGATGGGGAGGAAGGGGCCCGGTCCTTGCAGAAACAAAATCTCTGTGCTAAGTCCATTGGGAGAGGAGTCAGAAGTTGAATGGAGGCTTCATGCTCCCCAGCTGAGCTGCCCCATGCCACTCCTACTTGTGTGCAAGCAGGAGCAGAGAAGGGATCTCTCAGCTGGGAAGCACCAAGCCTCCACTTCTGAGAGATATCCACCTCCACTCCTGCTTGCACGCAAGTAGGAGCAGGATCGGGGAGCTCAGCTGGGGAGCGCCTGACTGCCCAGTAGTGCAGGGGCTCTCAGATGCGGCTTCCAGGCTGCTTCCATCTTCCCCAACCCCAGCAACTATTCAGCCTGGCTGCCTTCATGGGGTTGCAGGGGATCTGATGCGGAGATGGGGGCTCCTTTAAACTTCTCCCTTGAGGAGAGTGCAGCCGCGAACCCCTCAATGGAAAGTGTGACGGAGCCTGCACTTCCCCAGCTGAGCAGCCCCAATCCAACTCCTGTTCCCGTGCAAGCAGCAACGTTGCCTAACAGAACAACCCAATCCCACTCCTACTTGCCTGCAAGTAGGAGCAGACCAGTATAAAGTAAGCAGCACATAAGCGGCACACAAAACGCTACCAAACCATTCTACGTTAAAAATCTTAATCTTAATAATCCAAAAATTGAGAGAGCTATGTACAAGATCTACTACAGAAGCCACAAACAGAAAACTCATTCAAATTGTGTCCTAAAGGAAGATTCAGTCTTTAAAGTTCCTTTAGCCAGGCTCCTGTAGATATCAACAAAGGTAAGTTTGATCAAATGAAGTGTCAGCAATGTGTGGCACTCACAATGGAAGTTATACTCAGAATACAGCATGTTTGGCTTCTGAAAAATGTTCCAAACACTCATTTCCGGGTTTGAAGTGTTCAGGTTCCAAGTAGTGCGAGAACTAAGCTGTTTGAAAACCGAGGTACCACTGTATTTCTCCACTCTCTCTCCACCTGGATGCGCCAAACTCCCCTTCTAAACTAAAATCTCAGTATTCAGGTTAAATTGTCATGTTGGCACTTTGCAATACATAAGTGGGTTTTGAGTTGCAGCTTGGGCACTCCCTCTCTAAAAGGCTCGCCATCACTGTCCTAGCTAAAAAGCCCCAAATGTTGTGACCTTTCCTCATAGGGGAGTTGTTGCAGCTTCTTAATCGTTCCGGTGTCTCTTTTCTTCCTGGATGAGCCTTGCAATCCTAGCTCTGACATCAGGTGAGCAGGGGGAAAGTAGCATGGCTTTTTCAGTGTTGGCTCCGCGGTTGTGGAACTTGTTCTTGGAGATCTTCCAAGCTCTCTCCCTCTTTCCACCTTCAGCTGGATGATGAAGTATTTCATTTTAAAGCCAAGCTGGCTTTAAATAACTGACCTGCTGCATTTGTTGTTCCTTCAATGACGTTTTGCATTCTGCTGTATCATTGTGTTTTAATGGATGTTTGGTTTTATTGATTTTGTTATATTTAAAAACTGGGTTCGTTTTGGATAGGACAATGGGTCTGCAATATTAAAGTGAAATGAAATGGATCTTTTAAGTGGAGGTGCTATAGGATTGAGCTGGGCATCTGCAGGCAAACAGGATTATGGGCCCATCAGCCCAGGTCTCTGGCCTGTCACTGTCTCTCCAGTATAAGGCCTGTGTTTCAGCCAGCCATTTGGCACCAGGAATTTGAACCCAAGACTTTCTGGCAGGCTCTGCTGTTGAGCTGTGGGGCTTTACCTTTCAAGTGTGCCAGATCCTCATTTTCCTCCTCCAGACTTTTTTCCCCTCTTAACTGAATGCAAAATTTTGGGGGCAAGGCTATGGACCAGTGAAGCGTCTTTAATCTAAACCTCTGCAGTGTGTTTGATTCTGCTACCCCTGGCTGTAGGAAGGAAGGAGGGGGGAAATCCTGAACCTATTATGAACCAGCATGGCCAGGATGGGGGTGGCCAGGATTAAGAATGGGGAGAAATTCAGTTAAGTTCACATTGAAAGGTGAACCTACCTAAATCACGCATTCTGAAATGATATGAGAATGAAACGAAGTTCAACCTTCTCCAGTTTTTGCACTGCTGTTCTGCAGCCAAGTAACATGAAAAAAAATGTGTATAGCAAAATCTCAATAAAATGCATATTTTATTGTAAATATCATGTACAAATGCATTATTTTAGAGGAAGGTTTTTTTTACAAATGTGTGCATTAGTGAGATAAATTTGCACTAAAATGCTAATAGATTTTCATGAGCACATTTTTTCAAAAAAATCACAAACTATGTAACTTATGTTGTAAACCAGAGCTTTCCAAACTTTTCATGTTGGTTACAATGCTTTTGTAGACATGCACCGTATTGCTACACAGTAATTCAATTTTATTAGCAAACTGGAGGTTAAACTAACCCATTTTCAGCCCCAGAAGGAGCACGTGGAACGCTCGCCCAACACACCTACACACTGCAGCTGGCACAACAGAGAATTGAACTTTAAATTGTAAAAATGAGAACTCGGGGGAAACTTGAAATTTGCAGCATCTCCCAACCCTGGTCAGGATAGCCTAGCCCAGGCATCCCCAACCTGCGGCCCTCCAGCTGTTTTGGCCTACAACTCCCATGATCCCTAGCTAACAGGACCAGTGGTCAGGGATGATGGGAATTGTATTCCAAAACATCTGGAGGGCCGAAGGTTGGGGATGCCAGGCCTAGCCCAGCCTCCATCAACCTGGTGCCTTCTGGATGTTTTGGACTACAACTCCCAAAGGCCTCAGCCAGAATGGTTGTATGATGCTGTGGCTGATGGCAATTGTAGTCTAAAACAGCTGGAAGGCACCAGGTTGATGAAAGCTGGATGGCCTAGTTAGTGCCTCTTAAAATATCTGTTCCCCCTTCCTCTGTGCAGCTGCCTCATTTGATTAGGTGAGCTGATTTGACATGGTGGTTGAGAGCATGAGCAGTGAGTGGGAAGTCGTGGGCTACAATCTCGGTTTACTAGCACAGGAGGTGTCCCTAGATGATTGTGAGTTGGGGCTCTAACCTTCTCCCCCCCAACCCTAACATATTACAATCTTCATTTGTAATACAGTGATAATCATGCTGATCTACCTTACCGGGGGCTGGTTGAGACTGATTTAAGTACCGGTAAATATTTATAGTCCACCTTCATAGTGCTAACACCCCACTTGAGGTTTCAAACAATAAGATTCTCTATAGCAGCCCTTCTCAACCCCGGGTCCCCAGCTGTTGTTGGAATACAGTTCCCATCATCCCTGACCACTGGTCTTGCTAGCTAGGGATGATAGAAGTTGTAGTCCAACAATATCTGGGGACCAGTCAGTGTAGATGGACTATTGGCATAGGTCTCTGCTGTTCCTGTGTCGTATATTTGACAAACCATGAGCACCTTGTGTAGGTCATTCTCCCCTAAATTCTCTTCTTTTTCCTTCCCACTTCCATTGAGGTACAGTATTGGGAAATCTATTTGGTATGGAGGAGCAACTGCTTATAGCTGCCTGGATGTTGGAACTCCCCAGCCTTTTGAAAACTTTGTGTCAAGTACCTCCATGTGTGGTGGTGGTGGTGGTGATTTTGACATTTTTGTAGCCATCCAAGGTGAAACACTGATAAGGCTGTTGAAAATTTAACACTCCCCGTTGCTAAAAACCAAGAGCAAGCAGAAACCCCTTATTTTGCAGGGAAGGTCTTCAGACCCAGTAGCATTCTGCAGATTGCCCTGTTCTGACAAATTTGTGCTTGGGGAGCCCAAGGGCCTTCTGCGTCCGAGATTCTCTTCTTTTTACCCCCCCCCCCCAAATAAGCACCAGCTTAATAGCGCCTGGTGATGGCTGGCTCTGCTCGAATAATCCCTTAAGCTGCCCTAAGGAGTTGCCTTTCCTGGAAGTACTCCCAAGGCTGCTTCGAAAACCCAGTTTCTAATCTGGAGCTAGAGCTGTAAGCACTCTGCATCCTGGACATCTGTGCTTCAAGGGCAGGCCTGTAATCCCAGGGGGCAGGGAAGGGGGGAGTTTTTGGGAATGGGTGGCTATATGAACCATTTGAGCAGAACCATCTTCAAATGCTTGGTATCTGGAAGAGAAGAGATTTTTTTCTTGGGGGGGCTGGGGTGCAAATTCATTCCTCCTAAGAACTTTCCTTTTAAGGGGCAATCAGTGTATTATTATTTTTTTAAGGCATGTGCTGTTCTTCGACAGTGTTCCCCTAACAATGAAGTTTTAAAATAAAGGCATGGTGTCTCTGGTTCAGGGGGATCTCAAACCCCTTGGAGCTAAGAGAACTTGCCCTCACTTCTTTTCAGGAGCCCAGGCTGCCCGCTTTCTCCCCACTGGATCAGAAAAGCTGTCCTCATCATCATAGCTCCACCAGCTTCTTGATTCTCCCCCTAGGGTCAACTTCTGCCTCTTTGGCCTCTCCCCCACTCTGCTGAAGTGGCTCCCTCTGGGGCTTATAGACCAGGGGTCAGCAACCTAAGGCCCATGGGCCACAAGCGGCCCCTGGGGGTCGTTTAACCAGCCCACGAGCCGCCCCCAAACCAAGCCGCCCGCTCTGCAGGTCCCCATGTGTTGTGCTAAACCGGTGCAGTGCAGCATGGGGACTCGCTTCCGCGGTGCCGGAAATCACATCTGCGCATGCTCAGATGCTGAAAATCATGTTTGCGCAGACGCCAGAAATCACAGCTGCGTGCGCGATCCAGCCCATGGAGGGATCTCCGCTGGAGTGAACCGGCCCAGGCGAGGTAAACATTGCTGACCCTTGTTATAGGCCATCAGGAGGAGGCTGGAAGTTTATATCCTCTAATAAATCAATCCCTTTTATCCCCATCTGCACCCTACCTTGACTAACGGTGGGCTGAGCTACTCACGAGCCAGTATTCAGTCTAGCATTCTAACAGACCATCTTGGCTGCCTCTTAGTGCAAACTCAGGACTGGCAGCAACAGCAGCAGATAGGTTCTGTGGTTACGATGATAACTCACTTGTTAATAATGCTGTTTTAAATGTGAATTTTGACTTGCTTTAGAAATGCCTCCATTCGAAATGTTTCAGAAACTTTTTATTCTAAGCTTTGCTGCGTTAAATGTGCATTCTGTAGTTGACCTTCTTTGTAGTGTTTCAGTTTGAAATATTTTAAATAATATTTCAGTTGCCCGTTAATTATGCTGCTTTGAATGTATACATTATGGCTGACTTTCTTCACTAATGTTTTTTCCTGGATTATTTTTCTTGATGCTCCAATTCGTTGGAAACAGAATCCTGCTCTCACACTGGCCAACCAAATGCTTCCAGTTGCTGGAAGCCATAGGAAGAGAGAGTGTTGCTTTTGTGCTCAAATCCTGCTTGCAGGCTTCAGAGGCATAGCTAGCGGGGAGCAGGGGGCATTGTGCACCACACTGCAGGGGTTGACACTTACCATGCATGAGCCACGTGTCTCTCCTGGGTGTGACATGGTTGCTCGGGCACCTGCAGGCTCCGTGCTGCCCAAAACGGCAGTGTGGGGCTTGCATCCAGGCTAGATGGGACATTGGCCTCATCCAGCAGGGTTCTCCTTATGTCTCCACCCCCATCGTTCAGCCCGGATACTAAGATCCAGCACTGAGGGCCTTCTGGCAGTTCCCTCATTGCGAGAAGTGAGGTTACAGGGAACCAGAGAGAGGGCCTTCTCGGTGGTGGCGCCCACCCTGTGGAATGCCCTCCCTTCAGATGTGAAGGAGATAAGCAGCTATCCTATCTTTAAAAGACATCTGAAGGCAGCCCCTTTCAAAGAGCTCAGGGTTGTAAACATGAGGGTTATCCTACTTGATCCTTGTAACAACCATGTAAGGCAGGGGTCCCCAAACTAAGGCCTGCGGGCCGGATAAGGCCCGAGGGACTTTTTTTATCTGGCCTGCGGTGACCCCCGCCACCCGCTCTTACCGGCACTGTGCAGCTTCCCACTTCCGGGTCGGAGCACCAGAAATAGCTTGTGTGCATGCGCAAACGTTATTTCCGGTGAACATCCGGGTCAGAGGAGGCCCATGCACATGCGCACAAGCTATTTCTGGTGCTCCTCCGAACCGGAAGTGCGCTGGAAATAGCGTGTGCGCATGTGTATGGGCATGTGCTCCCCCAGCCTCTGGCCCACCGCACGATCAGCGCTGGAGATACTGGACTGAGGTGCAGTAAGTTTGCTGACCCCTGATGTAAGGCATGTAACAACCATGTAAGGTGGGGAGTTTAATGGAATAGCCATAGCTCAGTGGGTAGAGGAGGTTCCAGGCTCAGTCCCCAATGGCCTCTCCGTGCAGGGCTGTCAGAAACACAAGACAGCCGCTGCCCATCAGGGCGAAGGAAGTTTAATCGGCACCCGGTGCGGGGTGTCGGGGGTGGGGCAAACTGCCCGGCGGCACATGTGTGTGTGCTGTACATACGGCGCACACGCAGCGCCACTATGGGTGGGATCCTCTGCTCACGGCTGCAGCGCTGAGAGCTGGAGCTGCAAAGCTGCACGCAACCAATAGCTAGTGGGTAATAATAATAATAATAATAATTTTTATTTATACCCCACCTTCCCCGGCCAGAGCCGGGCTCAGGGTGGCTAACAGCAGTATAATTACAATAGAAACATAATGGGGGGGACCCAATTTAAAATACAGGTTAAAATGCAATTTAAAATTCAATTTAAAAATGCAGCCTCATTTTAAAAGTAGCCCATAGATCAAAACCATAAAGGGAGGGAAGACATAAGTGTCAGACTGAGTCCAAATCAAAGGCCAGGCAGAACAGCTCTGTCTTGCAGGGCCTGCAGAAAGATGTCAAGTCCCGCAGGGCCCTGGTCTCTTGTGACAGAGCGTTCCACCAAGTCAGGGCCAGTACTGAAAAGGCCCTGGCCCTAGTTGAGACCAATCTAACCACCTTGCGACTTGGGACCTCCAAGGTGTTGTCATTTGAGGACCTTAAGGCTTGCCTTGCGCACCGCTGTGCAGCTCCCCCCCCCCCCCGGCTCGCTGTAGGCTTGGGAGTCGTGGGCGGGGGGGCAGAATGTCTCCCCCGTCAGGATGGCACCCAGAGCGCGCCACACCCGCCGCACTCACCGTGCTCCGCCTCTGCTGCCCATCAGTGTAGACAACACTGAGCTAGCCTCACTTAGGATGAGGCAGCTTCCTACATCCTATGGCGATGGTGGTGTTAGCTTTGATACTAACAGCAAAAAAGATGATTTCAGTAATCAAGCTTTTGAAGCGACCTTTGGAAAACCTCAAGGTTTTGCCTTCCAGCCTTGCAAATGAGCCCACAACAGTACTAGCCTGCAAACTTCCTAATTCTGAGCTAGGTAAACCATTGGTCTGACTCGCTCTTGGCCTTGCACATTCGTTTTCCTTTCCCCATAAGTAATGAGTGCAGACTTTAACCCAGGCTCCTTGCTAGACCCAGTGGCGCAGTGCTGGTTGCCGGTGCCTGGGGTGGGCATGCGCGTGCAGACTGGGTGAAGTGCATGTGCAGGGCAGGTGCCAGCTGAGCCCTCACGCTTGATGCCTCTGGAGCAACCCCACCCCTGCTGGAACAAAGTGGGACTGCACTGAGCTGCCCGCACGCACAGGGTGGAGCCCATATAGCTGATGCAGACTTTGGTGGGTGGAGAGGAGAGCACCAGGCTGGGCTGCACTGGGGGCACCTGCATAGGGGTGCCTGGTTCGTACGCCCTCAAAAATTTTGCATCTGGGGCCACAGCCTCCTGGCACCACCACCCCATGTTACGCCCCTGGTTAGACCACACCACCTGTCTCTCACTCATCCTTGTTCCTGTTGTGCTTCTGAGGCCTGTGCCACGATAAACTCTTCTGAGACAAGTCAAATGGAAGTTGACAGAGGTGTAGACTCCTGGTCTCTCTCTCTTTCTTAAAACCTTCTCTTCTGCTGCTCCTTCCTCTCTGCCTGTCCTCTCCCCTGCTCTTTCTCCAGCCTCTGGGATTGCCTCATAGAGCATCTATCTGTCTCGCAAGCAGAAGAGGAGACTGGCTTTTGCAAGAGCACCTGCCAGAGGGAGGCACAGGTGGGTGGAGTTGGGCAGCAGGAGCATCTGCTGTGGGGAGGGAGGCGGGCTGGATGGCCTGGCACGGGAGGAGAAGGCTGCGCTAGGTCTCTTGCTGGCACCCCATGTGGCGGTGGGAACCAGGGTTTATGGCTGCATGAATCACTCAAGAACAGCTCATTGTGGGTGGAAAGCGAGCATCTGTAGCCTGGCTCCTGAGCTGCCTCTGAGCACCGTTTGCCTCCTGAAAGCATCTTCTGATTCTGCATGGCTCATGCATCTTAGCTCAGCCTTTTCCCAGGCTGGTGCCCCAGGCTATATATTTTGTGCTGCTACTCCCATCAGTCCCGGCCAGCAGAGACTGGTGGGAGTTGTAGCCTGAAAGAGTGTGGGGACTATGAAGACGACAGGACACCAGGTTGGGGAAAGATGTTTTTGAGCCTCGGAGATCTGTGCTGTGCCAAAGGTGAAGGTACCTTTGTGAACCCACAATGTGTATGACTTTCAGTTTGAAGGTGCCTGGTTTCATCTGTGAAGGGAAAACTGTCTGTCCTTTTTGTGTGTGTGGTGCAAGGGGTGGAGATCCGGACTAAAAAATGGGTATATGAGTGGGGACTTCCGGGTTGGCGCCATCGCCGAATGGCGGACTCCCTCCGAGCTCCGGAGGGAGCCTGCTCGGCAGGGGCTGGGTCCTACCGCGCCGGCGACGTGGGGACCCTTAAAAACCACGGCCACGGAGGCCGTGGACATGGAGACTCGGCTGGCACCGTTAGCGCCCTCCCGACTTGTGAAGGAGCCTTTTTAAAGGCTACGGATCGGGTGCCGGGGAGAAGCGTGGTGCTTTGAGTCCTCTGCTATCCCTGCCGAGCGAAGCCGCATGCCATCCGGCGGAGAGCGCTGACTTCTTCCATTGAGAATTCGGACTTTTAACAACAACCCGTGAGTAATTTGGAAATCGGGTTCAAAAGGAGAAAAAAATGAATTTTTTTCGGATTTGACACGAGCGGGGGGGGGATCCAAAAAGGAAGTCAGTCCCCCTCCCTACTGTAAACATTACAAAACAAGGATTGGGAAACCAAGGTCTAAAAAGGTCTAAAAAGAACTGTATTCTTTGATAAAAACCAAGAATTCCACGATGGGAAATTACAAGAACTGTGCTGGAGGAAGAATGGAGGGAGAAGGAAAAAGTAACCCCCCCCCCTGGGAACCGGGGCGATTGAAGAGAGAGCCTGGTGAAAAGAAACGGAGACTTTGACAGCTTTCAAAGTAGCTGTCAGAGTCGGGAAATTTAAAGAGGACTTTGCTATGAGGACTCTGCTGGTTAAATTTGTTACAATTTGTTATAAATTGTCAAGATTTGGATACAAAATGGCGAAAACAAGGAATAACAATCGGACTTTGGGACTAAAGGAAACAAAGTTACAACAATCCCCCTAGAGGAGTTTCGGGACATTACAAAGATGGTCGTAAGTGGAAAAATACTTTCGGAATTCTATAGGACTGGTTATCTTCTGGGAAAGCTGCAAAACTGAAACAATGTTATGTCTACAGGGTGTTTTTACTAAAGGAGACAATGGAATTTTCCATTGAAGAAAGGAAGGGACTGAACGCAAGTTTTTGTTCCTGAACAACAATAACCCCTGCAGAGCTACCAAATTTCTGAATTAGAACGTTTTAGCAGTGGAACAAGATGAAACTGGACTACAACATGGAAAGAACAATGGGGGGGCTTTAAAGACTAAGGAAATTGGAGATTTGAAGTTAAACGCCATAAAAATAACTTTTAAAACAATTCAAAAATTTGTAAGGAACTGGGGGAGATATTTGATTTAGGGATTTAAAAATTCCAGGCAGATAACAAAGATTGGCGGATAGGGGGAAATTAAACCGGGGAAGGGGGGGGGAGAATTAGAATCCAAAGGCTTGTTACTATTTTTTGGAATTTGCTTTTCTTTTCTACTACATTTTCTATTTCTTATATCTTTATTTTCTGGGGTGTTTTTATTATAAAAAAAAGGGGGGCATTGTGGAATGAAAATGGGGTGGACCTTGGGGAACTTTTGTTTTTTATTAAGGGTAATGATGAGGATTGTATAATTTTAAATTTGAATATTGGGTTAAACAAATTAAGTTTTAAATTAGAAGTGAGAGCTTGTGGAGCCAAGGATATGAAAGGGGAATATGGTAGGGATGGGGGAGGGGGGAAGTCCCAGAAAGTGGATGAATGGAAACAAGGTTTTAAATGTACTCTGTTTTTGACTTATCTTCACTTTCTGTGTTTTAAAAATTTCAATAAATATGATTTTAAAAAAAAATGGGTATATGAGCACTGACCCATCCGCTGGGCTGGATGTAATGATGACTAATTTTTATGTGCCTATTTAAATTTATATTCTCCGCTTCACCCTAAGGTCACAGGGGCAGGTTACAGCATTGGGTAAAGGGACCCCTCACCATTAGATCCAGTCGCGAATGACTCTGGGGTTGCGGTGCTCATCTTGCTTTACTGGCCAAGGGAGCTGGCGTTTGTCCGCAGACAGCTTCCAGGTCATGTGGCCAGCATGACTAAGCTGCTTCTGGCGAACTAGAGCAGCGCACGGAAACACTGCTTACCTTCCCACCAGAGCGGTACCTATTTATCTAATTGTACTTTGACATTCTTTTGAACTGCTAGGTTGGCAGGAACAGGGACCGAACAATGGGAGCTCACCCCGTTGCGGGGATTCAAACCACCGACCTTCTGATCGGCAGGACCTAGGCTCTGTGGTTTAACCCACAGTGCCACCCACGTCCCACACAGCATTGGTTTTCTCTTATGCCTATTTATTACATGCAGCATTGGGTAGAAGAAGAAGAAGAGTTTGGATTTGATATCCCGCTTTATCACTACCCTAAGGAGTCTCAAAGTGGCTAACATTCTCCTTCCCCTTCATCCCCCACAACAAACACTCTGTGAGGTGAGTGAGGCTGAGAGACTTCAGAGAAGTGTGACTGGCCCAAGGTCACCCAGCAGCTCCATGTGGAGGAGCGGGGAAGCGAACCCGGTTCCCCAGATTGCAAGACTACTGCTCTTAACCACTACACCACACTGGCTCCCCATATGTAATAAATAGGCACAAGAGTAAACCAGTTTAAAAAAAAACAACCCAAAACCCCTGGAATCTGTTTTAAGTCAAACAATCATAGAACTGGGCGGCAGTCGTTTTTTTACCTGATTTCTCAGCACCAGGGAGTAACTTTGCCAAACATTTTCATCTTGGACTCCGCCTTGAAACATACACTTTTACCATATGTTTGCATGGTGGTAGTGCTCTTGTTATAACCCACCTGGGTCAGCCTGCAGACCACCAGGAGCTCCCAACCCACTACACGGACCAGCAGTGGCTCTCTGGGGTTTCAGACAGGCGACATTCCCATTAGGGACTGAACCTGGGAGCTTTTGCATGCAAAGCAGAGGCTCTGCAACTGGGCTGTGGCCCTATCCTGACTTCATGTAATCTGTAAGCTGACCTCATTACTATAAGACCCAACCTATTTTTTTTCTCTCCTTTAAAACATTGATTTTCCATGTTCTGGCAGGCTGTACTTTATTTACAGGCTTCTCCCCACCCACTTAGGTGCAGTCAGCTTACGTGTGACTTGGTGTATGCACAGCGCCGGAAAATAAATAATTCAAACCCAGAAAGGGAGGGAGAGATTCAGAGAGTCCTCGTGGCTCACAAGGAGACTCTCCCTGGAGCCCGGAGAGGATGTTGGTGAGGGCGGAGGACGCCCCAAAGAGACTGGAGGCAGAGCAGAACCTTTTTTAACACTGTTCAGCCTTCCCATCTAACAGCTGATGTGGCGCAGCTGCAGCAGCCGTCTCAAGGTTCCTGCCTGTCCTCCAGCCTTTTGCAGGCCCCAGAGCTTCAATTCTAGTTATTTTGGACAGAGTGGTTTTGGTATTGCTTGAAGAGAGAGTGGCAGAGAGGGTGGTTAGAGGGAGCTCCCCACTTTACACAATTTCAGTTATGTGCACAGGGGCCTGGAATGTAACCCCCACACAAGTAGGGATTCAATTTAGGGATTTCTTTCGATGAGGCACCGTGGAGCGATTTTACAACACAATAAAAGCATACAGAGATTTATTTGCAACCCGCGTGTTTCCTGCCAAGGAGTTCTCCTTCCTCCCCATCTTACCCTCACAATGGCCCTTCAAGGTAGGCTAGGCCAAGGTCACCCAGCAACCTGCATGACTGGTGTGAGAATGTGCAGTGCTGTCAGAAAGCTGCAATGGATCTCAAATTCCCACCACCACTGCAGCACTATATAGGAGGGGATTCCCTTGCTCTTAGGGAAACATCAGTGCCAGATTTTTTTTGTGGGGGGGTGGGCTTGCTTTTCCTGGCAGGAAAGATGAAGGGGGGGTACAGTCCTGCCTTGTTCATTAAGAGGGAATCTGTGGAAGGGCCTCCTCTTCCTGCCTGTTTTGGAGCATTAGAGTATAATCTGCTTCTAAATCTGCCTTGTGTGAATTTAGCTATAGGTGCCTTTTTCGGCTGAGGAAGAAAGAGATTTAGTGTTTATTCCCAGCTACTGTAAATCTCCAGCTTTAGGAGCACTACAGAGCTCATATTTTCCCCCTCCACCCCACCCCCTTACGTGCTGATGAACTGGATATAATATTTGAAGAGGAGAGATTAAGTTATTTAATGCAGAGGCTTGGCGGTGGCGGCAGGGAGTGGGTCTAATGTTTTTGAGCTAATGGTACCAGGATCAGGGCTTGGTGTGTTACCTAATTTGTTTTTAATTACATGAACGTTGCTGATTTGCTTGCTCTGGGTTCACAACGTGTCAGAAAGGTGTGTGTTATTAAATGAAATTACTGCTAACAGTAATCATTGTGTTTCTGCCTGTATTGTGTAATGTGTAGCATTTGGTGCACAATTCAGTTTCCTATAAATCTGGTCCGTCCGTCCCCAAACCTTCTTTTCTTCTTCTTCTTCTTCTTCCTTTCTTTAGCACAGTGATCGCAGCTGTGCAAGTCTGCCCTGTCTGCCCTGGCTATGGGTTTGCTGTGCAGAGTGGATAAAATTAATTGCCATAGTGATAACATTCATTTTTAAAGTGTGTAGAGGATACTCCAGGCGGTCAGGCCATGATAGCAGCTGTACTTTTCAGTACTTGACCAAATCTAGTCATTGACCAAAGTGATACTTGAAGGACACTTACCTGACTACAACAGCTGTCTTTTCATAAACTGCTCTGTGTAGCTTGTTTTTTCCCAGTGGTACCTCAGGCTACATACGCTTCAGGTTATACCGCTTCAGGTTACAGACTCTGCTAACCCAGAAATAGTACCTCGGGTTAAGAACTTTGCTTCAGGATGAGAACAGAAATTGTGCGGCCGCGGCAGGAGGCCCCATTAGCTAAAGTGGTACCTCAGGTTAAGAAAAGTTTCTGGTTAAGAACGGACCACCAGAACGAATTAAGTTCTTAACCTGAGGTACCACTGTACAGTGAAGCTGTATATAAATGCAATGAAATATATAGAAAAATAAACTGCTGCCTTATTTGCCTGATCATGGTTATGGAAGCTCAGCCTTTCCTCCCAGCCAACCTTAGGGTTGGACCTTCAGTCCAGTGGTTTCCAAAGCCGGTGGTCCCTCCCCCTGGGATCCCCTAGTGGGGCTCTAAGAAGCAAGCGGGTAGCAGGGGGCACTGGCGGTGCAAATGACTATCACACTGGCATCACTGGATCAAGTTCATCAAGTATTGATCAAAGAAAATCATTTAAATTGGATTTTGAATAAACGTGCAATTAAAGGTTACTGGTTTCAAAACAAATTTTCAAAACAGTGTCCAAGCATAAAATGTTGTCTTCCAGAACAAATACATGTACAGATGTTACTGTTTTGAATTTGATTGTGCTGTGGATGCTGCAAACTGCTATTCTGAATTAAGCTTTTTATAGGGTAGCGGGCACTGAGAGTGAGTTTATGGAACCAGGGGTGGGAGGTGTAGGGGCCAAAACAGTTTGTGACCCTCTACCACCTTGCATTTATATGTTAACTTTTTAAAGAATGTTTTACAACTCTCTTTTAAAAAAAAGTTTTGTTATTGCTGTGCCTGCCACTCTGGGCTCCTTTTGAGAGGAAGCGCAGGATATAAACTGTAATAATAATAATAATAATAATAATAATAATAATAATAATAATAACAACAACAACAACAACAACAACAACAACAACAACAACAACAACAACTATTTTGCTGTGAGTTGTGGCTTCACTCCAGCGAAGCCCAGGCACGTGGGCTAGTGGAAAGGGTGCAGCTGCTTACCTGTGGTGCATGGATTGCTTTGCTTATGCTGGCTGGCAGAGGGTGAAGGAGGATAAAGGCTGCCTACAGAATTCATAGAACCATAGAATTCTAGGCTGGGAAGGAACCCCTGCGGTCATCTATCCCAACCTCCTGTAATGCAGAAATCTTTTTGTCCAGCATGGGGCTTGAACCCACATACCTGAGATTAGGAGTCTCATGCTTTACCAGAGGCACCCAATTGTGAGGGCGACTGGGGGTGGGTGATGTCAGGGTGTGAGGAGGAGCTGGGGACGGAGCCGGACACAGGGGACGGGCGACTTCAGTGGCCAGTGGCTCTGCCGCCACCCCCTGATTCTGCCACTGGTGGGAGGCTGATTCCACCCTCCTTCTCCTTGTGGCAGGAGGAGGAGCCGGTCGTTGGAGCTGCGTCACGCTTGGTTCTGCACTCAGCCTCCTCCATCATTGGGAGGGTGCCCCCCCCAAAAAAGACATTGAGGGGGCCCAAAACAGCTTGGCCCCCAGGAGCTGGCACCCCTGTGCTTTACCAACTAACATATAATTGTAAAGCCACACCTTTCCTAGAGAAACTGGTATCTGAACCAAGTGTACCAGCTTGCCCTGCAGTTGAGGGGGCTGTGACCATGTGACATGCGCTTGCCATGCACACATGCCACGTGATGTGCTGGCATCACTTGTGCACACTGCAGGGCATGCTGACGTGTCATAGCATGCTGTGTGGCTTGTGCACATGACACGAGCACATCACTCAGTGTGCATGCACGGCCGCTGCATAATTTTGAGGGGGCCCAGCCCCCTCCTTGAAAATTTCCATGTCCCTGACCTGAACTGAAAACAAGCGCAGCTAGATTAGATCAAAGCAAGCCCATTTCATCCAACATCCCACAGCAGCAGAGTGGTGCATGCTCTGGTTATCTCCTGCTTGGACTACTGCAGTGCACTCTACATGGGGCTACCTTTGAAGGTGACCCAGAAACTACAACTAATCCAGAATGCAGCAGCTAGACCGGTGACTGGGAGCGGCCGCCAAGACCACATAACACTGGTCTTGAAAGACCTACATTGGCTCCCAGTACGTTTCCAAGCACAATTCAAAGTGTTGGTGCTGACCTTTAAAGCCCTAAACAGCCTCAAAGGCCCAGTATACCTGAAGGAGCGTCTCCACCCCCATCGTTCAGCCCAGACACTGAGGCCCAGCTCCGAGGGCCTTCTGGCGGTTCCCTCCCTGCGAGAAGCAAAGCTACAGAGAACTATGCAGAGGGCCTTCTCGGTGGTGGCACCCGCCCTGTAGAACGCCCTCCCAGCAGATGTCAAAGAGAACAACAACTACCAGACTTTTAGAAGACATCTGAAGGCAGCCCTGTTTAGGGAAGCTTTTAATGTTTGATGCATTACTGTATTTTAATATTTGGTTGGAAGCCGCCCAGAGTGGCTGGGGAAGCCCAGCCAGATGGGCGGGGTATAAATAAATTGTTGTTGTTGTTGTTGTTAGAGTTAGATGCCTCTAGGAAGCACAGGAAAGCAGCTGCCCTCCCTGGGATCTGGTTCTTTGAGAGAAACTGGGCATGGAGGCATTCTGTTAGCGAGCATTGCTGTTTTGCTGCCAAGGAGTCACTGGCACACCTGAAGGCAGCAGACTAGCCAGGAGCCTCAGGTGCTGGCCACACGGCATGACGGCAGGACCGACCCTTCCTACAAATCTTTCTTCTTTTGGCTGCTTCCTGAAGTGCTGCCGTACTAGGGCTGCTGTTGCGTTGTGCTTGTGTGTCTGGTGGCTGGAACAGCCATGCTGAAACTTCTGGGGAAACTGTGTGTCAGTGTTTTCAAATGAGTAATAAAATAAATGCACATGCAGTTGGTGGATGACAGGAGAGTGGGTGATTCAGCTGCTATGGGATCGCATAAGGAGGGGCTCCTGGATCAGGAAGGTCCATTGGCCTGTCCTGGGCATGAGGGTGACTTCCTTCCTTCCTTCCGTGGCTGCAGGCAGATCTGACAGTCAAAGATGCTTCCCAGGCTGTTATATGATGGGCTGCCAGCTCCATATTATTACAAGAGCAGGCAGCTAATGTGATAAAGGATCCTTAATGGGAGGCAGCAGGATTGCAATTAGTAACTTTCTCCCTGTCTCACTTCCCGTAATTGGAACGGAGGAAATGTTGTGCAAAGCTTCATGTGTATTCATGGAGCACAAGCAGATTTCATGAGCCTGAGCAAATATTGGAGCAGCTGAGTCAAAAGAGATATTGGGATCCAGAAACATGACCTTCACCAGAGTAGCTGCAGCTGGGCTAGCTTGAAAACCAGCAGCTCATTTCGTTCTGCAGTGGCTGGAGTTGAGCCTACAAGCAGGTTGGCACAAATGGGGCTTCCATGTTCAGGAGCAATATATCCTTGTGTATTGGAGGGAAATAGGGGATGTTGTTGTTTAGTCATTTAGTCGTGTCCGACTCTTCGTGACCCCATGGACCAGAGCACACCAGGCACTCCTGTCTTCCACTGCCTCCCGCAGTTTGGTCAGACTCATGTTTGTAGCTTCGATAACACTGTCCAAACATCTTGTCCTCTGTCGTCCCCTTCTCCTTGCGCCCTCCATCTTTCCCAACATCAGGGTCTTTTCCAGGGAGTCTTCTCTTCTCATGAGGTGGCCAAATATTGGAGCCTCAGCTTCAGGATCTGTCCTTCCAGTGAGCACTCAGGGCTGATTTCCTTAAGAATGGAGAGGTTTGATCTTCTTGCAGTCCATGGGACTCTCAAGAGTCTCCTCCAGCACCAGAATTCAAAAGCATCAATTCTTCGGCGACCAGCCTTCTTTATGGTCCAGCTCTCACTTCCCTACATCACTACCGGGAAAACCATGGCTTTAACTATACAGACCTTTGTTGGCAAAAATAGGGAATAGCCATAGTGAATTGTTAAAAGAAGAGAGGAATCCTTGCCTACTCATCAGTGCTTTACTAGTCATAAGGAGTGGGATTTGCAACAAAATGTTGCAGCATAGAGCACTCTTCTTCAGGGTTCTGGTTAGGCAGCAGTGCCCCCCCCCCCGAGGCACAACAACTCATTCATAAGAGGCCTGGCTAATGGATCAGGCCAGTGGCCCACCTAGTCTAGCATCCTGTTCTCACGTTGGCCAACCACATGTCTGTGGGAAACCTGCAAACAGGACATAAGCACAAGGGCCCCTCTCCTCCTGTGCACTCCAGACACTGGCATTCAGAAGCACTACTGCCTTGGACTGTGGAGGGAGAGCAGAGCCATCCTAGCTAGCAGCCTTTCACAGCCATATCTCCTCCACAAATCTGCCCCATCTTCTTTTAAAGCCATCTAGATTGGCAGCCGCCACTAAATCCTGTTGGAGTGAGTTCAAAAGAATAACTATGCACTGCATGGAAGAGTTTCTTTTGTGCACTTACTAACCATTGTACTTTTGGGGTGGGGCGGGGATTCCTCTAGCTCCCACCCACACCTTTAAAGATTCTCACTTCTGTGAACCTCAGGGCTCCACCAAACCTTCTGATTCTTCCCTCTTGAGCATCAGAATGACATCTAAATGGAACCTCCACATTCAGAGGTAAAGGTAAAGGGACCCCTGACCGTTAGGTCCAGTCGTGGACAACTCTGGGGTTGCGGCACTCATCTCGCTTTATTGGCCGAGGGAGCCGGCATACAGCTTCTGGGTCATGTGGCCAGCATGACTAAGCCGCTTCTGGCGAACCAGAGCAGCACACAGAAACGCCGTTTACCTTCCTGCCGGAGCGGTACCTATTTATCTACTTGCACTTTGTGCTTTCGAACTGCTAGATTGGCAGGAGCAGGGACCGAGCAATGGGAGCTCACCCCGTCGTGGAGATTCAAACCTCTGACCTTCTGATCGGCAAGCACTAGGCTCTGTGGTTTAACCCCAGCACCACCTGCATCTCTACATTCAGAGGTAGCATAGCCCTGAATTCCAGCTGGCTGGGGAGCCCCACCCCCACCCCAGGTGAGGACTGTTGCTGTCATTCCTTGACAGTGGATTTCTCTGGAGGCATCCTAAAGCCTTATGAATTCACAGACTGCTTCCTATTTTGAAAATGCAAGTGAGAGAGAACCTTAAAAAAACAAAAAAAAACAACAAATGCAGCTACTCAGCTACTACGATGGGTGTCAAAGGCTAGGCTGCTTTCTCCCTTTCAAAGAGTGCTTTGATGGCTCTGAAGGTTACCTTGATGGGAGTTATTTCTGTTTTGCTCCTTTGCCGCTCCTCAGAGTTGTGGAGAACACCATCAATAATTCAACACTGCTTACATGGCAGAGAGAGAGAGAGAGAGAGAAAGAGAGAGAGAGTGGGGCCATTGCCGTTGCAGAGCAGGGCTTATAACAGGAACTGCTCAGGGCCTTGCAAAAGAACAAAGAAAGGGGTGGCTGAGCCAAATGGAAAAAAGGTCACCCTTCCTGCTTTGTGTCATTGGTGGTGGTCTGGGTCAATGAGTACAGCAGTGCCTTCTCAGTCACAGGTGTTCCCAGGCCCTGTTTTAAGAGAGCTTAGCAGAAGAGGAACTTGGCTGCGGAATCAGACCAAAGTCCCACCTAGGCCACATTCACACCTGTGACTTGTTAGGAGGGCCCCTGTTCCCTTACCTGAATTCCCAGAGTTTCCTGGGAAGAGGATTGTCGGTTGTTAAACCCCTCTTGGAATTGCATCTCTTTGCAATTGCATCCCAGCAGAGCTGAGAAACAACCCTCAGCACCTCCCACAGTGCTTTGGGGGAAGCCATGACGGTTTGAAGTGGCACCACAGTGTTTTAAATGGAATGATTGATGGGTTCCTGGATAGAGGACTTCATTGGTCATGCCCTCAGTGTGGACTGGCACCCACATTGTCATTCTTTGGGCATCAGGGGAAGACCTTTATATTTTCCCAGCTGTTTGGGGTTAGTCTTCTAGTACTTTCTTTGTATGGCTTGTTGGTTTTATTTCTTCTGCTTATGCTGTGGTGATTTGCTTGCTTTGTTCATTAGGAAGGGAGGGAGGAAGGTTGATTTTGTGAATTTTATTGATCAGCACCCAGAGAAGATTAATTTATTGGTTGGTATACAAATGTTGTAAGTAAATACAGTGGTACCTCAGGTTACATACGCTTCAGGTTACAGACTCCGCTAACCCAGAAATAGTACCTCGGGTTAAGAACTTTGTTTCAGAATGAGAACAGAAATCGTGCGACGGTGGCACAACGGCAGCGGGAGGCGCCATTAGCTAAAGTGGTACCTCAGATTAAGAACAGACCTCCAGAACGAATTAAGTTCTTAACCCGAGGTAACACTGTAAATGAAATAAATAAGTGAAGATAAATGTAAGATTCCTTCCCTGATCCCAGGTCCAGAAGTGATGAAATTGTGCATCAGAGCGCCTGAGTGAAAGTTATTTGGATGTTACCTTAAGGGTTTTCCTAAAACAGTCTGGTTTGATCCATGGATTCTGTGTACCCTGAACTGTGCTGAAATGGGGACACTTGAGTACAAATTGTGTCCGGATCAATTATTCAAGAGGCTGCGGATTTTACTGCTTGAAGCAAGTGGCAGTGCTTACATGAGTGTGCAGAGACTGCTGGGGTTGTGAGTGCATATGGAACCTGGAAGCAGTAGGGATGAAGTGAGTTTTGCACACCCACACCCTGAGTGATCTGTTTATGTCCTTGTTTTTCTCAGTGGTGCAATCAGTGTTCCAAGTTTATTTTCCAGTTTAGGTTGTCCCTGCACTTCAGAACAGAACACCCTTTTCTGCTGTTCCCCAAGACTGCTTTCATCACTTCTTCATACATAAGATAAAAATGTAACACTGTCGTCATGCCACAGTTTGCATGGCCACCTACGGGCAGCGCGTGAGCAAGCAGCGTGGGTGACAGGCAGCCCAGGCAATCTGTCTAACAGAGGGTAAGGCATTTCACGGCAGCTCCCTCCATTAAATGTGGCTGCAGCGAGGTTTAATGGAGGGGGGAGGCATTTCAGAGAGTGGCTTGATAGGAAAGGAGCTTGGTCAGGTGTAGAGGGAGGAGGGGTTGGCCAGGTGTGAGGGAAGGGGGCTAGAGGGTGTAGGCAGGGTTATCAGATGGAGGAGGGAATACAAATACAAATAGGTACAAATTAAAGGTAAAGGGACCCCTGACCATTAGGTCCAGTCGTGGCCGACTCTGGGGTTGCGGCACTCACCTCGCTTTATTGGCCGAGTGAGCCGGTGTTTGTCCGCAGACAGTTCTTCCGGGTCATGCGGCCAGCATGACTAAGCCGCTTCTGGTGAGCCAGAGCCGCACACGGAAACACCATTTACCTTCCCGCCAGAGTGGTACCTATTTTTCTACTTGCACTGGTATGCTTTCGAACTGCTAGGTTGGCAGGAGCTGGGACAGAGCAACCGGAGCTCACCCCATCGTGGGGATGCAAACCGCCGACCTTCTGATCGGCAAGCCCTAGACTCTGTGGTTTAACCCACAGCGCCACCCATGTCCCTTTAGGTACAAATTGCAGCAACACTAAAAACTGGCATGCCAAACAGAAACTGCACTCCTAAACAGTTTCACATGGTTTTATGATCTCACTGAAACTGAACTTGGAAGTCCTGGTAAAATGGAAAAGAGGGTTCCCAGGCGTTGAGAGGTAACAAAAACTGTGCCACCAGGCAATATGTCCTGGGGTGCAGCTGGTACAAGGTTATGTTATTACTTGACGCAGGGTAGCAAATGTAGCAACCTCAAGCAGAGAGTGTCCAAAGCTTGGCCAAGTGATTTTTTGCACCCGAGGCTGCTCTCCCTGGCTTAAAAACAGAATAAATTAAATGGTGCCCCCTCCGCAAACTCACTGTCCTTTATGACACTCGATATCAGGTGCCCAAGGCAGTCACATCTCTTTACCTAATGGTAGGATCTGTTCTGGGGAGGGTGCACCACAACTGGAGCATCACCCCAGAGAAGGCCTGCTTCTGGCGTTGCAGCTTTCGTGCCTCTGATGGCAGGGGCATCTGGAGGAAGACCGCCCCTCACACAACCCTTTGAGGTGTGCAATCCAAACCAAGTTGGTTGTTGGAAGTGAGCACTGGTGCTTCCTATTGCACCGCCAAATTTTTCTGGGGCTGTCTTAAGTACAGTGGTACCTTGGGTTAAGAACTTAATTCGTTCTGGAGGTCTGTTCTTAACCTGAAACTGTGCTTAACCTGAAGCACCACTTTAGCTAATGGGGCCTCCCGCTGCCACTGCACAATTTCTGTTCTCATCCTGAAGAAAGTTCTTAACCTGAGGTACTATTTCTGGGTTAGCGGAGTCTGTAACCTGAAGCGTATGTAACCCGAGGTACCACCGTACAGTCATACCTCATGTTGCGAACACTGCGGGTTATGTCTTTTCAGGTTGCGTCCCGCGGCGACCCAGAAGTACCGGAAAGGGTTACGCCGCTCGCGCATGCGCAGACATCACACGCATGCGCAGAAGCAGGTTGCATTCTGTTCAGGTTGCGAACAGGGCTCCGAAATGGATCCCATTTGCAACCAGAGATACCACTGTACTGCCAATATGTGCTTTCAAAACCTGTTCTGACTTGGCAACCAAGCAAAGTGTATGAAATATGCCAGACTGCCCCAGCCTGGTTCCCTCCAGATGTTTGGGACATAGTTGATGAAGGCAGAAATAATGCACCCAGGTTTCTCTGCAAAATTCAGCTCCCCAGTGCCCAGATTCTTAAAAAAAGAGCATTTTTAATAAGGGGGGGGACGACACATCCTACATCCCCTTCCCTGCCCCCCCCAGTTGTACAACTTTCATATCAATCTCAACATACAACTAAATACCTACATTGCCCAGATTCTGACTTTGAGGGCTGAAGAGACCTAGCCTTGTGTCACAGTTACCAAAACTGTTATTTGTGTTCCGATCTCAAATACCACCCCTTCTACTTGCCATCTGATGAAAGCTCTTTCTTCCTTGCCGTGGTTGGCAGGCCCTTGTTTACTCCCCTGTGTGTGTAAAACAGACTCCGCTGACGTGTCCAACTGCTGCCGCGCAGCTGAGAACACCCTCTGTGAGAACCTGCAAACCTGTTGTTTAATTTCTCAGTTCCCTGGGTTTTAAGCTCACAGCCTCTTTGCAGCCGGCTGAGGCGTCGCAAGTGGTGTTTAAACATTGCACGCACATTTTCAATTCTTTGAAAAGAATTTTCAATTCTTTGAAAAGTGGAGCGTCCATGTCTTTTTAAAACAAAGTTGGGGTGCAACTGTTGCTTTAGTGCAGAACTGGAGGCATGGCGCCTGCCATAGTACATATATTCCAACTTACTGTGGAGAGTCCTAGTTTTTATTCTTGTTAATTTGTGTGTGCACTTGATAAATATCTAAAAGATTAGCATCCACTTTACCTTCTTTGGGGTGGGGTGAGGGCGGATACTTGTCACAAAATTTGTAAGTGTGCATTTGTATGGTAGGGGTTTTTCAGAAACAAGACTCTTGTGTTCCTCCACTTCAGTTCTGTGTTTGACATAGCAGTGCAAGAACAGCCTTGTTTCCTCCAGCATTTACTTTCTGGAAAAAGAAAATAGAGAAGGCTCTATGTGCCAGAGGCTTGCAGGTGGACTGCTTTGGAAAACTGAGGTTCTGTTCAGCTACCCAGACTAGTAGCCATTCGTAGACCTCAAATCCACTTTTAGCTAATTCGCATAATCCAAGCTAGCAGCAATTTTACAGAATTATAGAGTTGGAAGAGACCTCCTAGAGGGTCATGTAGTCCAATGTCCTGCAATGCAGGAATCTCAACTAAAACATCCATGACAGATGGCCACCCAACCTTAAAAATGCTCAATGAATGAGAGCCCACCACCTTCTGAGAGAGTCCGTTTGACTGGCTGACTCTTACGGTCAAAAAGTTTTTCCAGATGTTTGGTCAGAATCTCCTTCCTTGTAACTTGAAGCCATGGGTTCGAGTCCTACCCTCCAGAGCAGGAGAAAAACAGTTTGTTCCCTCTTCCATGTGACAACCCTTTAAACAACAACAACAATAATTTATTATTTATCCCCTGCCCATCTGGCTGGGCTTCCCCAGCCACTCTTGAGGATGAGAACAGAAATTGTGCTCCGGAGGCACAGCAGCAGCAGGAGGCCCCATTAGCTAAAGTGGTGCTTCAGGTTAAGAACAGTTTCAGGTTAAGAACAGACCTCCAGAACGAATTAAGTTCTTAACTCGAGGTACCACTGTACAGTAATGCATCAAACAATAAAAGCTTCCCTAAACAGGGCTGCCTTCAGATGTCTTCTAAAAGTCTGGTGGTGGTTGTTCCCTTTGACATCTGGTGGGAGGGCGTTCCACAGGGCGGGTGCCACCACCGAAAAGGCCCTCTGCCTGGTTCCCTGTAACTTGGCTACTCGCAGCGAGGGAACCGCCAGAAGGCCCTTGGCGTTGGACCTCAGTGTCTGGGCTGAACAATGGGGTTGGAGACGCTCCTTCAGGTATTGGAAGATGTCTGTCATCTTTCCTCTCAGTCTCGTCTTTTCCAGTCTAAACATACCCAGCTCCTCATAAGGCTTGGCTTCCAGAACCTTGGTCATCTTGGTCGCCCTCCTCTCCCCATCTTCCAGCTTGTCAATACCCTTCTTAGACTGGACACAGGACTCCAGGTGGGGTCTGACCAGGGCAGAATAGAGTGGTACTATTACAGTCGAATATTTTGTAACAAGTACATGGCACATTTCCCTCCCACCTGCCTTCCAAAGCTCAGTCAATTTCCCCTGTTCCCTGCTTGCTTGAGTCTTTTCTTTCTTAGAAGGCTGACACTTTGTAAAGCTTGTTTGCGTCTTCGCTTGAAGACAGCAGTGCTAGCAAGGCTTCACCTTTGACGATAACCTGCTGTCTGTGAGCCGGGGGACATAGCTTGCCTGGGACAATAGCAGGATGGGAGGCTTGGCTCTGCCTCCTTCCCTCTTAGCTGTTGCAACCCTCAGAAGGACGTCACAGCCTCTCCCTGGCTTTCCGGACTGTGTTAAAGCTCTTAGTGTTTCTTCCTCCTGCCCTCCCTTGCTACCAGGAGTTCGGCTTGCTTGTAGCAGCCATTATATAAGGCCTTCTGGAAGGCAGGCAGACAATTTTTAGAACTGTTTTCTTTTATTCATTTGCAGCAGAAGGGGGGAGTTCTGATTTTCCTTAGTGTTTGTGCGGCTTGACTCCTGAGCAAGTAGTGAACTGCAACATAACCTCTAGATGAGATTGCTAGAAGCCATCAATTGCCCTTTCCTCCTCTATGAATTCATCTAATCCTCTTTTAAAGCTTTCGCAGTTGGTCACTGTCACTCTCTCCAATGGGTTTCATAGTTTAACTATGTGCTGCACATTGATCCTGTTGCTCATGAGCTCGCTGTCCAGTCTGCCTGGCCAAATTTTTGAAAGCCTCTTGACCATGTGTCCTTGTGGGATTTTTTTTTCAATTTAAATTTTTTTTAGCAGTCTTGTGGGTTTTTTCCTTCCAGTATGAAAATTTACAATAAAATAATTAAAACGCGAGGCTGATAAAATAGTGCTCAATGAATTATAAATTATTTGGAGGCTATTATAAATGAAGGCATGGAAGACCCAAGCTCAAATTTGTGCTGGTTTGTAAGATTTGTATTGGCCATTGGCCAGCCATTTATCTCTTGGCACCCCTTTCCCATCTGTGAAATGGGCATGTTTCATGCTTGCTTCATAGAGTTGTTGGGCTGTACTGAAGCCAAAGAGCAGTGCAAAGGATATCCTGTGTGACTGAAAGAGCTGCTGTGCAGCACTGACTCATCAAAACCCCTCCAAAACTCTGTTTTCAAAGAACTCAGCTGGATCAGGCCAAGGCTTTATTTAGTCCAGCAGGTAATGTTCCTGACCATGTTCAAAAGCAAGTTGCTTATGGGAAGCCTTCAAGCAGGACAGCAGCCCTCCTCTCTGCACGGGTGCTGCTAGGTCCTTAGGTAAAGGTAAAGGGACCCCTGACCATTAGGTCCAGTCGTGATCGACTCTGGGGTTGCGGCGCTCATCTCGCTTTATTGGCCGACGGAGCCGGCGTACAGCTTCCGGGTCATGTGGCCAGCATGACTAAGCCGCTTCTGGCGAAACCAGAGCAGCACACATAAATGCCGTTTACCTTCCCGCCAGAGTGGTACCTATTTATCTACTTGCATTTTGACGTGCTTTCGAACTTCTAGCTTGGCAGGAGCAGGGACCGAGCAGCAGGAGCTCACCCCGTTGCGGGGATTCAAACTGCCGACCTTCTGATCAGCAAGTCCTAGGCTCTGTGGCTTAATCCACAGCGCCACCTGCGTCCCCCTCTAGGTCCTTAGTGGTGCACAAATCCGCATAGAGGAATTTGTATGTGTGTGGGTGCCACTGGGCAAATGAAGATGAAGGGTGACTGATGCTTTGCAAGGTGCCTCCCACACCACCTCTGCTCTGAGGAGGAGAAGGAGGAGGCAGTGCTGGAGATTTGAAACTCAGAGGCCTGGATATACTCCTAATGTCCTGCTGCCCTGTATGCCCATGTCTCCAAAAGAAAACCATGGGAGCTCACGGTTGTTCCTCTCTTCTATTATCTCCACAACAACTTTATAAGGTAGATGAGGCTGAGGGATAGTGACTGGCCTAGATTACCCAGTGAGCTTCATGGTTGGAGCTGGTTTTTGAACCTGGGTCCCCTTTTCCTCTCTGTTTAAGCTTTTGGGACTGGTGTAGGCCACACATCCCTCCTTACCAATTCCTGCCCTGCACCCTCCTTGAGTGCTTTTGGCCGACCAGAATGCGTCCTTAACCTGGTCAACCTATTCCTCTTGCTTGCTAGGATAATAATAATAAAAATGTTTTTATACCCCGCCCTCCCCAGCCAAGACCGGGCTCAGGGCGGCTAACAACCAATAATAAAACAAGTTGATTAAAATACAATTTAAAAGATTAAGATACAACATTAAAACATTAGGATGCAGCCTCTTCACAGGAGGAGAAAGGAAAAAGAAAGAGGGGGAGGGAATCAAACTGATTCTAAGCCAAAGGCCAGGCGGAACAACTCTGTCTTACAGGCCCTGCGGAAAGAAATCAGATCCTGCAGGGCCCTGGTCTCATGAGGCAGAGCGTTCCACCAGGCCGGAGCCAGTGTTGAAAAGTCCCTGGCTCTGGTTGAAGCTACTCTAACTTCCTTAGGGCCCGGGACCACTAGGGTGTTGTTATTTATGGACCTTGAGGCTCTCCGTGGGGCAGACCGGGAGAGGCGGTCCCGTAGGTACGAGGGTCCTAGGCAGTGAAGGGCTTTAAAGGTCAAAAGCAGCACCTTAATCTGACCCTGTACTCCACTGGGAGCCAGTGCAGCTGGAAAAGCACCGGGTGAATATGCTCCCATGGCAGGGACCCCGTGAGGAGCCTCGCTGCAACATTCTGAGTTTCAAGGGCAGCCTCGCGTAGAGCGAATTACAGTAGTCAAGCCTGGAGGTGACCGTTGCATGGATCACTGTGGCCAGGTCGGGGTGGGAAAGGATAGAGGGCTGGGTTGCGTGCATTTGTATGTGCAAACATATACACACTCACACAGACAGTGGTACCTCGGTTTACATACGCTTCAGGTTACAGACTCCGCTAACCCAGAAATAGTACCTCGGATTAAGAACTTTGCTTCAGGATAAGAACAGAAATCGTGCTCCGGCGGCACGGCAGCAGCGGGAGGCCCCATTAGCTAAAGTGGTGCTTCAGGTTAAGAACAGTTTCAGGTTAAGAACGGACCTCCGGAACGAATTAAGTTCTTAACCCGAGGTACCAATGTACATACACAGAAACCTATGCCTTTCCCAAAAGTAAGATTTGCAACCTTTGCTCAGCCCACTCTTGCCTCTGGCAAGCCTCCCCCAGTAGACTCTCCATGAGGAAATGTGACCTTCAGGATGAAAAAGTTTCCCTTTTTCCTGTTCTTACCCCCATGCTGAGAGTCAGTGTGACATGTTTGCAGGTGGGCTGCCTCTGAGTGTGGAGGCTTTGCTTATTTCAATTTTGCCTTCTATGGAACTCAAGGCAGTTTTTGTGGGGTTCCAAGCTGGTCCTAGACTAGACCCTCAGATCTGCCTGGCATCTTGCGTCACCCCTCTGTGCCAGGCAGGCTCTGATTCCATTATAGCAAACATGACTAATGGCACCTGATGGAAACAATTCTTGGCAAATGTGTCTAATTGTTTTCCAAGGATGTGCAGAGCAGTTCATGTTTACGAAAACCTCAGGTGCTGGTAAATGAGGCCAGCCTTCCTTCCCACCCGCTGCCCTTCTAGAAATTTCCAGCACTGTTAACCACCAACAAATGGGAGTTTAATTGCATCGTAAGTGTTAAGTAGTGGGTTGACATAGCAGCCGGCACAGCGATTTCTTCAAGTAGCTCTTTATTTTGTAAGCTGGAATAGAACTGACTGCGAACAGCTCAGCCGGCCTGCTTTTATAGGCAGCCGGCTGTCACATTGTAACCACCACAGCCCAGAGTTCCCGCCTAAAATAACTGACGCGGACCTGAGTGAAAACTATCTACAGACCTGAGTGAAAACTATATACAGTATCCCCCTGTTGGCCCAGGGTGAAACTACACTACATAACACCCCTCCCCACCGAGATAAGGCGTTAGTTACAATCGTAATGGTTTCCTTATATACAGCACTACGCGTAATGGTTCAATTAGGCACAAAAGCATATCGGTTACATTTCCCATACTTAGACCAACAGTGATACCTGTCCAACAACATAGTCCTTTAAATAAGTTGGGCGCTTGGAAACTCTGCCAGACCGCCGGGGATTGGTAGCCAAGTCCGGAGGGCCACACAGTTCTCGCTGAGGCTGTGGTGCGACCCTAGGTGGCGTTGGAACCAACTCCCCTGGATCCGCTGCTGTGGGTGGAGCCTCCGCAAGTGGAGTGGTCTGAGTCTGTTCTGAAACGGCTTGGTTCGGCTCCACGCTGGCAGTTTGCGAGGGAGGTGTAGGTGGGGCCTCGCCATCTGTACGTGTCTCTTCTGGAGTCGCAAGCGCAGTTGGGGACACCTCGGTAGTGTCCAAGTCCCCAACCCTGCGCCTAAGCTGGTCTATGTGCCGTCGCCACAAGCGTCCGTCTTCGAGTGCCACCTGGTACGAGCGAGGTCCAGTGACTCCCACTACTGTGGCTGGCACCCAAGGGATGTCCCCCACATAGTTCCGGGCAAAGACCTGGTTTCCTGGGACAAATGACCGTGGTGCGTTGGCACAGCCTGGGGGTTCAGCCACGGCAAAGTCCGGGTGTAGCCGGTCGAGCGGTGACCTGAGGCGGCGGCCCATAAGCAGTTCAGCAGGACTCCTCCCTGTGGCCGCATGAGGGGTGATGTGTTGCACGAACAAGTATTCGGCGACCCGCTCATGCCAGTCTCCCCGGTCCAGCCGCGCCAGTGCCTCTTTTGCCGAGCGCACCATTCTTTCCGATTGCCCGTTGCTGGATGGATGAAAGGGTGCCGTTAGGGCATGGCGGATGCCCAGTCCCAAAAGATACCGCTCAAACGTGCCTGACGTGAACTGCGGTCCATTGTCAGAGACAAGGACATCAGGACACCCATGCGTTGCAAACAGGCCTCGCAGCACCCGGATGACAGCTTCGGTAGTGGTGGAGGGCATCAGGGCGACCTCCAGCCATTTGGAATAGGCGTCCACCACTACCATAAAGGTCCGGCCGTGAAAGGGGCCAGCCAGATCGATGTGCACCCTCGACCAGGGTGTCTTTGGCGTCTCCCAGGTGTGTCCCTTAGCTGCCGGTGGTGCAGGCCTCGACTCTTGGCACGCTTGACAGGCGGACACCCAGGCAGTGATGGCATCGTCCATATTAGGCCACCAGACGTAACACCGAGCCAACGCCTTCATTTTGACAATTCCCGGGTGGCCAACGTGCAGAGCCTCCAGGACGCGCTGACGGAGTCCCTGGGGAATCACGACGCGGTCTCCCCACAGCAGACAGCCGCGATGAGCTGAGAGTTCATGTTGTCTGGTTGCGAAGGGCTGGAACTCCGATGCAAAAAGGCCCTTGTGGCCACCCCCTCCACACCCAGTTGAGCACCCGGCTGATGGTGCGATCCTGGGCAGACGCGGAGGCCACAGTGGCAGCCGATACAGGCGCTGCCGGAAGATCCTCAATCAGAAGGAGCGATGAAGCTGGAGCCGGGTCTTCCACAAATGCTGGAAGAGGGCAACGGCTGAGGGCGTCGGCATGGCCCATCGATTTCCCCGGGCGATGGATGAGCCGGTAGTGGTAGGCAGCCAGGAAAACAGTCCATCGCAGCATGCGTGGTGAGAGGACCGGTGGAGTTGGACGATCACCAGCGAGGAGGCCCAGGAGTGGCTTGTGGTCAGTGATGAGGTCAAAAGTCCTGCCATAGAGGTATTCATGGAACCTCTTCACTCCAGCCACAAGTGCCAATGCCTCCTTGTCGAGCTGGCTGTAATTCCGTTCCGTCGGAGATAGTGTCCTGGAAAAGTAGGCGAGCGGTGCTTCTCTTCCATCTGGAAAACGGTGACTAAGGACAGCACCGATGCCAAAAGGTGAGGCGTCGCAGGCAAGGACCAGCGGCCTGGATTCACTGTACTGTACCAGCACACTGTCTGAAGAAAGGAGAGCCTTGACCGCGTTGAAGGCCGCCGTCTCCCGATGACCCCAGGCCCAAGGCGTCTTAGTGCTAAGGAGTCGGTGAAGAGGCTCAGCCACTGTGGCTTTGTGGGGCAGGAACATGTTATAAAAGTTCAGCAGCCCCAGGAATGCCTGCAACTCCGTTTTGTTCTTTGGGGTGGGGGCCTGCTGGATAGCGCGGATCTTGGATGTGGTTGGATGAAGGCCGGAGGCATCGATAAGATAGCCCAGGAACTCTACCTGTGGAACAGCGATCTGGCACTTCTCCCTCTTTACCTTGAGCCCGGCCTCCTGGAACCTGGTCAGCACGGCACGGAGGCGCTCGAACAGCTGCTGGTGTGAGTCTGCAGACACCAAGACGTCATCAAAATATGGTACCACGCCCGGAAGCCCTTGCAGGAGACGCTCCATAAGGCTTTGGAAGATGCCAGGAGCCACACTCACCCCGAACTGCAACCGGCGGCAACGGAATGCCCCCCGGTGGGTGACGATCGTCTGGGCTTCAGCAGTGGCATCATCGACTGGCAGTTGTTGATAGGCTTGGGCAAGGTCCAGCTTAGCGAAGACCTTACCCTCACCCAGGGAATGCAGCAGGTGTTGGACAACAGGAACCGGATAAGCGTGCTGCTGAAGTGCCTTGTTGATCGTGCACTTGTAGTCAGCGCAGATTCTCACCGACCCATCTGGCTTGACAGGCGTGACGATGGGGGTTTCCCACTTTGCGTGGTCAACCGGCTCCAAAACTCCTTGGGTGATCAGTTTGTCCAGTTGTTCGTCCACCTTAGCCTTGAGAGCAAAGGGAACCCGGCGTGGCTTTAGCTTGATGGGGGCGACTTGTGGATCAAGGCTAAAGGAGATGGGCGTACCTGTATATTGCCCCAAGGTGCCGTCAAAAACCTCGGCAAAGTCTTTGACCAGACCCTCAGTCTCTGCGTTAGAGATGCAGTTGATGCCGGTGACTTCCAGGCCGAGGGCATCAAACCAGTCTAGCCCTAGGAGGCTTGGCCGCTGACCTTCGACCACCACCAACCGGAGCAGGCCCGAAAAATCCTTGAAGGCGATCCGGAACCGGCCAACGCCTACCACGGGAATGTCGTTTCCCTGGTAGTCTCTCAGGTGTACGCGGTGAGAGTCGAGTTGCCTTTTGGACACTCTGGGTACCAGTCTTTTGATGGTGCTCCATGACACGATGGACAGGGCAGACCCGGTGTCGATCTCCATGTCACATGGAGCTCCTTCAATGAGCACCGTGACGTTCAGCTTGCGTCGCGTAGGCGAGTCGGTTTGGCCAATCGTGGTTCCAGACGGGCAGCGGCAGTTGGTGAGAGCGAAACAACTTTCCTTGGCAGACTGGAGTGAAGACTTGGACTTGCGAGTCGATGAAGGGGGGGTGTCAGACGGAGCCGATCGGCAGACCTTAGCGATGTGGCCCCTTCTGGAACACTTCCTACAGATGGCGTCTCTGAATCGACACTTGGCACGGGAATGGTTGCCTCCGCAGCCGGCACATTCCGGTTGGCCCTTGGACTTCTGTTGGAACTTCCTGCGCTCCCGCTTTGTCTGGTGCACGTCATCGTCTTCACTGGAGGATGCCTCATCACTGCTGGCCTCTTCATGATGCACCGGAACTGGCTTCCTAGCAAGATGCGGGCTGCTGGACTTGCGGATCTCCTGGGCGGAGCGTTCAGCAGCTTCTGAGGCCACAGCCTCCTCAATGGCTTTCTGTAGCGTGAGGTCTGGCTTGGCTAGGAGACGCCGTTGCAGATGGATGTCCCGGACCCCGCAGACGATTCGATCCATCAGGGCATCGTCTAAGTCTCGGAACTCACAGTGCATTGCAGCCTGTCGCAGGGCGGTGGTGTAGTTGTTGATTGACTCCCCCTCTGCCTGGTTCCGGTGGTAGAACGCATGGCGGGCAGCAATCTTGGACGGCTTTGGTGCGTAGTGGTTGCGGAGCTTCTCTTGGATCGTGTCCCATGGTGTTGCCTGGACTGCTTCAGGCGCAACCAATGCTCGGGCCGTCTCAAACACCTCAGGCCCACAGAGGCTGAGGAATAGGCCCCGCTTCCGATCCTTTGATACTGCTGTCAGCTCGTTGGCTTGGAGGTAGCAGTCGAACCGAGCGAGGTAGGAGTCCCATGATTCAGAGGCTGGCGCAAATGGCAGTAGAGGCACAAGTGAAGCCATGATTCCGATGCCGGCGTGAAGGGCGATGGATGGAACACCGTGCTCTAGCCAGAACGCTCAGCTCTGAATTGGTTCTGCCCAGTGATTTCGCTCAGTGATTTCGCTCAGTTCAGAGGCTGGCCGCATCTGGCTGTGCTCTGATGTCCATCTATCCCATCCTCGTCGCCAGTGTTAAGTAGTGGGTTGACATAGCAGCCGGCACAGCGATTTCTTCAAGTAGCTCTTTATTTTGTAAGCTGGAATAGAACTGACTGCGAACAGCTCAGCCGGCCTGCTTTTATAGGCAGCCGGCTGTCACATTGTAACCACCACAGCCCAGAGTTCCCGCCTAAAATAACTGACGCGGACCTGAGTGAAAACTATCTACAGACCTGAGTGAAAACTATATACAGTATCCCCCTGTTGGCCCAGGGTGAAACTACACTACATAACACCAAGTAGCAGTTGCAACCGGAGACTGTAAATGGCAGCCGATAACCTTATTGGAGCTTTAATTAGATTGAGAAGTATCTCTCTTGCTGCTTAATCCTTGTTGGAAGGAGGGAGAGGGAGCCAAAGCAGAACTGCGCCAAAACCTCCCAGAGGGCAAAGCAGAGGCAAGATAGGTTTGTTGTTAGCAGGAAGCTGGCGACAGCTGAAGGGTCCTGAGAGCTTTACTTGGAGAATCCCTTCTGTCTGTGTGAGGATTCTCTCCTGTTAACCTAAGATGAACTTGCTGGACCAGGCTGAAGGGGACCCACCTAGTCCAGCATCCTGTACTCAAAGTGGCCAACCAGGTGTCCCAATGGGAAGCTCAGAAGCAGGACCTCAAGCACAGTAGCAACTTTCTCCTTCTGTGGTTTCCAGCACAGAAACCAGCACTTCTTTGGTGCTCTGGCTGGCCAGCTTCCTTTTTTTATATATATATATAACTATTTATTAGATTTCCACAAATACAGAAGAAAATTTAAAACAAACAATACAATACAAATACAATACAAAAATTGCAATAAAAAAAAAGAAAAACCAAGATAAAAAACATTTTAAGAAGAAAAAGAAAAGAAAAATATAAAAAGAAAAAACCATATTTCCATATCCTTATCTTTCATTGACTTATTTCCTTGACTTCCTCGAACCTCCCTCCTAGTATTCCATTTCCAATTGTAGTTTCAGCAAGACCTTTCCCTCTTTCCCAACTTTATTTCCACTTAACTCAATTTTGACCCTAAATTTTGCTCTTTACCCAAATCTATATTACACAATTCTCAATGCTTTTTCAACTAAAGCCAATTAGTTTCTTTCCGACAACTCCTAACATTCATTAACTTTCCAATATTTCTGTAAATATACTTTAAATTTGCCCCAGTCCTCTTCCACCAACTCTTCTCCCTGGTCTCGAATTCTGCCAGTCATTTCTGCCAGTTCCATATAGTCCATCAGCTTCATGAGCCATTCTTCCCGAGTAGGTAAGTCTTGTGTCTTCCAGTGTCTTGCGATGAGTATTCTTGCTGCTGTTGTGGTGGCTGGCCAGCTTCCTGGCCCTGAAGGCTTCTCAACAAGGGATTTGCTGCTGTTGCTCTTTAATAGCAGTATCAAAGGAGAAAGGCCATCATTATAAAATCAAGTTTTACACAGTGAGCAAGAAAGGCAGTCACTTATCATATTATTCAGTTGTACACTTTAATTTTAAAAGAATGCTTTAAAACAGCTAGGAGATATGTGAAATGGATGTCTGGGGTGTGTGTGTGTGTGTGTGTACAGCTAGAGGAATGACCTGCCCACCCCACCCCAATGGAAACTGTGTCCCTCTGCCACCAGCATTATGCCGGCCCAGCACCTAAGCCAACGAGCAATCGTTGGGTTTCCCTTGCAAAACCTTTCTCTCCCTCTCTCCTCTGCCAACCTTCCAGCCCTGTGGACAGGCAGCCAATGGTCCTGAGATCTAGCTCAAAGTCACCACGTGCAGCCAGGTTGTGTCTGCGGTGGATGGAAACTGCTCCTGTGTCGTTGCCTCCCCTCGCATTACCACCTTGCGTCTTTATTTTATTTTTAAAAAGCTGCTCGATTCTTTTCAATCAGCAAATTCTCAACATTCTCTCCCCGCCCCGATGCTCATCATTGCTTTGCAAGAAGTACCGGTACATAGTAAACCCTCCTTGCTTTACTCTTCTCTCCACCACCACTGATAACCCACAGAATGAAGAATATAGTCACCTGAGGCAACACCATCACATCACATTCTCCCTCTGCTGGCAGGCTGGGCATGGGTTGTTTGCTTTTCAGGTGGGGGGAGTTTCAGTCTACGCACACACACACACACACACACGCCCATTTAAGCAAACAGTTCCTGGAAGGGAGCAGGATGTCAGGGCAGGCTCCAGCGTCCTGTGAGTTGCGCCTTCTCCTGGAAGACTCTGGAGCATTTTTAAGCTGGTGTGTGGCAAGTGACTGTGTGTAAGGATGGCAGATCCCATCAGTCTTGGTTGCTGTCACTTTTTCATTTTTCCAGTCTTAAATCCACAACCCCCAAATCTGCATTGTTTGCTTTTTTTTAAGTTCCACACAGACACAAAAATTGCATGCTATTTCCCTCCAATATACACGGGGTAAGTTGATTTTGAATAGGCCAGTTGTGCAAAGCTCTACATTCTAGTTGGGGAAAGAGGAATGGGAATCCACACAGGGCAGTGGAGTGGTAAGTCCTCCACTTAGGCGAACCCAAATCCCCAGATTCCCAGCTTTCATTTTTTGAAAAATATACATACAGTCATACCTCAGGATAAATACGCTTCAGGTTAAGTACTTTCAGGTTGCGCTCCACGGCGACCCGGAAGTAACGGAGCGCGTTACTTCCAGGTTTCGCCGCTCGCACATGCGCAGTCAGTCAAAATGATGTCACGCACATGCGTGGAAGCAGCGAAACGCGACGCGCTGTCACGTCTTATGTTCTGTTCGGGATGCGAACGGGGCTCCGGAACGGATCCCGTTCGCATCCTGAGGTACCACTGTATCTGTAGATGTGTAGAATCTGAGATATGGGTGAAATGTACTGGTGGTGTTAATATTTTTCTTCTGAGAAATTAGCCTGCTCCCCACAGCCTTTTCAGTGCTTTGTTCTGCTGCTGGGGAAAACTTGCAGACAACCATGATGTGTGTGTGTGAGTGTGAGTGTGTGATAGAGACTTATAATACAATGCAGGGTGTGCAGGAAGTGGGTTCCCCCCCCCAGCAATACTAGAACTTGGGAGGCCGGTGTCTGCCAAAAAGTGGGTGGTAGATTCAGGCTAAATAAAGGAACGCAACATTCATTTCACTGCCACAGTGTTGCATTAATTTATGCAACAACGGGATGGCCACTAACTAAGGTGATTTTTTAAATGGAGTCTCCATGAAGTTCCGTCCAGGGCTGCTGGTGATGTTGTCCCTGTTTAGCAGTGATATGTAGCTGGGTTGCATCTGCTGGGGGAGTGGGAGGGCTGGAGCCCCTGTGGCCTCTGTTTGGGGGGCATTGCTCTGCCCGAGCCCCGCCGCCGCTCTTGGCCCTCCTTCTCCGCCTTCCATGCCTGACCCATCACGCACTGCTTCCCCACCCCCCACCCCGAAGAACCAACAACTCAGGATTCATTGAAAAAAATCTGGTAACCTTAGCTCCACTACAGGTGAAACTCGAAAAATTAGAATATTGTGGAAAAGTTCAATTATTTCAGTAATTCAACTTAAAAGGTGAAACTAATATATGAGATAGATGCATGACATGCAAAGCGAGACGTGCTTCTACTTCTCAGAGGTCCAATCTTGCTCGATTTGCAATCCTTGTTTTGCTGATTTCCTTGAATATTCTAATTTTCTGAGATTGTTAATTTGGGATTTTCATAAGCTGTACACCATGATCATCACAATGATAACAAATCAAGGCTTGACATATCTCGCTTTGCATGTCATGAGTCTATCTCATATATTAGTTTCATCTTTCAAGTTGAATGACAGAAATAAAGGAACTTTTCCACGATATTCTAATTTTTCGAGTTTCACCTGTAGAACAAATAAGGCTTGACATATCTCGCTTTGCATGTCATGAGTCTATCTTGTATATTAGTTTCACCTTTCAAGTTGAATTACAGAAATAAAGGAACTTTTCCACGATATTCTAATTTTTCGAGTTTCACCTGTAGGTCACGGTGGTGCTTTTGTCTTATCTAGCAGTGGCATTGGGGGTGACAACTTTGTGCAAAATGCATACAGATTACTAATGGGTTCTCTCTCACACACACAGAGTCTTGTCCTCGAAGTCTGGAATGTGCTTTGCTGCGCCGTGAGTTCTGCCTCCCTGGATCGTATTCCTGTGGCCCGTGTCTCTCTCAGTTCATCGAGGATGAAGACGGCCAATGCATCCCCAAGGCCCGGGCGGCCAGCGGTAGGTAGGGCTGGGTGCAGAAAGCCTCAGCCAGAACAATATTGCCAGTTCTCTTTCCGCAGTTGAAACCCAGTAAAGCTCTATGCCAGAATCAGAAGTCTGGTGTCCATGTTGCCCTCTACTGTTTCATTTTCTGTTTGGAGGAGAGGCCCCCACATAGCTGTCAATTTACAGATTTGAAAATAAGGGACCAGCAGCCAAAATAAGGGACCTGCAGCCTCACCTGTTCCTTGCACTCCAGTCTTCCTGTCCTCCTGCAGTCTGGTCAAACTCATGCTGGTAGCTTTGAGAACACTGTCCAACCAACTTTGTAACCAGAGGTTCAACTGAATAGAATCTGAATCACATGCACCACAAGGCCTATGCTGCCTCAGCTTAAGATGGCTCCCTGGCCTGGCTTTGCACTGCAAAGTTTGCAGCAGCACGTGCAACAAAATGGCGTCCAGCATTCAAAAACCTCTTCAGCTTGCATTAACTAGCCACACACAAGGCATGCAAGCTCCACCCCCGAGTCGTTCTTAGACTTCTTATTGGGTGAGCAACACAGCCAAGCAACACAGTTGGAGCCTCCCTCCTCCCTGGCCGGCAGGGAGGGAGGGAGAGGAGCTGCTTCCTTTGAAATTTAAGGGACATAATTTAAGGGACATAATTTAAGGGACATCCATAAATAAGGGACAGCAGCGGGACATAGCACTGGAATAAGGGACTGTCTCTTCAAATAAGGGACACTTGACAGCTATGGGCCCCCATCCTCTGCTGCCATGCTGTTTCCTCAGAGCAGCATTCCCTTGGGAGACTTGTAGGCAGCTTCCATGCTTTGGTGTGAAAGGTGAAAGCCGTTAAACCCAGACAAAGCATTTGAGTGTTAAAAAGGAGTTGTTGATGTGGTGTTTTTTTTGTTGTTGTTGTTGTTTTGTGAACACAAATAAAACAATTGCAACTCATGACAACATAAAACCAGGATTCCTGCAGCATGGAGAAACTTGCTGAAACTTTCCTCCTAGAAAATTTATGGGGAGGAGGTCCAAATCCTTGCAGTAACACATTTGTTGCATCAGTATTTGACCTGTTTCTTATTCCTTTGGACCTCACCAGCTCCAGTGATAGGGCACACATCTAGCTTGGCCCTCCCAGGGAGAGCAGAAAGCGTTAATTTTCTCGGGGTTTCCCACCCCACCCCACCCCCCCCAGTTTTGTAACTCAGTGGTTCATGTTAAGCAATAGCGCCATCTCTAGGCAGCTGATTACGATAACTTAAAAAAGGTCTTCAGTGCACTTTGGTGCTATTCATTCTAGCCTAATGCAAAAGCTGGTTTTGGAAGTGTAAGGCGTACTGAGTTTGAAGATCTTGCCACCTGTTGTACAAGGAACCTATTTGTCCCAGGTGAATGTACTGGACCCATGTGGGTACAGTTGTCTTCCACCTACCCACCTTATGAAAAGTGAGAAACGGTGTTTGAAAGGAATGCAGTTTGTACACTGTGGTCTTCAATCTCCTGCCTGAAACATGACTTCATGCAAACTGATGATTCTTAGCGACAGATGGGAGCTTACATAAGAGCTTGGTTGTTAACGGATTGGTGTTCGGACTGCATTTCAGTTACCCGGGGAGATTATGTACTGCAAGTGGCACATCCTTTTCCCTTTAAAATGCTGGAGATTTGGGGCTTCTCTGTTCCTGCGCTGTTTGTAATTTCCTTTAACACTCATGCAGTGGGTTAACTTCTAATGGAGTCTCAAGAGAAACAGCTTGCCTTGGACAACTCATTCCCCCTTACTCATCATGCAAATGAATAACAAACTGGATTATCTGAAGGTGGACCCACATTTCAGTCCCAAATGCTTTCGGAGAATGCCTGAGACACACCTCTTTACCCTGACTTTTAATACATGAGGGGCATGGTTTTAGGCCTCACCTTGTTTTTATGGTTGTAAGTTGTTTTATATATTTTTAATATTGATTTCAATGCTGCAACACATAGGTGAAGGGCAGATAATAAATGAACTAACAATAATAGCAAGAACACCACCACAAGTGCATGAGGAGGAGGTACCAGTTTGCAGAAGTCTAAAAAGCATTTAAGGGGTGGGAACATAACACATATTCACAAAACAGCCTAGTGGCTGACTGGGGGACAGGGAAGAGGGATGAAACAGAGCAAGCTCTTCAAAAGTGGCTAATAATAATAATAATAATAATAATAATAATAATAATAAATTTATATCCGGCCCTCCCTAGCCGAAGCCGAGCTCAGAGCAGCCAACAACAATAAAAGCAACACAGTTCATATAAAATCACAATCAATCAATTGAAATGCATTCTAAAATCAATTCATTTTAAAATCAATTCAAAATCAAATTAATGGCAACCACTGGGCTACAGTTCTGTGAGGATTACCAAAGGAGGGGATCAGACTGTGCCTTGGCCAAAGGCCTGGTGGAACAGCTCTGTCTTGCAGGCCCTGCGGAAAGATGTCAAGTCCCGCAGGGCCCTAGTCTCTTGTGACAGAGCGTTCCACCAGATTGGGGCCACGGCCGAAAAACCCCTGGCTCTGGTTGAGGCCAGCCTAAGCTCCCTGTGGCCCGGGACTTCCAAGATGTTTTTATTTGAGGACCGTAAGGTCCTCAGTGGGGAATACCAGGAGAGGCTGCCCTGTAGGTACAAGATCAGCTGCTGGCCTGCAGGGATTCCACTACAGCCAAGGTTGAGTGGGACACTTCAGATTTGGCCCTCCTTGCATGATTTCACATGCCTAGAAGTTTTGTCTCAGCAAACCTTACCAGGGCACACCATCTAGCTGGCTACACTTATTTTTTAAATGTGGCTGTGTTTTATACTCTGCTTATGTACACTGCTAAAAGATTATTATTATTTTTTTGGTGAAACTGTTTATGGATGCTTCCAAGCAAATAAATCTTAACATGAGATCCTGGTGATGTTTTGATGGAAGCTGCCTCAAGGGTTGAGAATGTGAACTGAGGAAGGGCTGGGTTGGCTGGCGAGTCTGTTTCTACTGGTTGTTCAGAGCAAGGAGGCCTGTTAACTCTGCCAACCTTAGAGCTGCAGGCAGAGAGAGAGAGAGAGAGAGAGAGAGAGCAGGTCTCCTCGGTTGTGTGTGTTCTGTGCTATGTGCTTGCATTATTAAAGACACTTTTTCATGTCCCAAGCAATAAAAAGCTGGGAAAGCTTGCCGGAGTCATGAAATATTCACAACGTTCTAAAAATAGTAACACAGGGACTACATGGGACACAAGGTGTACCCTGGGTAGTGGACATCCCCCCCCCCCCCGCAAAGGGATGCTGGTATCCAGAATTTTGGGCTCTTGAGTGTGGGGAAGTACCTAAGAACATAAGAAAAGTCTGTTGCAGGCCGGTAGCCCATCTAGACCAATACTGTATACTGTTCTCACTGTATCATATATAGATATAGATATAGATATAATTTTTTATTAGTTTTTTAACATATCATTTTCAACGGTAATTAAACATACTTTTACATCTTACTCAATTTTTTTGACTTCCATCAGTCCTGTCTGAAAACTTTCCAATCTAATCTCTTAGTATGCATTTCTTATTTTCCCTATTACATTTCAAAATCATAACCAATATCTCTATCTTTTTCTTCTTTGTAACACTTTGTATATTTCTGCTTACAAAACTTCTTGTAGTCCTACTAGCGCAATTTGTTGATTACAGTTGCTCTTCAAATAATTCATATACTTCTTCCAATCTTCTGTAAATCTCTGTTCCCGCAGGTTTCGAATCCTTCCTGTCATTTTGTCCAATTCTGCATAGTCCATTCATTTCGTCTGCCATTCTTCTTTCGTCAGAATTTCTTCTTGCTTCCATTTTTGGGCTAACAATACTCTAGCCACTGTTGTTGCATATAAGAACCTGTTCTCAATGTATCTGATCAGATGCCTGTTATGGGAAACTTGTAGGCAGGATTTGAGCAGAAGACCCCTCTCCTCTCCTGTGGCTTCCAGTAACTGATCTTCAGAAGCATCACTGCCTCATACTGTGGCAGCTGAGTAGAGCTGTTATGGCTACAAGCCATCAATGACCCTCTCCTGCATGAATCTGTCCTTCACTCTTTTAAAGCTATCTAAGTTGGTGGTTCGAATCCCCGCGACGGGGTGAGCTCCTGTTGCTCGCTCCCTGCTCCTGCCAACCTAGCAGTTCGAAAGCACGTCAAAGTGCAAGTAGATAAATAGGTACCACTCTGGCAGGAAGGTAAGCGGCTTAGTCATGCTGGCCACATGACCCAGAAGCTGTACGCCGGCTCCCTTGGCCAGTAAAGCGAGATGAGCACCGCAACCCAAGAGTCAGTCACGACTGGACCTAATAGTCAGGGGTCCCTTTACCTTTACCTTCAAGTTGGCAGCCATTACTGCCTCCTGTGGCACTGAGTTCCACAAAGGACTTTCTTTTATCTGTTCTGAATCTTCCAATGTTCAGCTTCCACAAATTCTAATGTTACAAAAGAGGGAGAGACACTTTTCTCTATCCACTTCACTTCACTTCACTTCTATCCAACTCAATTCATTTCTACCAACTCCCAGAAAATAGCTGGTCAGCTGCTGGCGGACAATAGAGCATAAACTGCCCATTGGCCGGCTATTCACCTGAGCCTGTAAAACTCAGTCTCAAACTTTTCCGTTCTGGCTGGCAGTGGGAGGGAAGGGATCTCCAGAAATCAAGACTTAAGTGTTGAGGACAGTATTGCCTGCTTCATGAGTGAAACTGATGAAACGGTTAAAATAGAGAGAGCCTTGCGGGCAAACACTTGATATCTAGGGGAAAGTGACGCAAGGGCCAACATCTAAGATGTTGGGTTGGTGGTGAGGGAAATGCAAGCTACAACTTCTTGGTCATGTTTTGAATCAGGACTTCATGTCAGTCTGGGCTGGGAGATATTGGTGGCTCTACAGGTGTTATTGACCAGTAGTCTGAGATGATGGGAGTTCAGCAGCATTTGGAGAGCTGCAGGCCCCCCATCCCTGATGAAAGGATTAAGAACTAATGCCATGTAGTAGATTTTTCTTTTCTTACTTTTTTTGTAATCTGCTTTGTAATAAAACCTAAACCGGGGAGCATTTAAATTTTGTTAAATAAAATAAAGATTAAACAATAAAGGACAGGATAAACTGAACCTATTTATGTTACTTGGAACCTTGTGGTTACTCATTTATTATGTTTGATTCTGGTATGTAAATTTGTTCCTTTGTGTTTGGTTCTAGATATCCTCTTCAACTTTTGCTTTATTTTATTTGTCATCCATTTTTGCACTTTATGTTTTATTATGAAAGAATATATGAAAAAAGCAATGGCAAAATAAAATAGATTGAGTATGAAGTTACAAGTCCCCAGTTCAAATCTTACCAAGTTGTTTTTGGCAAGTCTTCATTCTCCATCTCTTTCTCTCATCGTCTCCACCAGGAATAATATTAGTGGCCTACCTGCAAGGTGGCTGTAATACATGTCAAATTCTTGGCAGAAGTCTACAGACGGAGTGGCAGCTTTTCCCCCAACCTGATGCCACCGCTGTGCTGGTTGGGCTGATGGGAATGATAGTCCAAAATATATGGAGGGCAGATTGACAGAATCTTAGAATTGTAGAGTTAAAAGGAATGCCAGGGGTCATCTAGTCTAACCCCCTGCAATGCAGGAATCTCAACACATGGCCCATCTAATCTGAAACTACCAGATCCTGCTTAGCTTTGAAAATGTGGTAGCAGTTTTCTTGCTCTACAACTAGGAGTAGCCTGGCATATATAGGCTTTTCTCATCTACACTATTAAAGGTAAAGGGACCCCTGACCATTAGGTCCAGTCGTGACCGACTCTGGGGTTGTGGCGCTCATCTCGCTTTATTGGCCGAGGGAGCCGGCGTACAGCTTCCGGGTCATGTGGCCAGCATGACTAAGCCGCTTCTGGCAAATCAGAGCAGCGCACGGAAACACCGTTCACCTTCCCACCGGAGCGGTGCCTACCGCATTTTTCGCTCTATAAGACGCACCTGACCATAAGACGCACCTAGTTTTTAGAGGAGGAAAACAAGAAAGCAATGCAAAGCCTCTTGAGTGAAGAGGGAGGAGCGCTCCCGCTGCGCTCAAGAGGTTTTGCGTGGCTACCGCTGAAGCCAGAAGAGCAGAGGGATCACTGCGCACTGATCCCTCTTGCTCTCCTGGCTTCAGCGATAGCTGCGCAGCCTGCATTTGCTCCATAAGACGCGCACACACACACCCTTACTTTTTAGGGGGAAAGTGCGTCTTATAGAGCGAAAACTATAGAAACTACAGTATTTATCTACTTGCACTTTGACGTGCTTTCAAACTGCTGGGTTGGCAGGAGCAGGGACTGAGCAATGGGAGCTCACCCCGTCGTGGGGATTCGAATCGCCAACCTTCTGATCGGCAAGTCCTAGGCTCTGTGGTTTAACCCACAGCACCACCCACGTCCCATCTACACTATTAGGGTGGTTTTTTGTGTGTTTTTTGCTAAAGAAAGCTGCTGGGAATGTGATGCCAAAGGCAGCTGGCTGCGCACGGTGCTCCTTGACCCTCCCTCCCCCATGCCAGCCCCCTCCCACACCCTGCGCACAAGAAACCCTGGCAATCATTCACTCTGATCTGAGGACGCTTAGCTCCTCCGGCGAACATCATAATTGCCACTCAGGGAACTGCATCTAACTGAATTTGAAGAAGTGACCCGGAGGGGAGGGAGAGAGAGAGAGAGATCTACAATTCCATCCTTTCAAAGAAGCCTGGCTTTATATAATTCCTAGCAACATAGGAGCCAACTCCCTAGGGGCTGAGGGGTCTTTGCCCCCCATAAAACTTTTGAAGGGGCCATTGGCCCCCAAAGTTGACGGGCATTGCCATTGAAATGGTGTGTGTGCACTGCTTCATGTGATCAATTATGCAGGGCAGAACTTACCTGCCCTCCCCTCCCCCATATTTTACTCAAGTTGTCCCCCCCTGCCTAGCAGAGTGTGTCTAGTGTTGCCCGGGATTTTTTAGAAACTGAAAAATATTGCATTTGAGTTTGGACCCATCACGGCAAAAATTGGGTGAAGTCATGTCAGTCATGTTTTGGTCCGCCATCTTGGTTTGGAATTATGTCCTCACATCAGTGAAGACTCCCACCTTAATGATCTTATTGAGTGGTGATCGAACCTATGCCAAATAAAAAACCAGGTGAAGTAACACACACAACTTTGCCTGTGACTGCAATGGGTATTTAATCATATTCACATTTAGATGTGCCACTGTCTTCCAGAAGCAAGATGACTAGACTTCAGTATGGGAGAAAATCCAGTTCACAGCCCCAAACCTCTGCCCCCAGCCTACCTCACAGGGTTGTTGCGAGGGTGAAATGCCACTAGCTGGGGGAGGGGGGGAGAACAGGATGCAAACATGTCAGCCACAAGTCCAACAGCTGTTCGATTGGGGAAGAAACACAGTCAATCTTACTTTTAGCCTATTGTTGATTTTATAAATAATTTATTATTATTTTTTACACATATTTTCCAGCATAACATCCTTTTAAACATCATTTCCAAATTTTTGGCTATCACAGCCTGAGACTTCCTTCAACCTTGACTGATGGTTTTCTTTCTAATTATGCATTTGGTTACTGCTATAGTTATTGCTATAAACTCAAATTCACAGTACATCTATTCTTAATTCTCTTCACAATAATTTATAAATTGCTCCTTACGAAACTTCTTTCAACCCTACAAGCGATGTCAAGCTTATTGTTGGTTTTAATTATTATTTTCAAACGTTTTGCATCTTTTAAAACTATTTCTACTGGTAATTATCAGTAAACCACTGTGAGGGTTTATTTTAAGCAGTTGTTTGGTCTATAAATTTATGAAATAATCTGTTGATAACTTTTCTTTGGATTTGTTGCCCCCCCCCCAATACCTTCTGTCTTCCTTCTTAGGGCGAGCCAGTGCTCCCAACCTAGAGGAAGATGTTGATTTAGTGGCGGATGCGCTGTCCAAACAGAATAATGCTCTCCAGGATGGTAAGTCTCTCCTGTGGACCAGTTTCCACTCCGCACATCTTGGATGAAAGGTTAGGGTTGATTCTTTCTTCTCACATAGGGCGAGACCGTCCAGGGGTGCGTGGGGGTTGTCCTTCTGCATGAATTAATTTGTAAAGAAATATACAATAATAAGAATACAGGTGAAACTCGAAAAATTAGAAAATCGTGGAAAAGTTCGTTGATTTCAGTAATTCAACTTGAAAGGTGAAACTAATATATGAGATCGACTCATGGCATGCAAAGCTAGATATGCTTCTACTTCTCAGAGGTCCAATCTTGCTCCATTTGCAATCCTTGTTTTGCTGACTTCATTGAATATTCTAATTTCCTGAGATTGTTAATTTGGGGTTTTCATCAGCTGTACGCCATAATCATCACAATTATAACAAATCAAGGCTTGACGTATCTCGCTTTGCATGTCACGAGTCTATCTCATATATGAGTTTCACCTTTCAAGTTGAATGACTGAAATAAATGAACTTTTCCACGATATTCTAATTTTTTGAGTTTCACCTGTAGAACAAATCACGGCTTGACATATCTCGCTTTGCATGTCATGAGTCGATCTCATATATTAGTTTCACCTTTTAAGTTGAATTAGTGAAATAAAGGAACATTTCCACAATATTCAAATTTTTCGAGTTTCACCTGTACATTCATTGGTAAAAAAGGAATATAGAACGGGATAGACAGGAAGTCCAAAGTTTTTGTAGATATATGATTTTGGAACAGTTTTTTGTCCTTGTTTCTTTTATTTAGGTATATAAACTTTGTATACATGCTGAAAATTATATTATAATAAGTCTTGTGATGTAATATGAAAATGTTTGCTGATGTAACATAAGAACGTTAATAAATAAATAAAACTCGAAGAAAAGAAAATCTTTCGCCTTCACCCCAACCTTTGTGGACATGTTTTTGCCTTACACAGAAACCCCAGCCCCCACAGGCAAGCACCCCAGGATCGGTGTGTCGAAGTCAGTGTCCTCGCCAAAGGGACAGGCAAGACGCCCTCCTGCAACACCTTCCCTTCGCACAGAAGCAGTCAAAAGTACTCCAGTGAAAACCTCACTCTCGTCAAATGACGCTCTCATACTGGGTAAGCGGTTCGGCAAGGCAACTGGGTGTTCCGTATATGGCAGAATATAATATAACAATGGAAGGCTATATCAATCCAAATTTCAAACGCACAGCAGTGAGGCAAATAGTTGTTTCCACTTGGGGGGGAGGGCTCCCCCTCCCACCACAGAGTTTTGGACCCAATCCGTGTGGAACTTAGGGAGCACTTCCGGAGTGCTTGGCTCACCACTGGAGGTGGATAAGAGGAATAACAAAGAAAGATGGGTTTGACTCGGTAGGGTCTCAGTTTATATCCTTTCTTAACAATAGGAGAGCCTCTTCCATCTCAGTCTCAGGAGCCACTATGGAGACATTATCTTAACTCTTGAGATTGAAGCATACTCCTGTGGATGTGAGCTGAACCTGAAACGTAAAAGATTTTCCAAGTTTGTTTTGATGCCATGTGGGGGACTACATATAAAACTTAACAGCTGGACATGCATTTGTCTTGGAAGACAGCACTTTGTTTGTTTGTTTGTTTGTTTGTTTGTTTGTTTGTTTTAATTGTAATGAAGTTTGTAAAGAAAAATGATTAATAATAATAATAATATAATAATAATAATAATGTTGCTTTTAATCGTTGTACAGTAAAGTTGAAAAGACACAATGAAGATAAATCAATTTATACTCAACCACAGAGTTACAAAACTTGCTTAAATTGTCCGCTGAGGTGGAAAGGGCATCTCCAGCTGCCAGAAGTCTAATAGGGAGGGGACTCCTCTGATGATAATAACAATAATAAATTTTTATTTATATCCCGCCCTCCCCACCCGAAGCCGGGCTCAGAGCGGCTAACAACAATAAAAGTAACACAGCATTCTAAAATCAATTCATTCTAAAATCAATTCAGAATCAAATTAATGGCAACCATTGGGCTAGAGTTCTGTGAGGATTACAGAAGGAGGGGGTCAGACTGTGCCTTGGCCAAAGACCTGGTGGAACAGCTCTGTCTTGCAGGCCCTGCGGACATATGTCAAGTCCCGCAGGGCCCTAGTCTCTTGTGACAGAGCGGTCCACCAGATCGGGGCCACAGCCGAAAAAGCCCTGGCTCTGGTTGATCTCAACCATGAGAGAGTTCCACAGAACTGTCCCACAATGCTGAATGCACCACTGGTTGCTGATTTGCAGGTAGAGATTTTATGGTTCCACCTGCAATGAGGGACAGTGTATGAACACTTATAACAAGGACAGTGTTCAAGCAAACAAATAAAATGCTAATGAAGAAAATAAAACCATAAAGGCTGGAAGTTCTTTGACGATGTTTCACCTGCCATCATCCCAGGAGGTCACTGCTGGTTCCTTCCCAACTTTCTTCCTTCCCTGATGTGTCTCTATACAAACTTTCCACCTGTGTGTCTCTGCAGGGATGATAGTCGTGTGTACAGCTGCAGGAATCACAGCTCTGGTGGTGGCAGCTGTGTGCTGGTGCAGGTAGGCCCATGCAAAACCTTTACTTGGCAAGAGGCCAGCAGTTTAATTTTGTGCTTCTCCCCACCCCCACCCCAAAACACCATTCTTGGGAACCACCAGGAGGGGTGGGGATGCAGGTATAACAACGGCTAGAATGAGGAGCTGCTTAAGAGCAGCAACAACTGCAATTGTTTATTGCATTTGCATCCCACCATTTTCTCCACGGAGCTCAAGGTGTCACCCATGGTTCTCCCCTTCTTCATTTAATCGCTACAACAACCCTGGGAGGTAGGTTGGGCTGAGAGTGAACAAGTGGCCATGTAGGGATTTGAACCCTGGTCTCTCCCAGGTTCAAGTCTTGCACTCTAAGCACTAAACAAGGCAGCCCTGGGTACCATTCTGTGCTGTAGTATCAAGTGCTGAGGGACGCAGAATGTTTCCCTCAAGCCCTTCTTATGGGCTTTTCAAAAGCAGGCCACTGTTGGTAAAAGGCTCAGCCTTTCTCAACTTGTGGATTCCCAGATGTTGTTGAACTACAACTCCCATCATCTCTAGCTAGCAAGGCCAGAGCTCAGGGATGATGGGAGTTGTAGTCCAACAACATCTGGGGACCCACAGGTGGAGAACCTCTGGCACTAGATGGATTTCTCACCTGATCCAGCAAGCTGCTGGTGTGTCTAATTATTCGCTTGCTTTCCTCTTCCTAGGCTGCAAAAGGAAATACGCCTTGCTCAGAAAGCAGACTACCCAGTTCAGAAACTCCCGGGTCCTCCATCGTATGACAAGATCTCAGTATGTCCTTTCCTCTTTGATGCCTGTTTGCTGGCTATGCACTAAACTTGATGCTCTTCGCTGTTTAAAGGGAATGTGGAAAAAAACACTTGTATGCCTAATTCCAGGCAATAATGAGCCCCAGTTACCCAGCCATAGCAGGGGGTTGCCTTTGCATCTCTGTATCCTATACTGTTCTGGCCTCACAACCTTCCAAATACATCTCTGCTAGCAGGGGCAAGTCATTCTGCATGTTTCTGCACTGGATGCAGTTAATACAGCTGCTCCTGGGGCATAAAAATTACCTTCCCTAGGGAGGAGTCTGCACACTGCTTCCCTTTGTGGCCTTGGCTCCTTCTCAAGAGGAAATACTTGCCTGGACTGTGATGATTTCTGCATGCTCTTTTCTTCCAAACTCACTGCAACTTGGGCTAACTTGCAATGCTGTGTACACTGTGCCTGTTTTTCTCTCCCCAAAGCCCGGCGATAAGAAGTTGGCACAGAGTGCCCAGATGTACCACTACCAGCACCAGAAACAACAGATGCTCTCCATGGAGAAGTGAGTAGCACCATTTTTCAACCAGTCCACAACCTTTCATCCACATCTTTAGTGTCTTTTTAATGTGGACTCACTTGGGAGGAGAAGATGAGGAGGAGGAGTTTGAATTTGATATCCCGCTTTATCACTACCCGAGGGAGTCTCAAAGCAGCTAACATTCTCCTCTCCCTTCCTCCCCCACAATAAACACTCTGTGAGGTGAGTGGGGCTGAGAGACTTCAGAGAAGTGTGACTGGCCCAAGGTCACCCAGCAGCTGCATGTGGAGGAGCGGAGACGCGAACCCGGTTCACCAGATTACGAGTCCACCGCTCTTAACCACTACAGTGGTGCCTCGCTAGACGAAAAGAATCCGTTCCGCGATTCTCTTCGTCTAACGATTTTTTCGTCTTGCGAAGCAAGCCCATTGACAGCTTAGCGGATTAGCGCTACAGCTGTCAAGCGGCTTATCAGCGGAACAGCTGATAAGCGGCTTATCAGCAGAACAGCTGATAAGCGGCTTAGCGCTTAGGAAAAGGGGGGGAAGCGGAAAAAAACCTCAGGGGGACGCAAGATTTTTTCGTCTTGCGAAGCAACCCCATTGGGAAATTTGTTTAGCGAAGCGCCTCCAAAACAGAAAACCCTTTCGTCTAGCGGGTTTTCCGTCTTGCGAGGCGTTCGTCTTGCGGGGCACCACTGTACACCACACTGACTCTCTACATTCCTTTGGCCTATGTGATGTGGCCTCTGGCTCAGATTGCCTTTTCAAAAGCTTAGGTCAGCCTCTCCCCAACCCAGCAAGCCTCCAAACTGCAGCTTGCACCAACTCCTGCTAGCACAGCCATGCTGGATAGGAGGGGCAGTTAAAACACCTGAAAGGTACTAAAAGAAGAAGAAGCAGAGTTTGGATTTGATATCCCACCTTTTTCACTCCCTTTAAGGAGTCTCAAAGCGGCTCACATTCTCCTTTCCCTTCCTCCCCCACAACAAACACTCTGTGAGGTGAGTGGGGCTGAGAGACTTCAGAGAAGTGTGACTGGCCCAAGGTCACCCAGCAGCTGCATGTGGAGGAGCGGAGACGCGAACCCGGTTCCCCAGATTACGTGACTACCGCTCTTAACCACTACACCACACTGGCTCTACTAGGTTGGGGAAGGCTGGTTGGATGTTGGGAAGATTCAGGACGGACAAAAGAAAGTGCTTATTTACACATTACATACGGTAGTTAAATTGTGGAACTCCCACAGGAGGCAGGGATGGCCACCAGCTTTGGGTGCCAGGCAAAAACATTTATCTTCTCGCAGACCTTTGGCCAATTAAACATTTTAAAAAAAAAAATGGAGGGATGGTATTGTTTTCGTTATTATGCTATGTGTTTTTGTGTTTTTGCATTGTAAACCACCCTGTAATCTTTGGATGAAGGACAGCATGGAAATATTAATAATAATAATAATATTAATAATAATAGCAATGCGCCTGAAAAACAGTTGCTGGAAACCACAGAAGGGGCAGAGGGCTCTTGTGCTCAGGTCTGGCTTGTGGGATTCCGACAGGCATTTGGGTAACCAATGGGAGGACAGGATGCTGGCCTAGGTGGGCCCCCTTTGGCCTGATCCAGCAGGGCTCTTGTCGGGTTCTTATATGACGGCTTTTGGAAAGGTGTAGTTAAATTGATGGAAGGTCTGTGTATACACCTGAAAATTGCCAAGTGCCGTCTTCTGTGTTCAGAGGCAGGGCACTTTTGAGTACCAGGTGCCAAGGTCAAGGGGGGGAGTGGATAGCAGTCTCACCTTATTACCTGCTTGCCAAACTTTATCCTTGGTGGCTCCTGTTAGAAGTGAAACACTGGACCAGGTGCCCTGTGGGCTGACCCAGCAAGGCCAGTTGAGTTTCCCCAACACACCTGTTAAGTTGTGGGCGAACATATCAGACGACACAGCGATTCTTCAAACAGCTCTTGTTTATTCAAAGGCCAGAACAGAACTGAACTGAGGAGCTCAGTCAGCCTGCTTATATAGAGCTCCAGAACAACATAACTGTAGCAACTTTCTAAAACTATCCAATCACTGAATGTCGCTTTCGATCCTTCATTTACATACAAACTATCCAATCACTGAACATCACTTTCGATCCTTCATTTGCATAACTAACTACAGTATCCCCCTGCTGGCCCAGGATGAGAACTTCAGTACATAGCAACACCTAGCCAAGTTTCAGAAACGTGTCACGTCAGAGTGCCAGAGTTCTGCAGATGGCTAAGCTTGGAAATGCAGCTTTTGATACTCCAGGGTTTCAACACAGGACTTTTTAAAAACCTGGGAGTGGCTCCAGCTAATTCCTGGAGCTTCTGAACCACCACTACCCCGCCCCAAGACATTTTGGCTCCCTGTGTGTGGAGTCAATCATAGGACTGGGTCAGAAGGGACCGAAAGGGACTCTGTGGGGAGAGTGGGTTGGGTGTTCTGAATGGGTGAAAGGCAGTGGTGTGCCGGTCTGTGTGTGCTGCACTCTCTCCCTTCCTGCCCTGCCACCATCTCACTTCCTCCACCCCATCAATAGGAATAAAGAGGAGGCCAAAGTTCCAGAATCTGCATCATCGGATGAAGAAAACGAAGATGGAGACTTCACCGTCTATGAGTGCCCAGGCCTTGCTCCTGTGAGTGTTTCCTCTTCCACGCACCAGAGTGCCCTTGGTCCTCTGATAGCTTTTCTTACTCTTTCTGTGTGCTTCTTGATAACTAAGTTCTGCTTGTTTTATTGAGTAATGGTTCACACACTCAAATTAGGATAGATTATTGTTGTTGCACTTAACCCACACCTCCTCCAAGCAGTGTTGGAAGCGGCCGGGGGTTCCTGCACTTACCCAGAGTTCAGTTTCCTTGAAATGAGCATCAACAGAGACATTGGTGTCTTTAGGAAACATGGTTTTATTTACGGGTATATACAACCTGGGACGTGGGTGGCACTGCGGGTTAAACCACAGAGCCTAGGACTTGCCGATCAGAAGGTCGGTGGTTCAGATCTCTGCGATGGGGTGAGCTCCCATTGCTCGGTCCCTGCTCCTGCCAACCTAGCAGTTTGAAAGCACATCAAAGTGCAAGTAGATAAATAGGTACCACTCCGGCGGGAAGGTAAACGGCGTTTCCGTGTGCTGCTCTGGTTTGCCAGAAGCGGCATAGTCATGCTGGCCACATGACCCGGAAGCTGTACGCTGGTTCCCTTGGCCAATAAAGCGAGAAGAGCGCCGCAACCCCAGAGTCAGTCACAACTGGACCTAATGGTCAGGGGTCCCTTTACCTTTACAACCTGAGCATAGGATGGAGGGGCTCACAGTATCAGTGCCCCAGCAGAACTTGCTACTTCATTAGGTTTCCAAGTCACAGCTTTGGGGTCCAGCGCAGAGCAAGGTGTGCCTCAGTCTCCCCAGCTTCCAGCATCAACCCAAACTCACTCACACAACTCTCAACCCCTCCCACTTAGCCTGTTGTCCTCAGGAAAGGCACACCCAATTGTCTCTACGGCAAGAGAACTCACTCTTTCAAGATGTGAATGATGAGTAGTACTTAGCGGATCTGCTAAGGCCATCACCATGAAAAAGAAACTGATTTGACAGTTTCTTTCTTGCAGAATATAGCTTCACAGATACAGGATTGCAGGTTTGGGAAGGAGCCCATGGTATCCTCCAGACTGAATTCACAGACTACTAATTATTAATACAGGTGATTCCTCAATTATATGAGGGTTGTGTTCCAGGGTTCCCTCATAAGCCCTCAGTCCTCCATCCAGGCAAGTCAGAGCCAGGATTGCAGTTTAAGGACAACTTCCACCCAGGCAGAAGTCCTTGTGGAAAGTGGAGAGCAGGACTGGTGAGGGGGAATGGCCTCAGAAAAGGGAATTTGAACCCTTGGCCCCCTGGTCTGGTCTTCTAACCACACGCTGGCTCTTGAAGGGGAACGCCAAGTCTTGCTCTGTTGTGAGAGAGCATTTCATTTGTGTGTAAGAACTCTTGAGCTATTCCAGCTGAACAGTGTAGGGCAGTAGATCTTTAAAAGGAAATGCTGGAAAAACTGGGGGTTGGGGAGGACTGAAAATTCTTGAGGCAATTAATTTTTCCTGCTTTTCACATCTTCTCTCTTCTCTTCTCTTCTCCCCCCCCCCCCACCACCCTGGACTCAACGCAGACTGGCGAAATGGAAGTGAAGAACCCTCTGTTTGATGACTCCTCGCTGCACTCCCCACCCACCAAGTTGCACCCATGACCTCTGGCCGAGCATGTTGTGGACTGTGTCTGCCGAGCCTTATGTGTAGGAATGTCCCAACCTGCCGACATCCTCACTACCTAAAGAAAGAGTCTCCTTTGCAGCACCTCCAGATGCCCGAATGTGCATCTCCCCTCCCCCCTCCCCACGCCAACGAATGAATCTCTGAAATGAATGCACATTATTGGCTTCTGGGGAGGGCGGGTGGGGGGGCTTCACTCTTCAGCTCTTCATTGCTACCACTGCAACCCCCAACTCCTCTTAGATACAACAACCTAGCACTATTTAGATGATTGGGCACGTGAATTGGGGTGGGGGGTGGGAGGAAATGCCAATTTGCTGTTTTGTTGACTGGGGTGGGGGCGGAGTGTGAGAGAAGGAAGGGGAGTTCCCTGACTTTTTCACCCACCCCCAGCTCCTGCAAGGGGCCCTTGTCGTGGAGGCCAAGTCGTCTTGTCAGCCCTCAGAGCAAAAGCCTGAAATGAGAACCCACCCAGCATAAAATGCTGTAAATCTATTTTGAATCCAGTGGTGTCATCCCTTCAATTTGTAATATATAAAAATACATGCGGATATACCTTGCAGTTCTTTATTTGAGCAGTATGGCTGGGGGATCGTGGCCCTTCACCCCAACTTTCTGTATTTTGTGAAGATTGAAAGGGAAGGTTGACCTTCCTACCCAATAGTACTCCTAGGACATTAAAATGCCCATTTTAAAGGTGGGAAGGGGGACAAACTAATGCAGAAGGGTAACGACATTAATGGTAGTGAAACAATTTTAAATCACTTCTGGGCTTTTATCTGCCAGGCAGTTGGGTCCTCAGCTGTTGGGTCTACAGTAAGGTCCAAACCCATCCTAGGATGAGTTAGGGTCCCTTTGAGAAGCCTATCTACATGCCAAAAATAATTTCCCCTTAACACTCAGGATGTCTCCCTTCCAAATAAAACTGGGAATTGTAGTTTTAAGACTGCTGAGAACTCCAGAGGTCCCAGCTCTTCTGTGCAGAACTGTGGTTCACAAGATTTCGTTCATTATCATGGCCATGTTGTGGGATAAAGAAAATTGTGGATGAAAGGGAGAGTTAACGCAAGTGGAACAGCTTTAAAACATAACAGTGCAGTCCTGGGTCCATTTACCCAAAAGTAAGCTTTGCGGGTCGCGGGTGGTGCTGTGGGTAAAAGCCTCAGCTCCTAGGGCTTGCCGATCGAAAGGTCGGCGGTTCGAATCCCCGCGGCGGGGTGCGCTCCCGTTGCTCGGTCCCAGCGCCTGCCAACCTAGCAGTTCGAAAGCACCCCCGGGTGCAAGTAGATAAATAGGGACCGCTTTCTAGCGGGAAGGTAAACGGCGTTTCCGTGTGCGGCTCTGGCTCGCCAGAGCAGCGATGTCACGCTGGCCACGTGACCCGGAAGTGTCTCCGGACAGCGCTGGCCCCCGGCCTATAGTGAGATGGGCGCACCAACCCCAGAGTCTGTCAAGACTGGCCCATACGGGCAGGGGTACCTTTACCTTTATCTTTAAGCTTTGCTGCACTGAGAGGACTTTCTCCCAGGCTTGGGGCTGTGCCCTTAAAGTCATCAAATCACTGTGCATTAATTGCAACACTGGGTGCGGGGAGAGCACTGCATCTGGTCTTCACAGATTGCCCCACCTGGTGCCGCAAGGAGGCAGTGGCAGCGGTGGAAAAGATGCTTCCCCTTTAGAGTCTAGAGAACCCACCCTGCTAGCAAGAGGAAAAAGTTAAAGGCCCAGTTCAAAGGTGGTTGACCGTGCATCTCAGACTGCCGGGGGTAGGAGTGATCCAGCCTATGAGCTTTAGCAGGAACCAAATAAAACATACTGGTGTTCACAGGGGGTTCCTTGGGTTTAGGCGCAGTGGTTCTCAGCCTGTGGGTCCCCAGATGTTGTTGGACTACAACTCCCATCATCCCTGAGCTCTGGCCTTGCTAGCTAGGGGTGAGGGGAGTTGTAGTTCAACAACATCTGGGGACCCACAGGTTGAGAAAGACTGGAGGGGGGTTGCCAAGCTGGACAGTGCTGGGTGTCTGTGCGCTGGGTGTGCAGCGGTCAGGCCTGGCCCAGGATGTTTTGAGGCAAGACAGAAAATCTGCTCCAGAGAGGAGCAGCTGGGAACGTGGATGTGGGGTGGGTGGGCAACGAGTGGATGTGGGGTGGGTGGGGGAGGTGAGATGGGTGCTCCTCAGGAGCCCTGATCTGCCACCTATCCAATTTGTCCCCACCCTGCTGCCTGAGGCGCCTGCCCCACTGAACCTCACGAGCAGGCTGGCCTTGACAGCAGTGCAAATTTGCTGCCCCAAACATTGGCTTCTTCCCCCCTCTTTCACCACACAGGAGTGCTGACCTCCCTGTTTCTACCCTAGTTGACAACAGGAGTGACAACTTCTGTTCTGTTGTTTTTCTTCTACCCCACTCTAACCCCCAGTACCTCCAGGGCATCCAACTGACGAGGGATACCCCTGTCATTCTTTGTGATAAGTGAGAGATTATTGGCAGGGGACTGTGTGTGTGTATGTGTGTCCCCGTCCTTGGTAAGATCACTTTTGCAGCTAGTTCAGCCAAGAGCAGGTCCACTGTGGCTTCTGAAGCAGCTGGAGACCCCTTTGTTTTGTACGCAGAGGGCTCCAGGTTAAAATCGCATAGCATTGTGGGTCCAGTAAGACTGGGAATGACCCACGTGCGAAGCCCTGGACAACCCCTGCTGCCCGTCAGTGTAGGCAGCGCTGAGCTAGGTGGAATCAGGGTCTGAGTCAACTGTTTCTGACAATCATGCCCCTGGGCTGCACAAGAACCAAAATGGGACTATTCCTTGTGGGTTTGGGATGGAGCCAAGTGCTTCTAATAGTTCAAACCTCAAACCCTGATTTTTTTTGGGGGGAGGGGATTTTCTAATGCTGATTCTGAGACACTTAAAAAAAACACAATTGAAAAGACAATTTTTGAAAGTTTTCCCTCTCCTAATTTGCTGAACAGAGGAAGGACGAGGTTCCTAACTTTGGGGTAACTCGGTTGTTTTGCATTAAGAGAAGATTGGGATGAGAGAGACCTCAGTTCATAGACCAGCCTTTGTAAACCAGATGCATTGGACTACATGCTGGGATGGCTCAGTTGGTAGAGCATGAGACACTTAATCTCATGGTTGTAAGTTCGAACCCCACCATAGGGTAAAATATTCCTGCATAAAGAGCCGAGCCTGGATAGATTCTTAAAATCAGACACGAGACAAAGAGAGCCTCATATATCCAAACCTGTTTTATGTTTTATTTCCCCTGGTCTGAAGGCATTCCTGAACAACAACATCAGAAACCTATGGCCCTTTAAAGTTTTGCCCCAGTCAAGAGGTCTAGAAACTTGGGTTTCTTAATTTTATTTTAATGCTTAGCTGGTTGGCATGGGGAAGGAAGCAATGCTTGAAACAGGAGTGTACCTCTACAACGCTGACCCAAGAAACCTTGAATATCGTCTTACTCAAAGCCTTCTAAGACTCATGCTTCATTTGCAGGACAGAGGCATTTAGGGAGCTTTGCCAAATGTGTATCTGAGGTTCAACACGTGTGTGTGTGTGTGTGTGTGTGTACACATATATAGCCATGTCTGTGGTTTCCTCCCACCTACTTTCGTCTGCTATGGCTGCAGAGTCTGGGCCCGTGGAATGAGAGACAAGATCTACCAAGAAAAGAGATGGCAAATTTATACAATTTTAAATGCACAAAATTGGAAGAGATCTGATGTTCCGCACCCTCTTACCTTGAAAGCCCCTGACGCGAGAAAATCCACAGCTCCTTCTGTAGCTGCTGGACTGATTTTTAGTTCAGGTGTTTAAAATATACCATTGCTGGTTATCCCTTGTATCCCTTGTACAGTGTAAGAGAGCCACACTTTTAAACTGCGGAAGGGATTGGAAATTGTCATGGAAATGTATTGATGGGGGGGGTTAGTATAAAGTTATCTGAAGGTAATACACCAAGAAAACCCATGGGGTCTTATATGCAGCCTTCATTGATTTGAAGGCTGCCTTTGATTCAATTTCACGAGTAAGACTCTGGGCTAAATTGAATACATCCAGTATAGATAAAAGATTATTTTTGATTAATTGCCTGTATAAAGATACTGTGTTGTACGTAAGATCCTCCACAAATGGCCAACTCATAGGCCCTGTACCAGCCACCAAGGGGGTCAAGCAAAGCTGCATTTTAGCCCCAGCATTATTTAACCTATATATCAGTGACATTGTTAAAAGCTTGACATCTCCGGAGTTCCATGCTCCTAAATTGGCCACAAAACCAATCTCAGTGCTTTTACAGTATATACTGATGATGCGGTCCTCCTATCCTGAACAAAATTGGCCTTAAAAGGTTGATGGGAGAATTCTCAGCATATTGCAGGAGAGAACAGCTGGTGGTAAACTATCAGAAAACCAAAGTCATGGTTTTCGCAAGGAAACATAGATCACATAGATGGAGGATGGACAGTCACTCAACTGAGCAGGTTAAAGCCTTTAAATACCTGGGCATGGTCTGAGGGTCAGCCATCTTGTGAACCTTAAAAAATCCCCCCATGCCCCCATAGCATCTTTGGAACAGTCCCTTCTGCTTTCTATTGCTTGGCTTTGAATTTAGCAAAGTACTCTTTAGCTTATTTTCCATCATGACAGCCCTGCAAAGTAGGGCACTGTCTCCAAGTTATAAGTTGCCTGAGGCCATACAGCTCGCTGGCATTTGAACCCAGACTGTGCAGCTCAGAGTCTTAACTGTAGCTGTGGGGCATTCAGGTTCCTAAATCATAAAGTGAGGGAAGGAAGGAATCCTTGATTGTATGCTAACATTTTTTATAGCTCTACAGTATTAAGTATCCTGAGCACACACACACACACACTGCTATTGAGAAGGCTCTGCATTCTACCTGCTCCTTGTTTGGCATTTGCAAAGAGCTTCAAAGGGCACACACACACACACACACCCTGAGTCTTACTGGGATGGGGGGCTATGCCCAGGGTGGGGGGTGGAGATATCCAATTTCTCTGATTTATTTCTCTCTTCTTGTTCTGTTACACGTGACCCCTCCAAACTAATTTCATTGTATGGACTGTGCTTAGTGTTACTTTAAAGAAGGGGAAGTTTTATTAAAGGACTAAATTTCAAACCAAATCATGATTTCCTATTCATTCTTAACCCACTCGCACTCATAAGACAAGCTGGTTTCTAGGTCTTTGGTTTAAAGGGCATATTTAAGGAAGTATGCTGGATTTCCATATTGGGGGGACTGGACTCTCTTCTGCCTTGATTTCGATTGCCAAGTAATCTTTGTGCCCAGAGGATTCTGGGAAGTGATTCCAGAGCGCACCTTTGGGTCATGTGAAGGCTTAGTGCCGACTATAATATACAGGATGATTTTATCTAACCACTTTGAGCTCTTGCGGTATCGATGGAAACTGCTTGTGTCTTCTGCCATAGAGACATAGGTTGAGTCTCAGAATCAGAAGAGGCAGGTTAGACACTTGGCCCAGGTAGCATCTGATGGGAACGTGGGCAGCAATGATGATGATGATTTCATATATTTTTAGCCTGCAGTTTGGGGCATTAATGCTTCAAAATGCAAATATTGCTGCAAAAATGTTGCATTCAAATAACAGCAGCAGTCAATGCCATTCTTTAAATATAACACCTGTACCGTTACCACTCCGATGAGGAACATGGAGTTTAGGCAAAGCTTCTTTTCACCACTTGTCTTTGGCCTTTATAAAGTCACCATTGTGGGGGGATGAAGGCAACCACAGGAAGGAAACTCCGAACTTGCCTTGCTCAGTGATATCTGACTAATGTTATGGCCAGCCATAATGTAGATTTCCCTTTTCTTCTCTGTCCAATGCCACTAGCTGCTAATAATAATAAAAATTGTTTGTTTGTTTATTTCCTATCCCACCTTTTTCTCTGAGGAGCTCAAGCTGGTACACGTGGTTCCTCCCCACTCCTCATTTAATCCCCACAACAACCCCCTCTTTTAAAACACCCCCTCTCTTAAAACAAGACCATTGCCACAGTTCCCACTCCCTCCCCCCACCCCTCTTTCCCTCCTCTCTTTTCTTCTTCTTCCTTTCCCCATCCTTCCTCTTCCTCCTCTCTTTTTTCTCTCCCCCCTCCCTCTCTCCATCCCCCTCCCCCTCTCTTTAAAGGAAACACATACACACACTCATATCACCGTATTATACTTTGCTATACCGCTCATACTATAGCTAAAACTACCTCAATCTATTACCACTGTTATTACTCTACTGTCTCTCTTTCAACTCTCTTTTTGTCTCTCTTTCTCCCTTCTATTTTACTCCAATTTCCCTTCTGCCCCCCCCCATCTCCCCCCTTTTCTTCTTCTTCCCCCTTCACCCTTTCCGTATAGCCTATTTGTCTGGTTCTGGTTCTGAACTCATTCCCAACCCCACCTTCCACCTTAACTGGACCCCAGGACCCCTTTTGTGTATATACAACCCCCTCCTAAACACATATTTCCCCTGCCCACCCCTGATCTCTCACATCTCTACCTGCTAACACCACCCCCCCCTTTATGTGATCTGTCTGTTGGTCTATCCGTCTCTGGTTACCTGCCCCCCGCTCTGGTGGCACCACTGAGGCAACTACGGAAACCCCAGAGAAGTTCTTAAAACACAGCCTAGAAGTGACACAAATGACCATCTAATCCGAACGCTCTGTAAAAGCCACTAGTCAACAATGCCTGATCAGCTCAGCAACCCAACAACACTCAGGAACCACCACAGCCACAACTCCTAACCTCCACACACCCTACTCCAAGAGGACGCCAAGCAGACCTCAAACCAAAACCATTTAATCCGCACAACAACCCTGGGAGGCAGGTTAGGCTGAGAAGCAGTGACTTGGCCCCCTGAGGTCACCCAGTGAGTTCCATGGCTGAGTGGGCATTTGAACCCAGGTCTCTCCCAGGCCCTAGTCTGATGCTCTAACCACTCTTTCAGGGATCACGAAGCCACGTGTTTTAGAGTACAGCACCAATCATCACTAATAATTGACTTTGCTTGCTGGGGCTGATGGAAGTTTGAATCCAGCACATCTGGAGAGCTGTCCCTGAACTATATGCATCAATGGCTCTCCAGGGAGACATTCACCTGGAAAGCACAGGTATTCCCCAATCTGCATTTTCAAAGCACTCTCCCTTCGAAGCTCTCTTGAATATTTCTTTGCAGATACGATACGATAATCTTTATTGTCATTGTCCCATACAGAACAACAAAATTGAAAAAATCTACACCAGACATTCAAAAACCAACAAGCCTGCTATCCCAGCCTGGTTAACCCCCTAAAAACTCTGATACCCCATAATTAAATACAATATACTCCCATAGAGACTACCTTACAGTAGCATTTAAAACCAAGATTGCATTTGGATAGAAACTGTTTCTCAGGCGGCTAGACCTAGTCTTCATAACCCTGGACCTTCTTCCAAGGCAGAAGCTGAAAGAGATCATGTCCGGGGTGCGCACTATCCTGCGCTATCTCTGCAGCTTTCTTATGACACCTGGAAGCGTAGATTTGATCCAAGGTGGGAAGAGTGCACCCAATTATTCTCTCCGCAGTCTTTACAACCTTGGACAGCACTGTTTTTTCCCTGACCGTGCAGCTCCCAAACCACACACAGCTTCACAACCCTTAAGAACTGTAGAACTTCTAGAAAACAATATTAAGACTCTGTCAAAAATGTATAACTTGCTCCTAGAATGGCGTACAAAGGATGAACAGGTTAAATTGGTTATGATAAACTGGGCAAAGGACTTAGGACATAACATACAAATGGCAGATTGGGAGAGGCTAAGGAGAACAGAACTGAAATTCACAGCATGTTGTATGCTGAAAGAAAATTACAGTGGTACCTCAGGTTACATACGCTTCAGGTTACATACGCTTCAGGTTACATACGCGTCAGGTTACAGACTCCGCTAACCCAGAAATAGTACCTTGGGTTAAGAACTTTGCTTCAGGATGAGAACAGAAATCGTGCTCCGGCGGCGCGGCGGCAGCAGGAGGCCCCATTAGCTAAAGTGGTGCTTCAGGTTAAGAACAGTTTCAGGTTAAAAACGGACCTCCGGATCAAATTAAGTACTTAACCCGAGATACCACTATATGAAAATGACTCCCACTAAGTAATCTAAAATGTATAGAACAAGCTCCAATATTTGTTGGAAGTGTAAAGAAAAGGAGGGTACCTTTTATCACATGTGGTGGTCATATAAGATAACAAAGTCTTTTGGGGAAATGATATACAATAAATTGAAAAAAATGTTTAAAATAACATTTGTCAAAAAGCCTAAAAAAACCCTAAAGCTTTTTTACTAGGAATAACAGGTTCTGACATCCCAAAAGACCAGAAAATACTGTTTATGTATGCGACAACAGCTGCAAGGATGCTACTAGCCCAAAGATGGAAAGAACCAACAGTTCAGACTAGGAAAGAATGGCAAGCCAAACGGTTGGACTGCAAAACTGACTGGAGGCTCAGGAATCAAGAAGATAATGACTCTAAAAAAGAATGGGGAAAATTCATCACTTACTGAGGAGGCCATTGTAAACAAATAAAAACATTAGCTGGACTTGTAACTTGTAAAGAAACGAAAGACCTGGATAATTCAGAGAGATGAAAGACTGTGGAGAACGTAATGATAGGTAGTCTTAGGAAAATTACCGGTATTTTAAGGACCCATGCAGGGGACAGGGGGAAGTCACAAGATTCAGAGAATCTCATATATGGATATGTTAAAAGTTTTTCCTCCTTATTATTTTAAATTTGTTCTTGTAAAAACTTTCAAAAAAAAATTTTTTAAGAACTATAGGAGAAGTTTGTGCCCTGTGTGTTAGGATAGTCTGTGAGATAGTGACTGGTCCAAGTTCACCCAGTAAGCTTTATAGCTGAACAGGGATGAGAACCTGGCTAACCTAGCCAAACACCCTGAATCTCCACCAGCACGCCCACAACCCAACCTGATGGGTTCTGATGTTTTATCAAATAGATGTAAAGGTCTAGAGAGCTGAATAAAGCCCCAGCCAGCACAGGTATGCTCCCACCAGCCCCAGTCTCATTGGAATGATGGTCACTGTGGCCCCAAACAGCTGTAGGGTGCCATGTTGAGGAACGCAGATCAATCCTGTAGGGTTGGGAGATCTCTTTGGGAAGGGGTGGAACAGGTACTTGGGTCTTACATTTGGCTGCAGGCTCCTCTGAAGCTGCTAATAATCTGGAAATGCCCCATTTGTTTTGATGGATGCTTGAACTAAGAAGATATTTCCAGCCATTGGGGGGAGCAAGTGAACCATGCATTCTGCAATTGAATGTTACGGATGGCGCTTCATACCGCACCTAAGTCATACTGCAAGACTTCCTTCCATAAGGTGGCAGCTTTGAAAAGAGTGTCCTCCCCCCTCCCCCTCCCCCTTCTTACTCCTTCATTAAATTATCTATCCATGGCTACAAGTCAACATGGCATGGAGAAGCTACACAGAAGTTTTTCTCCCTCATTGCACTAGAACTTGTGGGCGTCCAAGGCATAGCTGTCAACCGTCCCTTATTTGGCGGGAAACTCCCTTATCCCAGCGCAGTGTCCCGCTGCTGTCCCTTATTGATGATGTCCCTTAAATTTCCTGGGTTTCATGCTCGCCCGGCTTGGGAGGGAAGCAGTGAGACGGGCGGCAGCGAGCGGGCAGGCAGCCCCTCTCTTGTGAGACTTCCACTGCGCTGCCAGGGGAAGCCGGAGGCAGCAGCGGCAGTGGTGGCTGAGGAGGCGGCCTGAGGGAGGAGGAAGAGGAGGGGATGGGGAGGGACAGAAGGGCAGTGCTTCAGTGGCCGCCATGGCGCTGCAACTGCCTCATGCCAGGCTCACAGGTGGCATGGGCGAGAGCCTCCCTCCCTCCCTCTCTCTTGGGCGGGGAAGGGCCGATGGAACTCCTCGCGCCAGGACGATGGCAGCCCCGACGTGCTGCTTTGCATACCCTCCAACCAGTGTAGCATCTTAATGTAGTGATTTCCCCCTCTGCATCCCTTTCATAACTCTATTTTTATAAATCATTTGTCTATCCATAGTTCAAATTTTTACAACAAGTTTTCTGTCAATCCTACCAATGTATCTAACTCTTTACAATAGCTTTTCAACTAAATTATAAATTTTCCCCATTATTTATTGAAGAGGTCCTCTTCCTGGTTTCTAATTCTGCCTGTAAGCTTTGCCATCTCGATGTCATTCATCAGTTTTGTCTGCCACTCTTCTTTGGTAGGAGTTGTAGACCCTTAGGATCATCTAGTCTAGGGGTCTGCAACCCGCGGCTCCGGAGCCGCATGTGGCTCTTTTACACCTTTGCCGCGGCTCCGGGGCAGATACTAGCGAGGGGAGGAGGCGCATTGTGCGCCCCAACACTCCCCACTGTGGCAGGCGCTGTACTGGCTGTGACGTCGCATGGGGGCGGTGCGTGCGTTAGTCATGCACCGTCCCGATGTCACCTTCCCGGTTTTGCAGCTCCCAGGTTTTTTTTCTTTGGAAACGGGTCGAAGTGGCTCTGTTTGTCTTAAAGGTTGCAGACTCCTGATCTAGTCCAACCCCCTGCAAAACACAGTGGCAGCAAAAGCAGCATGGCTCCATGAGTGCGGGATTTCTGTATAAGCTAAGTCAAAATCCCTTATTTTGGCTGCTGATCCCTTATTTTCGAGGCTGCTGGTCCCTTATTTTCAAGGCTGCTGGTCCCTTATTTTCAAATCTGTAAGTTGACAGCTATGGTCCAAGGAAGCTGATTGTTGGAAGATTTGGGACAGAGAAAACAAAGTCCTTTTACATGCACCACACAGTTAAACTATGGAGATCACTCCCACAGGGAGCAACTGTGTCCATGGAGATGGGTGTCTTTAAAAGAGAACTGGGCAAATGTGATGAGGGATATTGATCAAAGGCTCCTGGCCACAATGGCTACGTTCTGCCTCCATTGTCTGAGACAACAATACTTCTGAATACCAGTTGCTGGAATGAGCCTCGGGAGGGGAGACAGTGCTTGTTCACAGATCCTGCTTGTGGGGTTTCCTAGAGGCAGCTGGCTGGCCACCAGGCGCCTCTAAGATGCTGGACTAGAGGGGCCACTGGCCTGATCCAGCCTCAGGACTCCCTTTATGTTCCTATTGCTGCATGCCCCCTAGATTACTGGAGGCAGTACGTCAACTGCTGGAGTTCACAGGCAGGAGGCCATTGTTGCACTCCTGCCTGACTTCATTCATTAATTAATTAAAATATCTACATCTTTCCTTCTGAGGAGCCCTACGTAGCTTACAGAATGAAATTCCAACTAGAAAATATTTACGTGTGTGTTTGAAATATATGTACAGCAAACAACGATCGATGGTACATCGAGGATGTATACAATACCTGAAATAGGCCCATAACCTTTCTGGGTAAAGTCTGAGCAAAGAAATGTGTTTTCGACAGTCTTCGGAAGTAGCCCAGCATGGGTCCCTCCAGTAAATTACCCAGAGGCATATATAGGAAGACAGGAAGCAACTTCACTGACTGAGTCAGCCCATTCATTCTTCTAGCTGGGCACTGTCTACACCAGGGGTCAGCAAACTTTTTCAGCAGGGGGCCAGTCCACTGTCCCTCAGACCTTGTGGGGGGGCCGGACTATATTTTTTTGCAGGGTGTGTGTGTGAGTGAATTCCTATGCCCAGAATGAATTCCAAATAACCCAGAGATGCATTTTAAATAAAAGCACACATTCTACTCATATAAAAACACCATGCAGGACCCACAAATAACCCAGAGATGCATTTTAAATAAAAGGACACATTCTACTCATGTAAAAACACGCTAATTCCTGGACCGTCCGCGGGCCAGATTGAGAAGGCAATTGGGCTAGATCCAGCCCCCGAGTCTTAGTTTGCCTACCCATGGTCTACAGCAGGCATAGCCAAACTTGGCCCTCCAGCTATTTTGGGACTACAATTCCTATCATCCCTGACCACTGGTCCTGTTAGCTAGGGATGGTGGGAGTTGTAGTCCCAAAACAGCTGGAGGGCCAAGTTTGGCCATGCCTGGTCTACACTGACTATCAGCAGCTAATCAGAGTCTTGGGGTGGGGGGTGGAATTCCTAGCCCTACCTGGAGATACCTGGGGATCAAACCTGGGAACTTCTGCATGCAAGGAAGCGCTCTATCCCTGGGCTACGGCATCAGCTTGGCCACTGTGAGAAATGGGAAGCTAGACTACGTATGCATTAGGTCTGGTCCAGCTGCAAGGGCTCTTATATTAAACTGGAAATTCTTGCATGGAATTGCCTAGATTTGCAGGCTTCTGTGTGAAATCTGCTAACTGTGTGGGTCACCAGCCCCCCCTAGTGCCTGCACTGTGCCCAGCAACACTTCCCAAGGTGCTCCTCCCCTGAATTAATTTAAGGGCAAGAATGAGGAGCCTTCCCCATTTGGCATGTCTGCAGGAGATACACATCTGGGCACAGCTGTGGTTGAAAGGAAACAAATCCAGAACATTGACTCAATAGAGGTCAGCAGCCACCCTTTCCTGAAGCTGCAACATCTTTGCATGGAGAGTGACTGAATAATGTTAGTTGTAGGAAAGGGAGCGGAACAACCTATATTGCACAGAGGCTGAGCTGGACAGAGGCAAATCCAGGTGGCAACTCATGCAGAGGTGCGACAGAGAACCTCCTCTGCGAGAAAGTGACCCTCCAGCACTCCAGTCTGATGTGACTTTGGTTGTGTTAATAAGGAAGACTTAAGCTTGTCTCTTCCTCCAAGTTCTCAGGACATTTGGGACAAATAAAGCGCAGCTTAACTCTGATCTTTTTTTACTATGCATTTACTATGAGGACTGCTTCTGGCACCTGTTTCATTCTGCACAATGTAAAGTTTTTATATCACTTTACCTTCGGATATCTTAAGTTATAGTTAACATGATAACACAGTTCCTTTGCATTAGACCCATAGCTGTCAACGTTTCCCTTTTTTTAAGGGAAATTCCCTTATTCCGAATAGGATTCTCACAAGAAAAGGGAAAAGTTGACAGCTATGGGTTAGACATTAGTGTGCAGGCTCATAGGACTTAAGAGACACTCCTGTTGGCATATGACATTTTGATGCACCATCTTATGCCTGCCTTTCCTCCTCCTCCTCCTTCTTCTTTTTTAAAATAATATTTATTAAAGTTTAAAAACACAACAAAACAGACAAAGAAAAAACAACAAGAAAAATACCAAGAAAAACAAAAACAATCAAACAACAAAAAAGAAAATACATAAAAATAGAATAAACCTTATTAACCTAACTTCATTAGCTTGTTTCTTTGACCTCCTCCCGCCTCCCTTTCTGTATTCTGCTTCAATTAATTATTTCAGCAAATTCTTTCCATCTTTCCCAAAATTATTAACCAATAATTTATCTTAACATACTAAATTTTACTTTCCCTCATTTCCTTCGACAGTCTATTTAACTTAAGTCCTTTATAGTATTTATACAAAAGTCACATAGTTTCTTTCCGGACTCCTTCTAAACTTCCTGGATTTTGCTATATTTTTGTAAATAAGCCTTGAATTTCTTCCAGTCTTCTTCCACCAACTCTTCTTCCTGGTCCCGGATTCTGCCCGTCATTTCGGCCATTTCCATAAAGTCCATCACCTTCATCTGCCATTCTTCCCGGGTGGGTAGATCTTGTGTCTTCCAATATTTTGCAATCAGTATTCTTGCTGCTGTTGTAGCATACATAAAGAAAGTTCTATCCTTCTTTGGCACCAATTGGCCGACCATGCCCAAGAGGAAGGCCTCTGGTTTCTCTTTCCTCCTCCTTCCTTCCTTCCTTCCTTCCTTCCTTCCTTCCTTCCTTCCTTCCTTCCTCCCTTCCCTTCCCTTTCCTTCCTTCCTTCCTTCCTTCCTTCCTTCCTTCCTTCCTTCCTTCCTTCCCTCCTTCCTTTTTGCCCTTTCTTCCCCTCTTCTGTTTCTTATTCTCTAAACTAAATAAACATGGTCACAAAACCTGGTGCCGTTGCAATTACATTTTGGTGTGTGATCTCTGCCACCAAGTCTGGCAAAGGCTGGTCCACTGGGGCAAATGGGCTGCTGCCCCACCAGCCTCAACCTGCCCCCAGCCTTCTTGCTTGCAACTGGCCATGGGGTGGGTCTGTGTCTTGCCCTTGACTCTGACTTCACTGGCTGTTGGTCATCCTGTCTCCCTGACTGCACAAAATGAGTTCCAATGAACAACAACAAATTAAGGGCAAAGTAAGAATACTTTGATTTCCTGAGGTTGCTTTGTCCATTTGAGTGGCAATGTCTGTCACTATCTGGTTTCTGAGAATCTCATTGCAGCTTAAATGGGAGGAGGTGCAGCTTCACAGACATGGCTCTTTCCACCTGCTCCCTATTTCACACACTTTGGGGAATAGCAGCTGCAATAAACCCCAAAGATTGAAGCTTATTTCTGCAGTGGCTTAAAAAATAATAATACTGAGCTGAAACCCTGCAAAAGCAGGAGCAATGCTGTCATCTGCCAGAATACCAGGGACTTTCCTTGGCCAGTGAATGAGGTGATATTGAGACTTTCAAGTTGTTTTAGAACAGACTGTCATAGAAGAAGTCGTAGAATGAAGAAAACAATCAATTAGAGGCTAGATACCTCTTTGCTTTTCTTTCATAGGGTTCCCATTTCATTCTAGCAGCTTAAATTGTACCCTTTGTCAGCAAGACTTTTTGTATTTTCAGTTAAAAACTAAAGGTCTGGCTCAAGATCCTTGTTTAAACCTCAGAAGAATCAATGCATTCAGAAGCCAGCACCGCTGATTTCAAAGGAACGGAAACCTAGGAAACAAGAGTGTAGTCATGTGCCTAGGGGCGCTTAACTTTTTACTCCTCTGCCGCTAATCAGCCACCTTCCAAACTCGTGGGCTGCATGACGTAGCATGGAAGGTGAGTGGCGGGGGGTGCTGAATTTTGGCATTGCACAGGGCACCACAGAAAATTGAGACCCCCCAAGTCCACCACTGCTCACTCCCCCAAGAGGCAGTGATGGCCAACAACTTGGATTGTTTTAAAAGAGGATCAGACAAATTCACAGAGAAGAGGGCCAGCCAGCGGCAGAGCAAGCTGATTGGGTGCCTGGGGCAGCAACCATGCCCTGCACCCAGGGGCAGGGCCAGCCACCCACGGGGGCAGGGCCAATGGGGGCAGGACGCTCTGTGGGGCCTCCAAGGAGTATGTCTGCCTTCTCCCACTCAGCTGCCCTACAGCTGGGGGGAGGCAGCAGGCAAACTGTTTGGGCAGTGCAGAGCCTGGGCACACCCAAGCCACTGTATCTCTCCCAGGAGAGATGCATGGCTTGGGTGCGCTGGCAGCCCCGCGGTAAGTGCTGCCCAGCATTTTGTCACCCCCCTCAATGGTGACATCTGGGGCGGCCTGCCCCAACCACACACTCCTTCCTCCACCCCTGGGGCTATCCATGGCTACCAGCTTGAAATATACTCGGAGTCCTGTAGTGATTTCATGCTCTTTATTGCAGCTTGTAAAACAGTGATTGAATTGCCCCCCAAACCTCAGGCTTTTATATACAGTGGTACTTCTGGTTGCGAACGGGACCGTTCGGGAAGCCCATTCGCAACATGAAAAGAGCGCAACCCACAGCGGCGTGTCTGCACATGCGTGGGTTGTGATCCGCCGCTTCTGCATATGCACGAGCGGCGAAACCCAGAAGTAACCTTTTCCGGTACTTCCGGGTCGCCGCGGGACGTAACCTGAAAGAACGTAACATGAAGCAAACATAACATGAGATATGACTGTAAATTATTTACAGAATGAGTCCCGTCTGATTGGCTGATTCTGCTTCCTTCCTGGAGCCTGATTGGTCTTCTCCTGTAGGCCAATCAGCTGTTGCATTCTACGATCCTACCAACCTAATAGGCTGATTAACGCCCTCCTGAAGCCTGGTTGGTCTTTTCCTGCAAGCCAATCAGTTGTTGCATTCTAGTACGTTTCCGAGCACAATTCAAAGTGTTGGTGCTGACCTTTAAAGCCCTAAACGGCCTCGGTCCAGTATACCTGAAGGAGTGTCTCCACCCCCATCGTTCTGCCTGGACACTGAGGTCCAGCTCCGAGGGCCTTCTGGCGGTTCCCTCACTGCAAGAAGCCAAGTTACAGGGAACCAGACAGAGGGCCTTCTCGGTAGTGGCGCCCACCCTGTGGAACGCCCTCCCACCAGATGTCAAAGAGAAGAACAACTACCAGACTTTGGAAGACATCTGAAGGCAGCCCTGTTTAGGGAAGCTTTTAATGTTTAATAGGTTATTGTAGTTTAGTGTTCTGTTGGAAGCCACCCAGAGTGGCTGGGGAAACCCAGCCAGATGGGTGGGGTATGTATGTATGTATGTATGTATGTATGTATGTATAAATAAATAAATATTATTACTATTACTATTATTATTGGATCCTACTTGCCTATTGTTCTAGGATCCAAGCTTAGTACATAACACAGCCACAATGGCTATGCTCTGCCTCCACAGTTTGAGGCAGCAATGCTTTCAAATACGAGTTGCTGGTGCCACAGAGGGGAAGAGGGTCTTGTGCTCAGGTCCTGTTTCCTGGTTTCCCTTTAGGTCACCTTGTTGGCCACTGTGAGAAGAGGATGCTGGACTAGATGGGGCCCCTGTGGCCTGATCCAGCAGCACCTTCTTATGCCCTTGTGTTCTCCTGCCCTGTAGAAGAGTTGTGGGGGTTTTTTTTCAAAGTGGGGCAGGCACAGCTGCCCTCCTTTTCCTGCCCAGCTCCTGTCAGTTTATGTTGGGTAAACAGGAAAGGAAACAGGTCTCACTGCTGAGCAAGGTGCTCTCTCATTTCGAGCATGGAGTAGGAGGGTTGCTTCCTTCCTCTCCCCACTGTCCCCCCACCCACCCACCGCAACTTTGTGGTAATGAGAGGATCAGATTTATTTCCTTGATTGGTTTTATTTCAACGGTTCTCGCCTCTAAGCGAAGTCCAAGTGATGAAACCAAGAAACGTCTTCACAGTCATTTCTGGCCACACCCAGGAACCTCGCTGCTCTTCATCTGGCATTATTTGCACAGCTTGAGAAGCTGTAAGCACCTCGGGGCAGAGACCTGCCAGCGCTGCTTATATTACTTTGTGAAGCATCTTCTATGTACCATCCTTCACCCTCACCCATGCCTTGCTCACAGCCCCCAGTGCAAATGAAGAAGAAAGAGCTGCATTTGTATTAGGTAAAGGTAAAGGGACCCCTGACCATTAGGTCCAGTTGTGGCCGACTCTGGGGTTGCGGCGCTCATCTCGCTTTATTGGCCAAGGGAGCCGGTGTACAGCTTCCGGGTCATGTGGCCAGCATGACTAAGCCGCTTCTGGCGAACCAGAGCAGTGCACGGAAATGCTGTTTACCTTCCTGCCGGAGCGGTAGCTATTTATCTACTTGCACTTTGACGTGCTTTTGAACTGCTAGGTTGGCAGGAGCAGGGACCGAGCAACGGGAGCTCACCCCATCGCGGGGATTCGAACTGCCGACCTTCTGATCGGCAAGCCCTAGGTTCTGTGGTTTAACCCATGGCGCCACCCGCATCCCAACAGGAGGCAATGATGGCCACCAATTTGGAGAGCCTTGATGGAGGTTTGGACAAATCCATGGAGGAAGGGAGACGAGCCACAGTTACTGTGCTGTGTCTCCATGGTCGAGAGGCAGCGAGGCTTTCGAATACCAGATGCAGGAAAACACAGGAGAGGATATCTGCTCTTGTGCAAGGATCCTGCTTACTGGTTTCCCACAAGCATCTAGTCAGCCACTGTGAGAACAGGACTAGATAGCTCATTGGCCTGATCCAGCTAATGGCTCTTCCTACCTTCATAAGCTTCATCTGCCTGGATGAACAAGGACTGACCGTGCCAGCTTATGCTTTGCAGATGAGCATCACGCTGGTAAAGGCCATGCGAGATAAACAAACTGTATCGGACAATCAGTTCTTCTTCTTGCATTATGGTGTTCCCTAAACAAACCTTCACTTCAAAGCCGCTCTGTTGTGTTCCTCTTTAAACACCGGCTGGAGGGATTAGGGCTTAATCTGTTTGGCCTTCCCAGGTGACAGCAGGGCTCAGCTAACATGGAAACCATGATCCAAGGTGCCTGAAGCAGCTCAGCCAAAAAGCAAGGAGTAGGAGGATGAGAGAGACAGGTGTGAATGTGTAGGTCCCGCCCTGTGGAACGCCTTCTCATCAGATGTCAAGGAAATAAGCAACTATCTTATTTTTTATTTATTTTTTATTTTTAAAGGTAAAGGGACCCCTGACTCTTAGGTCCAGTCGCGGGCAACTCTGGAGTTACAGTGCTCATCTCGCTTTATTGGCCGAGGGAGCCGGCGTACAGCTTCCGGGTCATGTGGCCAGCATGACTAAGCCGCTTCTGGCGAACCAGAGCAGTGCACGGACACGCCGTTTACCTTCCCACCGGAGCGGTACCTATTTATCCACTTGCACTTTGATGTGCTTTCAAACTGCTAGGTTGGCAGCAGCAGGGACCGAGCAACAGGAGCTCACCCCGTCGCAGGGATTTGAACCGCCAACCTTCTGATCAGCAAGTCCTAGGCTCTGTGGTTTAACCCACAGCGCCACCCGTGTCCCAACAGGAGGCAATGATGGCCACCAATTTGGAGAGCCTTGATGGAGGTTTGGACAAATCCATGGAGGAGAAGGAGGAGGAGGAGAGGAGCCACAGTTACTGCGCTGTGTCTCCATGGTCAAGAGGCAGCGAGGCTTCTGAATACCAGATGCAGGAAAACACAGGAGAGGAGACCTGCTCTTGTGCAAGGATCCTGCTTGCTGGTTTCCCACAAGCATCTAGTCAGCCACTGTGAGAACAGGACTAGATAGCTCATTGGCCTGATCCAGCTAATGGCTCTTCCTACCTTCATAAGCTTCATCTGCCTGGATGAACAAGGACTGACCTTGCCAGCTTATGCTTTGCAGATGAGCATCACGCTGGTAAAGGCTATGCAAGATAAACAAACCGTATCAGACAATCAGTTCTTCTTCTTGCATTGGTGTTCCCTAAACAAACCTTCACTTCAAAGCCGCTCTGTTGTGTTCCTCTCTAAACACCGGCTGGAGGGATTGGGGCTTAATCTGTTTGGCCTTCCCAGGTGACAGCAGGGCTCAGCTAACATGGAAACCATGATCCAAGGTGCCTGAAGCAGCTCAGCCAAAAAGCAAGGGGTAGGAGGATGAGAGAGACAGGTGTGAAGGTGTAGGTCCCGCCCTGTGGAACGCATTTTCGTCAGATGTCAAGGAAATAAGCAGCTATCTTATTATTTATTTATTTTTTATTTTTAAAGGTAAAGGGACCCCTGACCATTAGGTCCAGTCGCGGACGACTCTGGGGTTGCGGCGCTCATCTCGCTTTACTGCCCAAGGGAGCTGGCGTACAGCTTCTGGGTCATGTGGCCAGCATGACGAAGCCGCTTCTGGCGAACCAGAGCAGCACACAGAAACGCCGTTTCCCTTCCCGCCGGAGTGGTACCTATTTATCTACTTGCACTTTGACGTGCTTTCAAACTGCTGGGTTGGCAGGAGCAGGGACCGAGCAACGGGAGCTCACCCTGTTGCGGGGATTCGAACCACCAACCTTCTGATCGGCAGGACCTAAGCTCTGTGGTTTAACCCACAGCACCACCCGCGTCCCTTTGCATTTGTATTAGCAAGGGGTATTGCTTTGGGGTCCGTGTGTGTGTGGTGTGTGTGTAGATACCACCTGCACAGTTGAGACCAGCAGGAAGCTGTGGAGAGGAAGTGGCGAAGGAGGCTGTGAGGGTATTCCCATTCCAAAGCTATGGGACATCTCAGGGAGGGATAGAGGGAATGAGCTGGGAGATTTGGGTTTAAGAGAAGTTTGCTGGCAGAGGAGGAAGTGTGTGGAAGGGTGGGGGAGGGGAGAGGTCCCAATTTATTATTTATTTATTGCATTCCTAACACGCCTTTCTCTCCAAGGACCTGAAGGTGGCATCCATGGGTCTCTCGCCTCCTCATTTAATCCCGACAACAACCCTGTGAGGTAGATTAGGCTAAGAGGCAGTAACTGGCTCCCAAGGGATTTGAACCCTGGGCTCGTGGGGCCTAGTCACCACACTATGCCACAATAAGGTGGCTGAGGTTTTTTGTTTTTTTAAAAAAATATTTTTATTAAGCAATTTCAACAGAACAAATTATCAATCCAAGTAGTCAATTACATTATTCCCCCCCTTTTTTATTCCTTCCCATCCCTCCCTCTCCCCCCTCCCCCAACCTGGGACTTCCCTCAGCTTCCCTCTCTGATTTATTTGCACATATTATTATCTGCATATTACAAATTGTACGTATCATTGCCTTATCTATCATTTATTCTATTATTGAGGAGGCTGGAGTTTGAGGCGTGGCAGAGAACTGAATTTACAGGTGCAACAGGTATAGAGCTGCTGCCCCATCAGCTGTTTGCACATACCCCCCCCCCATTAAAATAGGGGTGTCTCATTCCATAATTTAAAAAATTACAATTTATACCCCACCCATCTGACTAGTTTGTCCCAGCTACTCTGGACGGCTTCCAACATACATAAAAACATTTTTTTAAAAATTAAAAATTTTGAAACTTCCCTATACAGGGCTGCCTTCAGATGGCTCGGGGGGTCAGATAACTCCATACCCTCCAACATTTCTCTGATGAAAATAGGGACATCCTAAGGAAAAGTGGGACATTCTGGGATCAAATCAGAAACCGGGACAGCTTCTGTAAATCTGGGACTGTCCCTGGAAAATAGGGGCACTTGGAGGGTCTGCTTGCATGACATGAGCTGTTAAATTCATTGTCAGCTAACTAAAAGGTTCAGATGGCGATTTTTTAAAAAAATTATTATTATTCAAAATTAAAACAAAACATATTATCCAAAAACATATCATCCTTATTTTTTTCCCATTTTTTCTTCCTCCCTCCACACTCCCACACAAAACCCACCCACCCCCCACCCCCTGGCTTCCCTCAGTTCCAGTTTCTCTGAGAATGCTGTTTTCTGCATGTTACCAAGTTGTATAGATCCTCAAACTATTTAGCTGGTTATTATCAATAAAAAGTTTGTGAATGTTTATTCAAAGCCAGCCAAGGAGTCCAGTTCACTTTGTTGCGTCTTCAAATACTTTGTGAAGGGTTCCCATTCATCTTTTAAAGTCACAGTTATCCTTGTCCTGTAGCTTGTATGTCAGTCTTGCCAGTTCTGCATAGTCCGTCAATTTTTCTTGCCATGATTCTTTAGCTGGGGTTTCTTCAGTCTTCCATCCTTGGACTCTCGCGGACATTGTCGCATACATGAATATGTTTTTCAGCTTTTTTGGCAGGTCTTTCCCTACAATCCCTAACAAAAATGCTTCAGGTTTTTAAACAAATGTTAAATGGAACATCTTCTTCAATTCATTGTATATCGTTTCCCAATTTTTTAAAATTACATTACAATCCCACCACATATGATAAAATGTCCCCTCCTTTTCCTTCCAACATATATTTGAACTAGTTTTGTACATTTTCCCTAACTGCACTGGTGTCGTGTACCATCTGTACATCATCTTCATGTAATTCTCCTTCAATAGGGAACAATCTGTAAATTTTATATCAGTTTTCCATAATTTTTCCCAATCTTCCATCATAATGTTGTGACCTAGGTCAGATGGTGATTTGTGTCAGATGGTCAGTTTGTGTCTGTGTGGGATCAATCCTCTCTGTGATTTCGGATTAAACAAGGATGGCAGAGATAAAGAAGAGATAAAGCGCTTAATCAGCACTCTCTTTCGCTCTCTCGCTCTGTGTGTGTGTGTGTTCTCAGTCATCTTCTGGAAAGATATATATTCTTAGTTCTCAGTATCAGATCTTTGAACCCTATGAACTTTGCGATTCAACTCTTCCAGCCTGAGGCTTCTTCAAGGGAGCCTTTTTCATCTCCTGCCCTGGCTCCTCTAATATATTGGAGGCTGAGCCAGCCGCAGAGTGACTGTTGAAAAGGTGGTACAAGACCTGAACCTTGGTATCCAAGTCCTAGAATTGTGGAGCTGGAAGGGACCCAATGTGTTCTCTACTCCAGTCCTTGCAAGGCAGGAATCCCAGCTCAGATGGCCACCCAACCTCTGCATGCGCAGAATAACTTCTCAATGAGTTTGTTTCGCTCCCTGGGAATAGGATGGCCCAGATGTCAAAATGCTAAACTTTCTCCCAGCCACCTAGGCAGCAAAGACATAAAACAGTGCCCAGCCAGACATACAACCACCACCTGGTGTGAAGCAAACAAAACTCTCCCCACCTACAGAGAGAAAGCATGTACCAGTTATGGAAAAGTAAGAGGGTGAAAGGAAACCCCTGTGTCTTGTACAGGCTCAAGCTAGCTGATGAGCAGAGATGAGAAAACTGTTAGGAACACCCCTGCCTGCTTGTGCCCGCTGGGCTGCAGGCAGCCAAGCACACAGGTGTGAATCCTGATAGGATTGGGTCAGGAGCCGAATTCTGACGTTCATCCAGATGCAGGTCCAATAAAGAAGCAGAGGCAATTTGCAGGCACTGGGAAGAGAGGGCTGACTCAAGAAATCTGTCTTGGGCAGGGTTTAGAGTGCAAGAACAAAGACACAGGCAGTTGTGGAGCAATCTGATGGTTTGCCCAAGAAAGAGCCTGGCATGACCTCACTGCCACTGCTACGAAGAACGATTTGGAAACAGGCTACGTCAGAAGAAGCTTGTGCAAAACAACAGTGGAGCAATAATGGGGCCCTGAGTCCCTCTTCTTGCAGGCTCATCCTAACTCTTCACAAGGAGGACCAAGCCCAGGGTGCTCCTTGATTGAATTCAGCAGCTGGCACTGTTGGTATATGTGGGTGGCCCCTGGGTCCTTTGCACTGGGCTCCAGATCTGCTGCCTTTCTGTCTCCCATTCAACCTTTCTTTCTTTCTTAATGCTTACAGGGGATCTTTCCCTCTGACAAGTAGCCTAAATTTCCATGCACACCAACAAATCAGTATATGCAAATTTGGCCCATGTGCCCTAAGTCCTGCAAGGACCACTACCAGCCATGCGGGTTCAGCTCTGCCTCCACAGTCAGAGGCAGCAATGATTCTCTTTTTTTAAAAAAACAATAATTTTTATTGAATGATTTTATGTTACAAAAAACATTGCAATTATACTACCACAAAATAGAATTGAGAAATAAAAATTACATACATCAATATTTTGTTTGTTATTTGTTATCTACCGTCTTATTTCCTCCCAAACATTCCATACAAAACATACACCCACACAAACACACAAAAAGAATAGTGATAATAATGAAAATAAATATTTCTCCCCCTTTTATCTTACAAAATCTTTTCTTCAGTTTTGACTTCCTGTCGAGTCCCCTCGCATATATTTTATCTTACAATTGAATGTACACAAAACAACAAACCTTTCTGTATAGATTTTCCAATACATTCTGAAAACATAATAAGTCCTTAATTGTTGTCCACCTCCTTTTACTTCCTTTGTCACTTGAACGCTAGCACAGAGTCAAAACTATTATTGTATTTTTGAACATATCTTGTATAACCACCCCATTTTCCCACAAACTTTTGCTTTGAGTTACCTCTGAGTTTGCTAGTCAATTGAGAGGCAGCAATGATTCTCAATGCCAAATGCTGGGAGACCCAGGAGGGGAGGGGGCTCTGGTGCTTGGATCCTGCTTGCTGGTTTCCCTTTGGGGCATCTGGTTGTCCACTGTGAGGACAAGATGCTGGACTAGATGCCCCCTCCCATATACACTTTGGCCTGATCCAGCAGGCTTTTCTTACCTATTTATGGACCCCCCCCCCCGGTGTGGAGGCAATATATTGAGATTCCTATGGCCTCAGGGGCATTTGGCCAAGATGCTGGACTAGATAGGCCATTGGCCTAATCCAGAAGTCTCTTCTTAGGTCCTTAGGTTCTTAAGCACCTAGCGAGGCCCCTGACTTCAGCCCACCCTGATTGCTAACTCCAGAACCACTTCTCCAAACTGTAGTAGACCTTCCCTTGGGGCAGGCTGGGGAAACACCGGCAGATGGTGCAGAACCTCTCTGGCCAGCTATCATACAGCTTCACGGCAAAACTCCTCTTCCACTCAAAGAACCTCTGGTAGCGGCTCTCATTCATGGTGAGCAGGAAGTCTGCAAGTTCCTTCACAGAGCCAAAGTCGTCTACATGGATGAAAGCATCACCAGGAATGAACTGCTGGTAATTGGCTCGGGGAGGCCCCATGACCACAGGCACGGCTCCAGCCAGGAGGGAGTTCCTCCAGAGCTTCTCAGTGATGTAGTCCCGGTGGATGGAGTTCTCAAAGGCCAGATAGAACTTGTATTTGGAGATGGTGGGCAGTAGGCAGGCTGGGCAGAGAGGCTTCCTGTTTGCCCTCCCATACACATCAACCTTGATGTACTTGGACAGGTTCCTGAACAGTTGCGCTCTCTGCTGGGTATGGTGGTGGTGGCTGATGACCCATGACACAAGGCCAGATTTCTCTGGGATGTTCACCTCATCTGATGGTTGGGCGACAAGCTCCCCATAAGGGATGAAGATGTCAGAGTCCCGCCTGAACGTCATGGTCCAGTTGAAGACTCCATCCCACCTGGCTAGGTCTTTGCTGTGTGTGGGGGACTCCAGGGAGAGCCACACCCACTTTTGCCCTGGGTGGGGCTTAGATGCAGGGGGGCGCGATCTGCGGTGCTGGAGTGCCCAGTGGTGGAAAACTACCACATCTGCTTGGTTGTACAGGTTGCGGTTCCAGGTCAGCTGGCAGCCCTTGATGGAGCAAAGCGTGGCACTGGGATCACCGGTGAGGTTTAAGGCATGGCCGTAAGGCCAGTCCCAGATCAAGACCATCAGGGAATGGTTCTGTGCTTGAGTTCTGCTGGGGTTATGGAATGGCTGGGCAAGGAACGTCAAGTTCAGGAACACAGCGCCTAGCAGGAACATCACGCCAGCAAATCTCTTCATGGTTATCATGGAGTAGGAGGCCATTGTGCAGGCAGGGGCCACCATCCTCTCGCTCATTAAGCATGTGCTTAATTCTCCTGAATTCAAAAGTCAGCATTTCTTGTCCTTCAGTCAGTGTGGGCATTAGAAAGCTGCAACAGAGAAGAGAAGAGGAGAGTCAACTCCAGGGAAACAAGTCCAAGAAAGAAGCTTCCGTTTTTGTAAAGTTCTGACTGTGTAGAAAGTAATGAGAAGCTGCCTTAGACCACAGCAGTCTCTAGTTGCCCATCTAGTCCAGTATTGTTCGCACACTGGCTGGCAAAACCTCTGCAAGCTTCGCAGGGGAGGGTCTTTCCTAACATCTGGTATCTGGTCTAAGTTTTGAAAATGAATATGGTGGAGATAGAAAATGAAGATGGTGGAGATAGAAGAATTCCCCACATCATGCAGAAACAAGTTTTTGGTTCTTCTTTCCAGCTTCCTTTGTGAAAGGGCAATGAACTGTTGAAATTCTTTGTTTGTTACAATGAAAAATGGGGTCCTGTGCATCCCTCATGCTTGCTGAGTGACAAATGAAGAAGTCCTCAGAGGTTTTGCACTCACTGTGAACTCACTTCTGTGGTGGCCAGAAGGGACATAGAGATGGACTCTAGGACTCAGTTTCCCTAATGGCAATATAGCACTGATTTACCCTTTAAGATTGTTGTAAGGATTATAGCAAAGTGTTTTGCTTTACAAGTATGCTATACATATATGGAGATCCAATCAAAGCCAGTCCCTACCATGGATGAACCAATGCATTAACAATCAGTGGATCTCCTGATCAAGGTTTTAAATTGTTTAGCAGAAACTCAGTGGAAGAAGGAGTAGATCTGAAGCAGTGAAAACCATAGGCTCAAGACTAACTGGGATAAACCACCCACTTTATTAATGTAGAAAGTGCAGTAGTTATCATAGAAGTGTTTAGAATATCTAATTTCTGAAGGGACAACACATGGAAGATGGAGCAAGCTTGTTTTCTGCTGCTCCAGAGGGTAGGTCTGAACCAGTGGGTTCAAACTGCAAGAAAGGAGATTCCGACTAGGAAGAAATAGGAGATTCCGACTAGGAAGAACTTTTAGACAACATTTGCTGCTCAACAGGGGAATGAACTCCTTTCAAAGATGGTGGGGTCTGTTTCATTGGATGTTCTTAAGCAGAGGTTGGATGGTCCTTTATCAGGGATTCTTTAGCTGAGATTCCTGCATTGCAGAGGGTTTGGACTAGATGACCTTTGGGATCCCTTCCAACTCTACAATCCTATGATTCTATGAACTAATAGGAAATAAAACAGGTTCCATGGGATGAAATATTTGAAAATAAAGCAACTAGCATATAAATCGATTTAATCAGCATAAATTAATTCAAGTTTTAGTAATGGTTGTTGTTGTTGGCATCTGTTTGTGAGAAAGGCATTGGTGTGAAAGTGGTGTGAACTACTTAATAGCGTTGATCAGACTATCAGTCTGAGTAAATGACATAACTTCGCCTAACTGCGTTCAACCCATCTTGCTCTGACATATTAGATCAAAGAAAGAGTTGCAGACCTAGCAGTCCAAGACCAGGCATTGGGGCTTTTACCTGGGATAAGCATTGGAAGGCAAGCAGGAAGCCGGAAAGAAGAAAGGAACATATTCCACCCACGCAAAAAGAAAACATCATTTCTGAATACACCTTTCATAAGGATCAGGAACTGACCAGGGAGCTAGACTTCTCCATGTGGGCGTCGCACACAGGCTCTACTCCAGGGGTCAGCAAACTTACCACGCCTTGGGCCGGTGTCTCCAGTGCCTATCGCGTGGCGGGCGAGAGGGCAGGGATTGCGTGCCCATACGCGTGTGCACATGCTGTTTCCGGCGCACTTCCGGGTTGGAGGAGCACAGGAAATAGCTTGTTCGCATGTGCACAGGCCTCCTCCAACCTGGATGTGCACCGGAAATAGTGCTTGCACAAGTGCACCAGCTATTTCCAGTGCTCCTCCAACCCGGAAGTGGTCAGTCGCGCAGCGCAGCGCCAATAAGAGCGGGCAGTGGCAGTGGGTGGCAGGGGTTGCCGCGGGCCAGATAAATAAGTCCCTTGGGCCTTATCTGGCCTGCGGGCCTTAGTTTGGGGACCCCTGCTCTACTCCATCTGGGAGGGGGAGCAAAGTAATTGGTCTCAGCAATTTTGAACAGTGGCTGCTGTTTCAGCACTTTGCTACACTCAGGTGGGGGCTCACCAGAACACATGACACTTTCACTTTTCCTTTGGGCCTCATGACCTGTTTGCTGCAACTCTTGCTGCAACCACGATGCCTGGGTCTCAGAAAGCAACTTGGGTTAAAAACCAATAAGGAAGAGCAACAAGCCATCAGCACCATTGTAAACCAAGACTCTGAGGATCAGAGATTTTAAATAGAAGCCTGCTCACACATTTCAAGTGAAAGCTGCCTTTCTGAAGGCTAGGCGGGAAGGAAGTGGTGGTTCTAATGAAATGCGTTGGTTATATTAAGTGCCGAGGCCCCAAAACAGCCGGAGGGCACCAGTTTGGTGAAGGCTGATTCTGGCATAAAACAAGCAGAAGGGTTTGTGTAGAATGGGAAGGTTTAGGTGCATCTTCCGAATCAAGCCATGGTCCTACTTAGTTCCTAAAGGTAAAGGTAAAGGTACCCCTGCCCGTACGGGCCAGTCGTGTCCGACTCTAGGGTTGTGCACCCATCTCACTTAAGAGGCTGGGGCCCAGCGCTGTCTGGAGACACTTCCGGGTCACGTGGCCAGCGTGACGAAGCTGCTCTGGCGAGCCAGCACCAGCGCAGCACACGGAAACGCCGTTTACCTTCCCGCTATAAAGCGGTACCTATTTATCTACTTGCACTTAGGAGTGCTTTCGAACTGCTAGGTGGGCAAGAGCTGGGACCGAAGGACGGGAGCTCACCCCGCCGCGGGGATTCGAACCGCCGACCATACGATCAGCAAATCCTAGGCACTGCAGTTTTACCCACAGCGCCACCCGCGTCCCTCCACTTCGTTCCTACTTCCTGGCAAAAAATAATAATAATTGTGTCCTGCCTAATGGGCACTCTCTAAAAAAAATCTTAATCGTACAGAAAAACACTTAGAGGAAAGCAGAGCTTGCTCAACCTGAGCATTGCACACTGACAATGCTCAATGAGGAAAGCAGAGCTTGCTCAGCCTGAGCATTGCACACTGACAATGCTCAATGAGGAAAGCAGAGCTTGCTCAGCCTGAGCATTGCACACTGACACAGCTCAATGAGAACATATCGGCAGCACCCAAAAATATACCATCACCTGCTATAATCTATATACAGTAGAAGGAACCACACCCTTACAGCAAAAGTTATTCTAACCCTCCTTTGTACTGTTAATAACATTCCCAGCTGTCGACGTTTCTGGTTTTGACTGCAATTTCCCCTGGAGTAAGCCCCTCTAAGCTCAGTTGGACTTATTTCTGAGTGGACAAGAATCAGTTTTCACATTCAGAAGTTTTACACCTGAGGTCCTGCACTGGGGTTTCTTCTGACAGTTGCCTCTCAAGCTGATTGTGGTTTTTACTGTTAGGTTTCCACTCTCTTTTTGTTTGTATGACACCTAGAGAATTTGGTGTAGGAGGTGTCTCGTAGATATGATAATAGAATGGTGTCGTGCTTAAGAGTGCTGAACCTGGGAGACAAGGGTTCAAATCCCCACTCAGCCATGAGGCTCAGTGGCTGGAACCTTGAGCTAGTCACTGCCTCCCAGCCTGACCTACCCCACAGGGAGGGGGGATATTAACACAATTTTCAAAAATGCAATTATCAATGTCTTTTTAAAGGGCATCTCCAGATGATCTGTATACAGTGGTATCTTGGGTTAAGAACTTAATTCGTTCTGGAGGTCTGTTCTTAACCTGAAACTGTTCTTAACCTGAAGCAACACTTTAGCTAATGGGGCCTCCCGCTGGCACTGCACCACCACAACGCGATTTCTGTTCTCATCCTGAAGCAAAGTTCTCAACCCGAGATACTATTTCTGGGTTAGCGAAGTCTGTAACCTGAAGCATCTGTAACCTGAAGTGTCTGTAACCTTAGGTACCACTGAATTGAGCATTCATCCTGATTCGTTTTCAGGGAGTGATCAGATGAATTTAGCTATTTATTGAGGATCTGATTTTTTTAATGCAGAAGTAAAACGATTTTGCAACAAAGCAACTGTTATCCCACATTTTCCAGTGAATTTTCCCATCACTTTCCTTATCTTTTTTTTTGGGGGGGGGAGGTCAAATCTTTTTTATTAAGTTTTACATTGCCACTTTACATTCAAACCTTAAACATCAACATCATCATTTAGGATTCCTTAAATCCTTCGACTCCCCTCCGCCCTTCCATGGTGACAACTATCAACCGTTTTTCACCTCCTTCTCTTATTTTCTCTGTTTTTCTTAAATAGTCAATTTTTACCATACTTTTTAGTACATTACAAGCATTACTCAAATCCTCTCAAAGTTTTTAGTTGTTTACGGTGTTCACTTAAATACATTGTGAATGATTCCCATTCCTTCTTAAAGTTCTTCTCTTCCTGTTTTCTGATTTTCCCAGTCAATTTCGCCACCATCATTTTCCTTATCATGAAAGTTTGGGTGTGTGCTGTTTTTGGGTAGGGGAATAGGTTTTTTTGCACAAGAACCCCAAATCAACTATAATTGCACAACCTGAATTTGCTGGTATGTGAATAAATCTCATTCACAAATAGCAACAATGCAGAAGTAACTCAAATGTGTAAGATTTGGCAATGTTTTAATCCTTACCTTTAAAAAAATCACTCTCCAAAATTGGATGAGAAAATGAAAGTTTTTCCATCTGAAGCCTTAGCTGCAAATTTGGCAAAGGATGCTGGTTTTCAAAAGTGTGCAAAATGTGCCCATTCTAGAGGTAGACTAATGAGGACATGGAGGGGAGGGGAGCTTGTATATGTGGCGTTCAGGAAGCAGTGAATGGCTGAGAATGTCAAGCTCATGAGTCAAGATTAGCTGAAGTTAGATGGAGAGATTTATTTTCTCCTTCCTTCAGCTTTTCAGCTTATCATTTAAAAACAACACTGTCCTAAGAAAAAAGCAAACAGGCAGCTTGATAAAATTCTTACCCCTCTCCCAGGGAGCTCCCGGCCGTAGCAACACAAAATGCAAAAAGTCAGAGACAGTAAAGCAGCAGAAAGCAATGAATCAAGTGCCATGTAAAATCCTACTTTAAATTTATATTTTAAAAAAGTAGCACACAACTGCTAGCCCTTGATTAACCAAGTGCAAAAAAACCAAACAACCCCAGGGGTCTCTTAGAACTGTGTTAATCTTTTTTAAAAAAAGTAATTGCAATTCATTTTGATTTGATTTGCTTTTTTTAAATAAATAAATAAATCTGTCTGGTTGGGGTTCAAGGCACCTAAACAAAAATATCAGGAAAAGCATTCCCATCAAACAACATAACCCCCCCCAACAGCTTAATTACCATTTTGCCCTCCTTGTCATAAGATGCTCGAAACCTCACGGATCCTTTCTTTTTCAAGAGGCCTTTTTTCTTCGGAAACAGCAGCAGAGGGAAGCAGCAGCTGAGTAGGGGATCGCAATCTCTTTCCTTTCTTTCTTCTTTTTTTCTTGGTAAGATTTCATCACCGGCGTCTTTCACACCCTGCTTCTACAGCGGTTTCCTGAAACTTCACATTGCGTTTTCATGTGGTTGGAGGACACCCTCCCACACCAGAGCCTGGTCTTGCATGGCAGCACATGGCAGGGGCTGGGGGGAGAACTTAGGCAACACTAAAAGAAGAAGAAGAGGAGTTTGGATTTGATATCCCGCCTTTCACTCCCTTTCAGGAGTCTCAAAGCGGCTAACATTCTCCTTTCCCTTCCTCCCCCACAACAAACACTCTGTGAGGCGAGTGGGGCTGAGAGACTTCAGAGAAGTGTGACTGGCCCAAGGTCACCCAGCAGCTGCGTGTTGAGGAGCGGAGACGCAAACCCGGTTCCCCAGATTACGAGTCCACCGCTCTTAACCACTACACCACACTGGCTCTCAGGTGGAGTGGGTCTGATTAAGAAAACTTAGGGTGTGGGCAGCAGTGCTAGATCAAACCACAAGATTTTGTGGAGTGAGAGAACGCCTAATATATTTCCCCCTCACTCACTCACCCACCCACCCACTCTCTCATAATGCCAGAGTTCTGTGACATCCAACAGAACAGATTTAACCCAAACTTCTTCAAAAGATTAGTCTCTGAAAGGAGACTCCCACCATCCCTGTTGGTTAGGCTGGCTGGGGGGGGGCAGGTGTTGGCAGACCCAAAACATATAGGAAACTGTAGTGCCCTGTTCCTGGTCTATTCTGACTGACAGTATCTCTCTGGGTTTTAAAACTGGATGGGGCCATTCAGAGAAGCTCTGAAGGGAACCCAGGAACCCAGATCAGTTACCCCAGATGTAGAGGTTGCTGAGATGAGGCACTTCATGGATTCGTAGAATTGTAGAGTTCAAAGGAGTCCCAAAGGTCATCTGGCCCAACCCCCTGCAAAGGAACGGGCTGCCTTGGAAGGTGGTGGGCTCTCCTTCTTTGAAGGTTTTAAAGCAGAGATTAGATGGCCACCTGTCATGTATGAGCTAGCTGAGATTCCTGTGCTGCAGGGGCTTCGACTAGAACAGGGTCCAGCAAACTTTTTTAGCAGGGGGCCGGTCCACTGTCCCTCCGACCTTGTGGGGGGGCGGACTATACAGTGGTACCTCGGGTTACAGATGCTTCAGTTTACAGATGCTTCAGGTTACAAACTCCGCTAACCCAGAAGTAGTACCTCAGGTTAAGAACTTTACCTCAGGATGAGAACGGAAATCACGTGGTGGTGGCAGCAGGAGGCCCCATTAGCTAAAGTGGTGCTTCAGATTAAGAACAGTTTCAGGTTAAGAACGGACCTCCAGAACGAATTAAGTTCTTAACCCGAGGTACCACTGTATTTTGAAAAAAAAAAATGAACGAATTTCTATGCCCCACAAATAACCCAGAGGTGCATTTTAAATAAAAGCACACATTCTGTAATGTAAAAACACACTGATTTCTGGACCATCCGTGGGCTGGATTAAGAAGGTGATTGGGCCGGATGCAGCCCCCGGGACTTAGTTTGTCTACTCATGGACTAGATGACCCACTGGGCCCCTTCCAGCTCTGTGATTCTGTGCATTCCATAGAAGTATCCCATATTTCAAACACATGTGAACTGGGGGCCCCAACATAGTGTTGTAAACAATCTGCCCTTCTTCCCTTATGGGGTATCCAAGAGCCCGTATACAGTCCTTAAGTGGGTTCCCTGTCGGTAGGAGAAAATAACAGAGGCCAACCAGAGAATATTGAGAAGCAAAGCAACTAGTAAGCCTGATCTTTATTAAAGCTGTTGCAACAGGGTGCTCCCCTCACATGCAGGAAAGGAGGAGGACCCAGAACAAAGGTATGCCTGCCCTTATATAGACATTTTTAATTCCCTGCCCTGGAGCTCAAGACCACCCCTCCACACATCATACATACATCACAGAAGGGTGCAACCCAAGACCACCCCCCACAAACATCATACCTACATCACAGAAAAGGTGGTCTACAACAGAAATTTGAATGTTGTGGTTTTTCCTGTCTGCCAGGTTATCTGATAATGCCTTATCTGATTGCCTTTCCTGGTAGTCTGGCCATTCCTTTGAGATGGTGATTACCCAATTCCTGAGACAATGGGCAGGTTCCCTCACCCCCTCCCTCCTTGCCAAGAAAACATTTGGTCAGTTTGGAAGTCAAAATGGTTTCAGGACGGTCTTCCTGTTCTGCTCCAGACATGTGGTCCACATATCTATGCACGTGCTTGGTTGGTACATTTATGAACATTTATTATATATATAAGACCTTTTTTTTTTATTAAAATAGTGTCTGCAGAATGCACTCAGACACACACATTGTGGGGCCTGGTAAGGCATGCTAGCCACCCCATTATTATTGTTGTTAAAAGTTTGGGGCGTGGGGACAAGACTCCCCTAAAATCTTTGGATTCATTAAAACTCCATAATTCCTGGCTATAGTAAATGTCGGAGTTTAATCAATGGATTTAGCAGTGTAAAAATAAAGACTGGACTTGTTTTCCTGGCACGGGCAGAGTCATTAGCCAGTCAAGAAAGCCATCAACAAGGCAGACACAGAGCAGGGAGACCCCACCCTGAGCTCTGGGTAATTAGCAAAAGGCAATCCCTGAGTTGGGGAGGAGGGGGGGGAGTTTCTAGAATTGCAGTAGGCAGTGAGGTAAGCGAACAGGGCCAGGGAGGGAATGTCCGTTTTGCAAGCCAGAACAGAAGGCAGACAGCCTGCTTTATGCTGCACAAAGGGCCAGGCATGATGTTTGGGGTCTCTTGTAATCTGAGGCTGCTGCAATGAGAGGAACAGGACCCTCTCGGGATGTGAATGCTCTGCACTCTCTCCATAAAAATGCAGGTTGTATATATGCATAAATAAAACCATATACCATAAAGACAAGCACAGATTCTGTTGTGCCTCATTGTCCAAAGAAAATACAGACCCTCATGGTGATTGTTGTTGCTTAGTCATTTAGTCGTGTCCGACTCTTCGTGACCCCATGGACCATGCCCAATACTCCTGGAATTTGTGTGTGGGTTTTTTTGTGGGGGAAGAGTAGCTTTTGTGAGGGTTGAAGTTCTAGGTGTTCTGCTTGCTTTTGGGAGGGGAGTCTGAGCATCCCCAATCTTTCTTCTGCGAAATGGGTATTTTGTAGTGTCCACAAGAGTTTTCTAGACTTCCAGCTCCACCCCCGTTCTTCAAAAGGTTCATGACCACTGCACTAATGCCAATATTATGACGAGGGTGTTTGGAAGAGGTGCATGGAAAAGGATAGCAGGCTTTAAAAAAATCAGGGTTTTATTTTGTGTCTTTTAAAAAGAGGCTTAAAACTCCCCACCAGATTTGTATCCCAGCCAGCTCTAAGTTGCCACTGTGAAAAGAAAAAGAGAGAAGTTAGGGAACACTAAAAGGTGTCAGAGAGCCAGGTAAAGGTAAAGGTACCCCTGACCGTTAGGTCCAGTCGCGGACGATTCTGGGGTTGCGCACTCATCTTGCTCTATAGGCCGAGGGAGACAGCGTTTGTCCACAGACAGCTTCCAGGTCATGTGGCCAGCATGACTAAGTCGCTTCTGGTGAACCAGAGCAGCGCACGGAAACGCCGTTTACCTTCCCGCCAGAGCGGTACCTATTTATCTACTTGCACTTTGACGTGCTTTTGAACTGCTAGGTTGGCAGGAGCTGGGACCGAGCAACGGGAGCTCACCCCGTGGCAGGGATTCAACCCTCTGATCGGCAAGCCCTAGGCTCTGTGGTTTAGACCACAGTGCCACCCGCGTCCCTGTCAGAGAGCCATATAAAGGTAAAGGGACCCCTGACCATTAGGTCCAGTCGTGACTGACTCTGGGGTTGCGGTGCTCATCTTGCTTTATTGGCTGAGGGAGCCAGCGTACAGCTTCCGGATCATGTGGCCAGCATGACTAAGCCGCTTCTGGCGAACCAGAGCAGTGCACGGAAACTCCGTTTACCTTCCCGCTAGAGCGGTACCTATTTATCTACTTGCACTTTGATGTGCTTTTGAACTGCTAGGTTGGCAGGAGCAGGGACCGAGCAGTAGGAGCTCACCCCGTCGCAGGGATTCGAACCGCTGACCTTCTGATCAGCAAGTCCTAGGCTCTGTGTTACCAGGGTTACCAGGGTCACTGAATGACCTTGGGCCAGTCACTGCCTCTCAACCTAGCCTACCTCACAGGGTTGCTGTGGGGATTAAATTGTGGGGGGATCATGTACACCAACTTGCACCTGTTGGAGAAAAAGGTGGGATATAACTGTGCCATGAATTAAGTAAGTTTCATGAATTTCAGACGTGAGAGAGAACTTGAATCACTGTCCTCAGATTAATCTGTGGTTCCACATTTTGGAGCAATATTTCCTCCCTGCAGCTGCCCTTGAAATGTTGACCCTTGATGACGGTGGTCCTGGTCAGATTGTCCAGATGAAGCAGACGGGTTTTTAATAGTAAGTAGAGCGTCGTGATTCTTTTGCCAGTCACCGGCATTTCCTACCATTCCCCCCAGGAGGCGCTCCTGTTCCTGAATTTAGCATTCAGCTCTAACAAAAGTAAGCCGAAAGTGGCAAATTCATTGGCAAGAGCACCACCTGCGAGAAAGAAGGGGGGGGGATCCCTGTTTTTCACAAAGAGTGCTAAAAACTGGGTCTGCATTTGTTCGTTTGCTTTGTTTACCCCTGATTTCCTTTGCATTGTTGTTTCCACGGTGCTTGGATTTTGAACTGTAAGTTCCTGGCGCAGAGAACTATTCCCTTTTGCTCTGTTAAAAGGTTCGTGCGCACTGATGGCACTACAGCAACATTTTTTAAAATGACATTTCCGGAGGGGTGCGGGGAGGAGGAAAGCATGTTTGCAGTGGCAGCCCTTGAAAACTTGCCGGGACGTGCCCCTCCTTATCCTCTGGTACCATTGTTTAATCTCATGAGGGTGAATTTTTGCCGGATGCGATTTCTTCCTTATCAGATTCCCCAATGAGAACAAAAATGCTGCGCTCACGCTGACCCTTCTGCAGCTCTCCCTCCGGAGCACGAAAAGCAAAATGCCACCGCAAAGCCACCATAGCTGGCCTTGCCCGCTGCAACATCCCTGCCATATCCATCATTCTCTGCCCAGGTGGGCCACTCCCCAGGGTGCCCACCCTCTGGTTCCCTGGAGGACAGGTCTCTTCTGCACATGATCTTTTACACCTGACCCAGCACTTCAGCTGGGCGCCTGAGCCCCCAGAGGGAATAGCAGCTGGGAGGACATGTTTTGTGACTGCCCTAAATTGGCTGCCAAAGATCTGGAGGAAACACGTGAAGGTCGTGTGTGACCTGAAGATTATTTTTAAGAAGCGCCTGCCTGGGTTGGATCAGATATCCACCTGGTTTCCAGCTGCTGCCGGATATCTCCAGTCCAGAAAGTTCCTAGTCAAGGATTAATCAGAGACATCCATCCCCTGCTCTTTCCTCCTAGCACCTGCTGTTTAAGGTATATTGTATAAGAACCTAGGAAGAGCCCCACTGAATCGGGCTAAAAACCCACTGAGTTCAGCATCCTGTCCTCACAGTGGCCAATGTCAAGCCAGCAAGCAGGACCTGGGCACAAGATCCTCTCTCCTCCTGTGGGTACCTGATATTCAGAAGCATTGCTGTCTCTAACAGTGGAGACAGAGCAGAGCCATCATGGCTAGTGGCAGGGCTTTCTTATTTTTATTTTGTGCTGGAACTCACCTGGAACTCTGTTCTGGCACCTCTCAGGTGGGCGCCGTTGCCATTACAAGAGAACGAGGAAGGTCTTCATGCTGAATTCTGGCACGTCTTTTTTCTAGAAAAATAGCACTAGCTAACTAGTGGGCTATGGTTTTCCCAGTAGTGATGTATGGAAGTGAGAGCTGGACCATAAAGAAGGCTGATCGCCGAAGAATTGATGCTTTTGAATTCTGGTGCTGGAGGAGACTCTTGAGAGTCCCATGGACTGCAAGATCAAACCTCTCCATTCTGAAGGAAATCAGCCCTGAGTGCTCACTGGAAGGACAGATCCTGAAGCTGAGGCTCCAATACTTTGGCCACCTCATGAGAAGAGAAGACTCCCTGGAAAAGACCCTGATGCTGGCAAAGATGGAGGGCACAAGGAGAAGGGGACGACAGAGGACGAGATGGTTGGACAGTGTTCTCGAAGCTACCAGCATGAGTTTGACCAAACTGCGGGAGGCAGTGGAAGACCGAAGTGCCTGCCGTGCTCTGGTTCATGGGGTCATGAAGAGTCGGACAGGACTAAACGACAACAACAAACTAGTGGGCACTGATAACCTCCTCATCTGTGAATTTGTCTAATATTCTTTTAAAGCCATCCAAAGTTGTTGTCCACTGTTGCCACCTGCGGGAGCAAGTTCTGTAGTTGGAACAGGCTCTGTGTGAAGAAGGACTTCTATCTGTCCTGAACTTCCCCTATTCAGCTTCATTGGTTGACCATGGTTTCTAGCATTGAGAGGGAGAAAAGCTTTTTTCTGTCCACTTTCTTCATGCCACATTTAATTATATACACTCCTATCAGGTCACATTTTGCTCACCTTTTCTCTAAACTAAAAAAAGGTCCAAATTCATTTCCCCATAGGGGTGTCGTTCCATCTTCTTGATATTTTTGTTTACCCATTTCTGACCCTTTTCTAACTCTACAATATCCATTCTGCGGTACCCCTGATCATGGACATGAAGGCCTAAACAACTGTCCTTGTTTGAAGGAACTGAAGGAAGGGATTGAAGGAATACAAAATACCCATTTCACAGAAGGAAAAATGGTGATGGCCAGGATGTTGTAATGGTTAGAGTGTCAGATGATGACCTGGGAGACCAGGGTTCAAAACCCCACAGCCCTGGAGCTTACTGGGTGACCTTGAGGGACCTGTCATTGCCTCTCAGCCTAACCTACCTCACAGGGTTATTATGGGGATTAAATGAGGAGTGGGAGAACCATGTGCGCCACCTTGCGCTTGTTGCAAAAGAAAGTGGGGTATACATGCAATGCAATGGTGCTCAGAACGCCTCCCTTACAGCAGGCAAAACACCCCACACCCCCAAAACAAACAGACAGCAGCAAACACAGGGGAAACAAGAACACCTTCCTCTCCCTACTCCCCCCCCCAAAAAAAGAGGGACTCAGGCCAAACCACACACCAACCTACTCAATTAAGCAGAAATAGTGTTGGGCAGAGGGTTTTGGTGGGTCCCCAAAAGCTATATGTGAGGTCACTGTGGTACCCAATGGGTGCCACGTTGGAGGCTACAGAACTAGAGGCTGTACTTTGCTGTCATGACTAGTAACCATCTCAAATCTGGCAGTTCTCAACTGGGAGAGAGTTGTGACAGTGAATCTGGTTTAATACCAGGTTGCTTTTCGTAGTACAGACAGAGCTTGAATGTTCTCCCCCTACAGCAGTGGGGGAGAGTTTGACTTTTAGAAAAGGATGCCAGCGTCACTTAGCTGTGAAGAGCCTCAAATGCCTCTGTTTTGGAAGTGCAAGGCAGTCCATAAATCCCCAAATGACAATAATATCAGGAACAAATAAAAAAACATGTTTTACCTTTTTCCTCCATCGTCATCATTATTTTGTTAATGTTTATTGCTGAATTTTGTTCTTTCTCTCTGCTGCGTGGAGGATAAGCATCTGTAGACACAAGTGAGAAGCAAATAATGAATTGTACTAATAGATAGGAAGGCGATGTTATCCCAGGGCCTGGCAGAGACATTCCCACATTTCCCTTAGCCTGGTTCTTCCAGTGCAGAGTGTGAGCAGGTTGCAATCAGGCATTTGGATGCTACATTTTTTTTCCATGCTGGCTGGGATTTGGTTCTGCTTTCGGTTTTAAATTAATATTTATAATGGGTGCAGTTTTTCAAAAGGTTTCCCCGCCCCCAGAAAAAGAACTCCCTTTTAGAGTATTATTAATTTAGAATTCCTAATAAAATAAACATTAACCAGTATTATAAATATAAATTATCATCCTTATCAATTAAACAACAATTGCAGGGGGTTGGACGGGATAACCCTTGGGTAAATTCAACTCAACGGTTACATGATTCTAATTTAAAAGTACAGCAACATTAAGAATGAGCTGTGTATGCAACCCAGCTATATTTAAAAGTAAACCCACTAAAAATAAATATATATATAAAAAACAAAAATTGTCCAGTAGCACCTTGTTGTTGTTTAGTCGTTTAGTTGTGCCCGACTCTTCGTGACCCCATGGACCAGAGCACGGCAGGCACTCCTGTCTTCCACTGCCTCCCGCAGTTTGGTCAAACTCATGCTGGTAGCTTCTAGAACACTGTCCAACCATCTCATCCTCTGTCGTCCCCTTCTCCTTGTGCCCTCAATATTTCCCAACATCAGGGTCTTTTCCAGGGAGTCTTCCCTTCTCATGAGGTGGCCAAAGGATTGGAGCCTCAGCTTCAGGATCTGCCCTTCCAGTCAGCACTCAGGGCTGATTTCCTTCAGAATGGATAGGTTTGATCTTCTTGCAGTCCATGGGACTCTCAAGAGTCTCCTCCAGCACCGTAATTCAAAAGCATCCATTCTTCGGCGATCAGCCTTCTTTATGGTCCAGCTCTCACTTCCATACATCACTACTGGGAAAACCATAGCTTTAACTATATGGACCTTTGTTGGCAAGGTGATGTCTCTGCTTTTTAAGATGCTGTCTAGGTTTGTCATTGCTTTTCTCCCAAGAAGCAGGCGTCTTTTAATTTCGTGGCTGCTGTCACCATGGAACCCAAGAAAGTAAAATCTCTCACTGCCTCCATTTTTTCCCATTCTATTTGCCAGGAGGTGTTGGGACCAGCGGCTATGCTCTTAGTTTTTTTGATGTTGAGCTTCAGACTATATTTTGCACTCTCCTCTTTCACCTTCATTCAGTAGCACCTTAGAGACCAACTAAGTTTGTTCTGGGTCTAAGCTTTCGTGTGCATGCACACTTCTTCAGATACACTGAAACGGAAGTCACTAGACCCTTATATACAGTGGGAGGGGTGGGGTGGGGTTTTTCTTAGGAGGGTAGTGGGAGATGGATGATTGACTCAATGGGTATGGTAAACCTGTTGACGACTTTTAAGGACTGCAATTAGTTCTACAGGAAAACCTGCAACCCTGGAAACTGTACAGTGGTACCTTGGGTTAAGAACTTAATTCGTTCTGGAGGTCCGTTCTTATCCTGAAACTGTTCTTAACTTGAAGCACCACTTCAGCTAATGGGGCCTCCCGCTGCCACCGTGCCGCCGGAGCTCAATTTCTGTTCTCATCCTGCAGCAAAGTTCTTAACAGGAGGTGCTATTTACGGGTTAGCGGAGTCTGTAACCTGAAGCATCTGTGACCCGAGGTACCACTGTATGTGCTTCGTTAAGGATGTTGGGAATTGTAGCTCTGTGGATGGAGAAACTAGAGTTCCCAGGATTCTTTGGAAGGCGATGAGGAGTCCTGGTACTTTATACAGGGGCCGTGGTTCTACCTCAACCACCTAACAAGGTTCTAGCACCTTAAATTCGAACTCATTCCCTATTAGGGCAGAAGCTTCCTTTTGCATCAGCCCACGCCATCAGAATCAGGATGGGTTATTTAATTAGCAGATTAATTGTGACATATAATCTTTCAGGAGAGAGGGAGAAGCGGGCGGCGGAGCAGCGGGTAACTGCAGGAAATGCTTTTTAAACAGGGCTGCAGAGTGAGAGTCAATCTGTTCCTCTCTCGCCACCAGGTCTTTGTCGGGGCGGAGGGGGGTGACGCCGGCTGGTAATCCATTCGGTGATCCAGGAGCGCAAATCTTCCTTTATCCCTCTCTCCCGAAGTCCGCGCCCCCGCCCAGCTGAGCCGGAGCTGCTGCTACTGCCTCTTTAAGAGGCCGGGGCCTGACGCTGGGATAGGGGCGGGCTAAGAGGCTTGCAAGGCAATGCAGCAGCAGCAGCAGAAAACCGGAGACTGGCAGGCACGGGCAGGCAGATGTGTGCTCGGTAATGCAAAGGGGAGATAGCCAGGGGCCCCGCTTCCTTGGAAAGCGAAATGGACCGGCAGTTTCTCAATTGCATGCTAGCGGGGTTGGCTGTTTGGGTTGTTGTTGTTGCAGCAGCTGCCTTGCACCGGGTTGCAAAAGGCTGATTCCCAGCCCTCCCAGCCCCGCTCCATTTTTTTAAAAAAGGGTGCCTGATAATATCCGCTTTCCTTCCCACCCCTGATCTGCAGGAGACAAAGCCGAAAGCTCGCCAGGCAGGGCAGGCCGCCGCTAGTGCCGCTGAATCGAAAGCCGGCTTTTATTTCAATTTCGGGCGGGGGGAGCCGGGGAGCGTCGGCTCAGAAGACCTCTCGGTAGGCCGGGCTGTGCCCCCAACTTCTCTCCCCACCGATTTGCCTCCGCCGCCCGCAATGCTTTGCAGCTGATGCCTCGCCGGAGCAGCCAAGATGGGGTTTTTGCACCAGTTGTATCTCTTGCTATGGAAGAATGTTACCCTCAAGCGACGGAGTCCGGTTAGTAGAGGGGGGGCCGGGGGGTTGTGCGGGGGGGAGTTGGCGGAAGGGTTTTCTTTTCTTTTAAGGGGGGGGGAAGAGTTATCTTCAAAGAGCTGGGACTCGAATTCTGGTGGGAGTGGGCGGTCAGGATTGGAACTCACCCCCCGCAACACCGTTCCGTTTATTTTTAAGCACCGGGGCTGCAAGGCCCCCGGAAGACCGGGCAGGCTGTGAGCAACTATGGTTTGCTTTTTTCTTTAAAAAAGACAATTTTCTACTGGGGTTAGGAAAGACCCTTCCCCTAAAAAAGCCACAACTCTATTAAGGCTGCAAGTAGGGTAATGGGGTGCTGTGAGAAAGCCACCCCTTCTGATTAGTCTGTGTTTGGGACAGGTCTCTCTCACCTTCCGCCGCCCCCCCCCCCCAAATTCTGGTTTGACTACAAGAAATGAAATTTGTAATGATGAGTCCATCTTCACGCTGCTTTTGGGTGCTCCTGTTTTAAGATGAGAGGGGGTGAAGTGATAGGGGAAGGACCCCCCCTTTAATTGGGAGGTAGTTAGGAGCTCAGTGCTGTTTTGGGTGTTGGGGGGCGGCTCCTTGCTTCCTCAATAAACGCTGCCTCCCCACCACTAATTTTTAGTAATTTCTTGCAGTTGTTGTGGATTAACCTGCAAAAGGTTGCTTGAGGTTGAATCTTCCAGTTTCGGAATGTGGTCATTCAGCATTGCATCCACATTTGGGGTGTGATTTCTCCTTGCTTTCCCCCCCCCCCACACACTTTTCACCTCCTAAATGTGAGGCAGAAAGGGGAACAGGGCTGAAGAAAGTATTTCCTTGCACCACACATTGTTAACCTGTGGAACAGCTTGCCCTGTGGTGCTTACGTGGCTCAAAAGAAGGGATAGATGGGGTTATTTTGGGGAGGGGTATCTACTAACTGCACAGTTCAAAATGTATCTCTCTCAAAATATTTGTGGGTTAAAAAAATAAAAATAAACATCGTGTCCAACCATTTTTTACCCCACTCTCCTATGTAAAAGGTATGAGAAGCATATAATGGGTGCATTCCAGTTACTTAGCTCAGTTGGTTAGATGATGATGCCAAGGTTGCAGGTCCGATCCTCATATGGGAAAGCTGCGTATTCCTGCATTACGGGGTTGGACTAGATGATCCTCGGCATCCCTTCCAACTCTAGGATTCTGCTTATTTTTTGGGCAGTGCCACCCCTGTGTGTGTGGCGAGAATAAGTTTTAATTTTTCAGGAAGGCTGTAGGGCTGCCCTATAACATTTTGCCTCCTTAAAGAGTCTGGACTGTGCTAGGCAGTGTCTGAATAGGGCTCTTTGGGTCCCTTATATTGTCTTGAATAATACTGGGGTGCACCATTCAGATAGCTTCACTGACACCTTTAAAAGTTGGGTCATTTTAGGAGGATGGAGGCTAAGGTGAGATTTAAATCCAGTTTTCCCCCTGGACTGGGTGTATATTTAGACTCGCTGGCATGCAGAACTCCTTGCCACTGGAATTCTTGATTGCTTGTAGAATTCATGTGCCTCTTTAAATAAAGGATAAAAGGAATAGTCATAGCAGCAGCCGCTGGTTATGATAACCTTCCAGCCTCCTTTACCAGAGAGAGTAAATTTTCTAGTTACTAGTTGCTGGGCATCAACAGCAGCATGGGATGGATATTCCCATCATGCTTTGCTTGTGAGCCTCCCTGGGGCATTTGATTGGCCAGTGTCTGTTGGCAGAATACCGATCAGATGGACTGCTGATCTGGCTTAAGAGTGCCTTTTTTTTAATGAGGGATATATAATTCTCCCTCTTTTAGAAGGAGTCGCCTGGCCTTCTAAATATAAAAAATATAAAAATATGGAGGCATAGGTTCTGTGGCTTCCTTTCCAAAAGTGAAGCACAACCAGCCCAGATCCCAGGCAGTTGCCCTGTCTCGAGACAGAGCAGGATAGCGCAAGGCTGTGGAAATTTTCCTCTGGCGTGCCATGGCCGCCTTGGTTGAGATTTTGGCTGCGATCTGTTTCCCTCCCTCTGCCGGCACAGCGGCCTGGTGGCTGCTTGGCCTCCAAAGCCTGGCAGGTGGTCTATTTATAAACAATATAGGATAAAGAGTGGGGGCAGGGAGGCTGCTAGCACCCATCCATCTATCCCAGTCTCTGCTGTGGGCACCACCTTTGCAAAAGCAGTGTTCTGGTGCTCCTGCAGCTCTCACCTGTGTGTAGCCATGGTGCAGGTGTGCCCCTCCTCAGATTATCAACATCCTCTTCCATATGTTGTTTGGAGAGAAATACTTTCTGTTGCTGCACAGATCGGGCTGGCTGTGACCAGCTGCGGGTCCCTGCTCTGGGGTGCCTCTTAACTGACTCATCTCCCACGTGCAACCTGCCCAAGCAGCCAGGTCTCATTGCTCCACCGCTCTCCCCCCCCCCCCCAAATTCCCTGACTGTGACAATCTTATGTGGGTCAGGTCTGTCTGCCTCCCTTTCCATTTATTTTTTAAAGTCTCTTCTTTCCCTAGCAGCTTTGCTTGATGTTATATATGAGAAAGATTGAGAGAGGGGTGGGAAATGATTGGGGCTTTATCCTGACCCTTGCCAGATTCCTCCTTCCTTTCGCCGCCACGCCGCCAAGTGTATGGATTCATTTTGAGGGGGGCCGTCTATCTTGTCCCACAATACTTTAGCCGGCAACCAGATTTGCTGGAAGGCTGTTTTGAGAAGGGGGGATTGTGGGGAGTGGGGTGGGGGAGACGAGGGACAAAGCCCTTCTCAAACTGCCCCCTGGCAAAGTAGCCTGCCGAGGCTGCCACTTTTCATACTTACGTTGATACTTCTGAGTTGGCGCCACCAACGCCTGAAGAGTTTGTGACCTTTCATTTGATCCAAATTATGGGGGTCTCAGGGGTTAGGAAGAAGAGCTCTGTGCATCTGCACTGGGCCCTCAAATAACAGGGCAGGGCTCAGCCTTGGTATTTAAAGAGATTCTAAAGCTCAGGTGTTGGCCTTTCTTCCCGTGGTTTCTACCTGCGTCCTGTATGAGTCTGGGGTATTGCCACGTTTCCGAGTTCAGCTCTCTCGTCACTGCACTGGAATCCTCTGCTGAAGCGAGGCAGCAAGGGGCATTGATTTTCCTTTCTTCCCTTTAATATATGTGCATTCTAATGAAGGACTTTTGCAGGATGAACCCAGATCTTCCTAGGTAGCCAGTGTAATATTTTGCTTCTGGGGTGATTAACTCTGCGGAGAGCTTGTTAACAAAATAAAAGTAGACTGGGGCCAGGCCCTCAGGGTTGGAATCTGTTTCTGGGGCCTGGGTGGTACAGAGAAAGGACCTCTGAGCATGTTCTGAGTACCTTGGTTTTGTCGCTGAATAACTCCACACAGCTAAAATGCGCAAATGGTGCTTGTGAGTCTGACTGCGGCTTCCAGGAGGGTTTGATCATAGAATTGTAGAGTTGGAAGGGACCATGAGGGCAATCTAGTCCAACCCACAGCAATGCAGGAATCTTTTTGTCCAGTGTGGTGCTCAAACCCACAACTCTGATACTACGTCTCATGCTCTGCTGACTGAACTATTCCCATAATTTATTCTCTTGGAATAAACCAGTGGTCATAACTGCCCAGTGATGGTTCAAGCTTGTCCATGTTGTTCGGCAAAGAGTCATTATCACCGAAAGAGGCTCAGCTAAGAATACATGGTGGCCTTGTTGCCCAAAGATCTGATTTCTTATGATTTTTGACTTCTTCATAAACGATCCAGAGTTAGGGGTGAGCAGTGCAGTGGCCAGGTTTCCTGGTGGTACCAAATAGTTTGTGGTGGTTAAAGCAAAAAGGAATTGTGAGGTGGTCTTATCTCTCCAGACTGGGTGAATGGTGCAATTCATTGTAAGCAAGTGTAAAGTGATGCACATTAAGACACACACAAAATACCTAATTTCACTTACACACTTGTGGGGTCTGAACTGGTGGTGACTGACCAGGAACGAGAGCTGCCAGTATCAGAATTATATAAATCTGTATAATTGCACTTGGAATGCTGCATACAGTTCTGGTTGCCCTGCATAAAAAATGAGATTGTAGGTGCAGGAAAGAGCGAGCAAAATGATTCAGGGGAATGTTTGACGCTTTTCGGTTTAGGTGTGGGGTGTAGAATGTTGAGTAAGCCTGCGGTGGAGGGTTGGAGGTGCATGATGTAAGTAAAACGATGTGTTGTGTGGAGAAAGCCAAGAGGGATATTAAAACCTAGCTGGGGCATCAATGAAATCAATTAGCAGTCAATTCAGGACAGGTGAGAGTAAGTTCCTCTTCACACAACACATAACTACAAGTAGAATGCAAATATGCCCTTTTGCCCACATTGTTTGTTTTTGTGTGTGTGGCAAGGTGTATTTACCAGCGTTAGCTGCAGTGTAGAAATTGAGCCTTTCTGTGCAACACATTGCTTTTGTGGGTGCAACAGGGGCCTACTGCTATATTGGGTTTTCTGCCTATTGGTAGGTTTTTATTCTGTTTGCTGACTCGGTGCGTTATTGCATCCGCGAGAGGTGGTGCGCTCTCCTTCCGTGGAGGTTTTTAAGCAGAGGTTGGATGGCCACCTGCCATGCAAGATCTATTTGAGATTTCTGCATTGCAGGGGGTTGGAACTGATGACCCTCAGGGTACCTTCCAACTCTACAGTTCTGTGGTTCTGTTCTTCCTCCCTCCTGCAGTTTCCAGGAACTGGCATTCAGAAGCACTTCTGCAAGGGTCAGCAAACTTTTTCAGCAGGGGGGCGGTCCACTGTCCCTCAGACCTTGTGGGGGGCCGGACTATATTGGGGGGGATGAAAGAATTCCTAAACCCCACAAATAACACAGATGCATTTTAAATGAAAGGACACATTCTACTCATGTAAAAACACGCTGATTCCCAGACCATCTGCAGGCTGGATTTAGAAGGCAGTTGGGCCGGATCTGGCCCCCGGGCCTTAGTTTGCCTACCCATGTGCTACTGCCTCTGACTTCAGAGGCAGAGCGCAGCTATTGTGGCTGGAAGCCATGGCTAGCCTTCTCAGTGAAATTGTGCAATCCTCTCTTACAACCATCTGAATTGGTGGCCTTCACTGCTTCTATGCGAGTTCCATCGTTTAACTATGTGCTGCGTGAAGAAGTCCTTTATTTTGCCTGTCCAAGATTCAGTTGCTTCATTGGATGTCTCTGAATTCGTGTGTGTGTGATTGCAGTTTGGTTTAGGTGCTAATTAATTTCTGTGTGAGATATTTTTGCTGGTTTCGCTAGCAAACATGTGTGGTGGAGTTAGCATTGCAGGGTTGGGCACTAGCCAAGTAACAGCTACACCCCAGCAGGGGGGCCCTTTTTGCAAGTATCCCTGGGATCTGCTTCAGAGAGCGCACTGACTCCCGGGAGACAACACTGACCCCCAGGGAGTGGGGCCTTTTGCAGGGGTCCTCCAGGCATGAGTGAACAGTGTTATGCAGCAGCAAAAAAGCCAATGCTATTCAAGGCTGCATCAATAGAAGTCTAGCACCCAGGACAAGGGATATAATAGCACTGCTCTATTCCATCTTGCTTAGATCATACCTGGAGTCCTGTGTCCAGTTCTGGCCACCACAGTTTAAGAAGGATATTAACAGAGGAGGGAGGCCAGGATAATCAAGGGTCTGGAAACCAAGCCTTAAGAGCCACGGTTGAGGGAGTTGGATTTTGTTTAGCCTGGAAAAGAGGAGACCAATAGGTTGAGCGGATAGCCATCTTCAGATACCTGAAGGACTTGTCACATGGATGATGGAACAAGCCTGTTTCCTTTTGCTACAGAGGGTAGGACCTGAACCAGTGGATTCAAGTTAGAAGAAAGGCAATTCCGGTTAAACAGTAGGAAGAACTTTCCTACAGTAAGAGCTGTATGACTGTGGACTCCCTTGGAAGCTAGTGGCCTCGTCAGTGATTCTTTGGCTGTGAATTCTTGCATTGCAAGGGGTTGGACTAGATGACTCTGTGGGTGCCGTCCAACTCTACACGACTGTATGGAATTCTGGAGCTGCCACTGGAAAGGAGCCAGTGTGCCCTGTGAGCAGGTGAATGTGATGGGGGCCCTCCCGAGAGAGGGCCTGGTTGCAGCAGGGCGAGGGGAGTCCAGCCTGAGCTTCTGATGCCTTTTGAAAGGAACACCTAGGGCCTTGCCCGGCCTGGCCCTGCATCCCAGAGGTGAGATGGCTGTGACCTTGCTGTGCTGTCACTGTTTGTGCTGCCTCCTCTCCCAGAAGGACCCTGGGGCTTCACTCCACAGTGGATTCAGCCACGCATCCTGCTGCGACAGCCGTGTCCTCTCTCTCTCCTCCAGCACCGAGGTGCAGCACTGAATGCATCAGGACAGGACAGGCTGCAGCAGCAACAGCCAGGCCACACAGCAGCTTCAGCTTGGAGACTTTTCAGGGGTTTCCTTATACTTGAGAAATCAGGGAGTCAGGATGCCTGATTTAAGTGCAAGAAGAGGGTGTAGTAGTAATGGAATAATATTTTTTAAAAGAATTTTTATATTTCTGTTTCAGAAAATACCAAAGAAGTTTACATCAGAGCAGCAAAAAAGTTCAAATAAAAGCAAAAGGTCTTAATAACACCAAGGGCGAATGCAGAGTTTGGGTGGCCGTCTGCCAGGGATTCTTTAGTTGTGGTTCCTGCATTGCAGGGGGGTTGGGCTAGATGGCCCTTTGGGTCCCTTCCAACGCTACGATTCTGTGATTTTAGGAGCCTGCAGTAGTGGGTCAAGGGGAAGAACGCTGGTTGAATAGAGGAGGTTTTAGTGGGTCCTGGCTGAATCCCAGTACAGAGTATGTTCTGTGTGGCAGGGGCCACAAAAGACAAAGCCCTTCTCCAGCTTCCCACCCAGTGGACATCTGCTTAGGCGCAGTCAAGGAGGGCACCTGCAGACTGTAGTGGATAATTTAGTCTTCCCCTCCCTTGCTGCTCCTACTCTCCAGAAGTCCACAGCATCATGCAGAAAAGCAGGGGCATGCTGAGAGGTGTCCCTGGAGACCAGAGAGTGACTGGAGGCTCAGGGAGCTAAGTGGGGCTATGCTGAGTTTGGTCTGGAGGCTGTAGCAGCTGGTACAAAATGCAGAGGCAAGGTTGATTGTGGGGCCCTACTATCACCAGCATAATAAACCATTGCTTGTGGATTTTCAGTGGCTGCCAATTTGCGACCGGGCCAATTTCAAGGTGTTGTTACTAACATACAAGGCCCTAAACAAATCAGGTTTCTTGAGAGAAAGCCTTATCCCTTCATGCCCCTAGTGAATCACTGTGGTCTGTGGGAGAGTCTCTCCTGCAAGCTCCAAAGACCTCAGGAGCCGACTCCGCAGTAACTCGGAGCAGGGCTTTTAGTGTGGCTGCCCCTGTCCTGTGGAACGGCATTCCTGTTTGAGATACTGCAGGTGCCCGCTATCTGTACTCGCTAGAAGAAGTGGGACAGATTTTTGTTCAATCAGGTTTTCATCCCAGCTTCATGAATGGGTCTTCACCATGAGTGTCCTCTGGTTATGGTTTTAGCCTTGGTTGAAATGTATTTGTTCTTGTGTTTTTAACTGTTTTTAATAATCCCATGTGTTAATTCAGGCATGTCCTAATCCGGCCCGCCAGTTGATTTAATCTGGCAGTCTTACCTCCTGGGGTAAAATCCTAAAAAAAGCTTAAGAACTTTGGTCGGCCCTCACGCATGTTCATTTCATCAAATCTGGCCCTCTTTGAAAAAAGTTTGGGCACCCCTGTGTTAATTACATTGAGAAGTTTAGAAAGCCATTATTAAATTAACTGTAATAATAGCTTTTAACAGGAGCTACAAGGAATGGCAAATGTACCCTCCTGACTCTTAAAATCCCTTTCTCTCCATAAAAATAGTAATCAGCTATATCCCTGGCCTTGCCAATAGCCTCACACACTCCCACTTTTAAAGTGGGGGAGGCACTATGAAAAGGTGCATATTTCAAACTCTGTAAGATTAAGGAGTTTCTGCCCTATCTGCTTTTGACTTTGATAAGGGAAGCTTGAGAGCAGGGTCTTGGTACAAACAGCCCCTCCACCCCACTCAGTGTTCTCCTCCTCCTTGTTCTGTTCTTACAAAGCCTGTTTTTATTCCAATAGTCAGAGTTTGGTAAGCTGGTGCTAGATGTTTAATAAGCTTGGGACCCAGGACCATGACACAGATTGGTTTTGAAAACGTGCGTTTGCTGGTTTAGATGCAAATTTAAGTTGGATTTTGGGGAGGGGGATAAAACCAAGACCTGGCTAGCAGAGCTTACTCTGATGAGATGCCAAGAGGATTTTCTAGACCCAGGATGCCGTATGTGGTGGATTGGGCCCCCTGCCCCGCCGTCACTCTTTTAGCCAGAACTACTAGTTACATCCACAGACTTCCTCTGGGGCAATCCAGAGGTCTCAATGGGCATCACTTTTCATTTGCAATGCACCTAGTTACCCTGGAAGCATCTCACAGATGCCCACCCAACCTCTGTTCAAAAGCTTCTAATGAGGGAGAGTTCACCACCTTCAAAGCACCAGAAAGTTCTTTCTAACATTTAGTCAGAATCTCCTTTCTTGTAATTTGAATCCATTGGTTCAGGTCATACCCACCAGAGCAGCAGGAAACTAGCTTGCTCCATCTTCCATGTGACAACCTTTCAGATATTTGAAAATGGCTAGCATATCACCTCTCAGTCTCCCGTTTTCCTGGCTAAACAGACCCAGCTGCCTCGACCGTTCTTTTTAAGACTTTGTCTCCAGACCCTCAATGATCTTGGTTGCCTTCCTCTGCACACCTTCCAGCTTGTCAATATCCTCCTTAAACTGTGGTGCTCAGAACCAGACACAGGACTGCAGGTGGGGCCTGACCAAGGCGGAAGAGAGTGATACTATTTCTTCCCTTGGAAGTATTTGCTTCCTACCTGAACGTACTTAGGGATTAAACCTGGGGTTCTTTGCATGCAGATTGTATGCTCTTCCAATGCACTTTGGCCCTTATACGTCCATGTATGTTGCACTTTGGCCCTTGCAAGTCCATGTATTTTGTGTGTTGCTGTTTTGCATGCAACCTCTGGAAAGTGCCCTAGAAACAAATAGCAAAGATGGTAGAGATTTGAAAGAATTCACCAGCTTGAAATGAGTCCCTTTGTTTGGTTATTGTTTTTATGAAGGTGTGTGTGCGGGTGTTTGCTAAAGTTGGCTTGGCAGCAAGGACAAAAGAAGATTTGTTTTTACTTGAGGCAGCAGTAACTGCAGCAATGGGTCCTGCCCAGTTCTGCCAGGGCAGCTCGTGTGGGTTGTTAAAGGCACACTGTGTGTTTGTTCCGTAGGCTCTCTTCCCAGTCAGAAAGCCGAAAGCATGAGGCTTTGAAGCCATTAAGTGGAGTTCCTCTGTGTGGTCGCTGCCTGGTGAACTGTTATTTATTTAAGGGGTGTTCGAAATTAGCCAGCGCCAGGTGCATTTGAGACAAAGTGAAGATGCCTGGGTGTCAGGATGGTGCCTGACATCTCCACCATCTGGGGATCATTGGATCTGGACTGTTTCCAAACACTAGCGACACATGCTGTAGAATTCTATCAGTTCTATTTTATCTGCACAATCAGAATGAATTTTTGGAACCAAAATGCTTTTTCCGTGCAGCCTGGGCAGAAGCAATCACCATTAAGAAAAAAGAGGTTGAAATAGGCCAATATATATGCAGACTGGCCCTGGATCAAGTGACTTTTCTTTAAGTTCTCAAAGTTCTCAGCCTAGCTCAAGGTTGTCATCTGAACTAGCCAAGTGTTTAACTCAGTACACTGAGCATCAGAAACAGCTCTCTGCCCTGAGGAGCATCCAATCTGAGCTCTGGTTTGAGGTGGGGGCGGGTGGGGCAAGTGCAAAGTCGTGTTTCATCTGAGGGTGATGAATATGGGATTAATTCATTGGTCCCCTAACTTTTTCAGGCCATCAGCCTTTTGGTTCCGTGAACTCATCCCTAATGTCCCCTACTTTATAAAAAGCGTTGTTCAGAATACAGTCGTACATTGGTTGACGAACGCCTAGCGACTCAAACGTTTTGGCTCCTGAACGCCGCAAACCCAGAAGCGAGTGTTCCGGTTTGTGAACTTTCTTTGGAACCTGAATGTCTGACGCATTGGTTTCCAAACATTTTGGAAGTTGAACGGACGTCCGGAACAAATTCTGTTCGACTTCCGAGATACGACCTTGCCTCTTAGCCCCTCACCCACCCACCCCACCCCGCAATTATTCCCCTGCCCACTTTGGAAAGCACTGGATTAACATATGTACATTAGCTGTCTTTAACTAGATCAAGCCAATTCACTTCTTTAGCCTGGTATTTTGTACCTTGACTGGCTGTGACATTCCAGGGCCACAGGCAGAGAAGGGTCTCCCCCCCCCCCCCCCCCCCCCCCGTTCCAATCTATTTACCTGGAGTTGCCAGGAATTGAAACGGGGACTGTCTGCTTGCAAAACAGGTGGTCTGCCACTGAGCTACAAGCCAACTTCCTTACGACCACATTTAAATGGTGGGGGGTTTTGAAGCAGGGGAAACAGTGGCGAACCATTTCTGGTCAGTGCACAACTGGGGCAGATAGCTGGTTCATTCTTTCTTTCCCCCTGCAACCTCCTTCCCCAATTGCAGGAGCAAGTCACACCAGCGCTGGGCCCTATTGCAGTCTGAATGGTTTGACTTCCCTTGCTGGTAATGAGCCAGAAGGTTGAAGGCAGTTTTAAAAACAAACAAACAAAGGAATTTATTCATAACTCTTGTAGAGTTGATTGTGACGATACTTGGTCCCTGTGAAATAGAGGCATTGAGTTCTGTGTGGCATACGTGTGTGATGTCACACGTGCGACATGTGTGATGTCACACACATCAGAAGGAGGTTGTGAGGCCCAACAAGTCCCTCTGCTGCAGCGGGAAGGCCCGACAGGACCCAGCACCTCAAAATTTGGGGTGGGCTCAGCCCTGTCCCCACATACTGGGGGAACAGATAGACTGAGCTGTCCTCAGCCCCATAGAGTTGGCCTGTATGCTGTGAAATGCCCTTAGGGCTCCAACTGAACTTGCTTTATTAAATTGCTAGTGACGCCCTTCTTGAGTTCAGCTGAAGTTGGTAGTCAGAGGGGTTAGAGAACATTTCCTGAATGGTTTTGAAGACTGGAAAGCAGTGCACAGGACTGACTTGTGGGCTCTGGAGCAGGGGAAGCTTCCTTATACCAACACTGGACCACAGTGCGCACCAACTGCCGGTGATTCTTAAAAGGTTTCAGGCAGGGTTCAGGCCTGGAAATGACTGGGGTTGAAGCTGTAACCTCCTGCATGCAAAGCAAATGTTCTACCACTGTACCACCTAAGAACACAGCCTGGCTGAATCAAGCCAAAAGTGGCCTATCTAGATGAGTATCTTGTTCCCACAGTGGCTAACCAGATGTCCCAATGGCAAGCCCACAGGCAGGACCTGAGTGGAACACAGGCCACATTCACACCATTTACATAATGCACTATGTTGCCCCTTTAAACAGCCATGGCTTCTCCCAAAGAATTCTGGGAGCTGTAGTTTGTTGAGAGTGCTGAGAGTTCTTGGGCAACACCTGTTCTGTTCCCAGAGCTACACTCTCAGAGTTACCCACGGAGAGAGATTGATTGTTACACTATTCTTCCAAACTGGAGTCACCAAACAACTCTCAGCACCCTTAACAAACTGCAGTTCCCATAATTCTTTGGGAGAAACCATGGCTGTTTAAAGTGGTATCATAATGCTTTGTGAATGTGGTCCCAGAGGGGAGTATAGTCAACTGAGTGCTGCTCATTGAAATTTAATGGATCTAAGTTGGCCATGCCCATTACTCAAGAGGTTTGCTCTTGAGTAGGACTCGCACTGTTTGGGCCAACCGCTTTCTGTTTTTGCACAAAAGAGCCATTAACTTTTATTACTATATTGGCCCAAATATAAGCTGCACCCAAATATAAGCCGCACCTTTAAAATTGGGGGTGGGGAGGGGAAAAAAAGAAAAAATACCTAAACTCTTGGCACTGTTTGCCCCACACTCCTACCTGCATACTGTAAAGTTGCAAATATAAGCTGCATTTTAACTTTCCATGGTCGGAATTTGGGGGGAAAGTGAGGCTATAAGCCAGGCCAATACAGTACTTTAAAAACCCGGACTGTTTCTAGGTCGGGGTTCCAGCTAAAAGGCATTGAACACCTGACTTGTTCAGAGAAACAGGTGGCCTAGGGTGGCACCACTCTCCCCATGCTGTTCCCATGGAGATGTTAGAGGGAGTTTTGAAAAAAAACTGTCACTTAGTAGATGTCCATCTCTTCTCCTCCTCCCTTCTGTGTGGGAGCTTTGAAACCATTTCTGCACCTCACGACAAAAGTGGAACAGGTGCCGACTCTGGGCGTTGGTTGAGGGAGCAAAGGTGATGTTGTTTTGATAGGAGGGGGTTTTCCCTGGGCGTGAACTGGCTTAGGAACAAGGAAGGGAATGTTTATCACAGCCCTGTCTGCAAGCGAAACGGGGTGAAAAGACATGCTCATATTGCAAAAGGGCGACGTTTCTCCGAGTAGAGGTGACATATTGAAAATCAGGCATTTGCCTTTGCCATGCATGCAACATCCACTAGAAAATACTTAAACGGAAACAAAAACCACTCAGCTGGATGAGACTAGCATATCTTGTTTCTCACTGCTATGAACTTTGAACCTCTGGTGAGCCCAGAAGCAGAGCAAAAAGGCATCGTCTCTTTTCTTGCTGTTACCCTTCTGCAGCCGGCATTCTGAAGTAGACCACCTCTGAACCTGGAAGTCTCATTTTCTCATCACAGCTATTTTCTTGTCTGTATCATTCTTTATTGAATTTATATCTCACCTTTGCTCCTCTTGAAGGCACACAACTATTACAAAGCAAAGACAAAGCAAAATCATTCTAAAACAGATCAAGAGGTTCTAAAAGCAGTTACAGAAATCAGGGTTGGCTGGAACATGCTTTTTCAGCTACCAAATGCCTGGGAGTGTTTTTAACACTCCACTCCTGGAAGTGAATAATGATGGGGACAGACGCGCAGACCTCACTAGGAGAGGGGATTCCACAACAGGGGAGCCACCACTGAACAGGCCCTGTCATGGGACAGTGACAACCTGGCAGCCTCCAGTGGTAATCACCAACAAGGCCTCATCTGCTGATTGAAGGGTCCAAGGCAGTTGGTATTGAGAAAAGTGATCTTTTAGGTATCGCTACAGATAAAGACTTCCTCCTCGGTTTGAATGTGTCCTGCTCCTTTGCCAAAGCAGTGTGTTCCGTAAGAGAATTGACTGGAAAGGCCTTTCTCTTGTTTGCCCTAAATCTACTGCAGGTAAATCTTGCTGGTGCTGAGCCACTAGTTACAGTATTGCAAGTTTCCCCAGGTGGATCTGTCTGGCCCTTGATGGGGGACGAATGCAGAGCTAGATGAGCTTTTGCTTTAATTCCAGTGAATTCCAGTACTACTATTATTATTTAACCACAGAGCCACCCTACCTCCTGTAGCCTCGGAAGGGGAGGGGGAGGCAGAGGAAATAACGCAAATCCTGCTATTTTCCTCCCCACCTTTCATTTTTTGTTTTGTCTTCAGAAATAGAATCCTGTCTAGAAGGGTTTCATCCTGCACCACCTATAGGGTTGACAACTTTTTACTGGCCACTGCTCCTGTGTAGTTAAACAGCACCTCCATCTACAGCCATTATCCACGCATGCTGGCATCTCTCTATGTGCCAAGAACAGCTTCACCTGATTTTGCACAATTCAAGCAGCTGTTGCAGGCACAAGAACAAGCCTGGTCAGTAATTCTTTTGGTCAGTTGGCAACCGTGCCCACCTTTCTTCTCTGCCCTCCTTTTTTGCCTTCTAGATTTTTTTGGTAGTCTAATACCAACTTGACACACCATGTGATTTTGTGCGTGTGTGTGGTTGTGTTGTTGGTGATGAGTGTTGTGTGCTTGTGCTTCTTGCAATTCTAAACCGGATTCTGTTGCTATGGAAACGCAGCAAAGAATATCTTCTTTATAAGGCTGGGGCTTGTTTTGCAGTGGGAGCCAGTAAGAAAAAGGGCTGGGGGGGGGGAGAGACTGGTGGGATGGGGAAGAAAACAGGGTCAAGCGTTGCTGTGACCTGAAACAGACACTTTTTTTGTCTGGAAGGTGTATTTGTGTCCATTCCCTGCCAAAACAGTTTCACTTGAACATAGACAGCAATTATCAAAGTTAATCAATAAGATGATGGAAAATTCTTAGCTTTGGGTTTATGCAAAGCTCTACTTTTTCACATTTAAAAAAAAATATGAAAAAGTTTCCATTCTCCCTCCCCCTGGTTTGGGTCCTTGTAGTGCAGTTTATTTGGGGGGGGGGGGTCAAAGAAGCCCAATTACAAACAAACAAACAAACCCCCAACCAGACAAAGATCCCAAACACATCTAAATTCCAAAAACACACCTTATGTGTTTGTTTTTAGAAGTAAAATATTTATGGAAAGAACTGCACAATGTGGTGTTTTTCTTTTGTTAAAACAGCCTTTATGAAAACTTGACACACATTTTGAGGGTGGCCTACTTGTTCTCTCTCTCTTTTGGTGCAGTGAAATGGCCTTTGTGGAGAATTGACATGTTTTCAAACATGGGTCCTAAACTGGCGATCTTCCCATGTAGATTTATGGAGTAGGTGGGTATTTGTACATATGCGTGTATCCACAAGCCCAGTTTTACCACATGGCTTTTGAAGGCTGGATTTGCCTCAAGGTTGGGAATGTGGTTGGGAACGATTGCTCCTCTTCACAGTTTTTTTTCTTCTCCCCGTCAATGGTTGTGATAAGCCAGTCCTCAGGCATCCATTTTAAGGTGTAAAAATCATGTGAAATTAAACACATTCATGAGCTGCGACACGGTTTCCACATCCTGTGGAAATCTTGCCTTGTGGTTTCTTCGCTGTTTTGGTTGCCACTTCAAAAATCATAACTGAATCCTCCGCATTAAGAATGCCACAGATTTAAAACTGATTTAATAGTCATTTCTTCTTCTGTGAGAACTGTAGCTTTTGGGGGGGGGGGGAGATTTCTGCCAGAAGTGTCTCAGCAGCCTCATCACCAGGGTTGCCTTTTACATTCCCAGAATCCTTTGGGGTGGAAGCCATGTTTTCCTCCCTCTTTTTATTTGTTTGACACATGGAGACATTGCTTTATGAGGGGTCCCATAAATATGAAAAGTGCCATTGGAGCTGGCAAGGCATCTTTTGTGACCATTTTGGCAATTTGTTTTTCACTGCCCATGGCAGCCATTTTGTGCTGGCACCCCCACCACTTTTATCAATACATGAGTACTGGCATCTCAAACCCCCACCCCCCCAAAAAGCATAGGGAGCCTAGTATAAAAATTACTAGCTCCTCATAACTGTAACCACTACTTGTATTTTAATAGATTTGTTTGTGCCTACTGCTTTGCCAGCAGAATTTTATCATGTGCTCATTAAAGGGTTGACATAGTAAAAGCGAGCAATGCTGTATCAATATATTTAGTTATATATGGACGGAGTCGGATAATAAAGTTGTTGTGAAGAAGACAGAAACGATATTGGACAATGTGAACCATAAATAGCTTTCTGTATAAACTGTTGCTTCATATAAACATTGTCTAAATTGCTCATGCATCTGTGCTTAACAAAACTCCCCATAGTCGTTAGATCCAGCAAATTAAAATTATATTTTTCTTTTCTTCCTGTATGGGGGCGGGGGTAAGAGATAAAAGCTTAAATTGTTTTAAATCTCTAGATGTGTTAAATTTTTCCTTCTCTGAATCTCAGATAAATTATGTCATTTCTCTTTTCACTTCCATGTAACTGGAATTTTTCAAGTACTGAGTTGATATTATTAAATGCTCAGCTTGGTTATCTCTGTTCCTTGCTAGGATGTTGCAAGGAATAGAGATATGTGATATGAGGCCATGATTATCCCCATATCACAGCTGTGGCTGACCCAAGAGGGGTTTGTGCCAGCAAACACAGAGATTCAAGGCCTTTGCAGGTCATACTGCTTTGCAACTCCAGCTCTCGGGAAGCAGATCAAACCTTGCTTGCCACGTTGCAGTATATGGCATATGACCCCATGGGGACTGTAACTACGTACACTCTGGGAAGTGTGCAGTTGGTCTGTTGATTTTGTTTATACCCCACCTTTTTCCAAGAACCAGGTCTCAAGGAGGCTTACAAAGAATTAAAACGAGCATGGCTAAAACGCAGAAAGCCAGAAACATATAAAAGATGGTCGTTTAAAAGTAATTAAGCTACAGTGGAAGTAACATAATGTAAAGGCTGCCCCCCACAAATCTACAGTGGTACCTCTGGTTACGTACTTAATTCGTTCCGGAGGTCCGTTCTTAACCTGAAACTGTTCTTAACCTGAAGCACCACTTTAGCTAACGGGGCCTCCTGCTGCCGCCGCGCTGCTGGAGCACGATTTCTGGTCTCATCCTGAAGCAAAGTTCTTAACCCGAGGTATTATTTCTGGGTTAGCGGAGTCTGTAACCTGAAGCATATGTAACCCAAGGTACCACTGTATTAAAATACAGATAGCAAAAACAAGTGGTGGCCATTGCTTTAGTGACCAACTGCAACAACCAACATAATCCACTCCAGATGAATATTTATTTATTATTTATTCGTTGCATTTATAACCCTCCTCTTTCTCCAAGGAGCTCAAGTTGGCGTACATGGTCCTTCCCCTCCTTGTTTAATCCCCCAACAACCCTGTGAGGTGAGTTAGACTGAGTTAGAGGCTACCCAGTCAGCTTCATGGCTGAGTGGGAATTCAAACCCTGGCCTCTCCCAGGCCCTATTCCAACACTCTTAACAACCACACCACACTGGGCTACAACTCCCATTAACCGCTGCCATTATGATCAATGGTTGGGTGTGGTGGGAGTTGCAGGCCACTGAAACTTTCTCTGTCCTTCCAATATCATTTTCGTGCCCAGATTATGGTTCCTTGTGGGAGTGTTGCTGGGTGCTTTCAAGACATGGGAGCAACATGCCTGTTGCGTATTCTAGTTTATATGAGAAGGTGCAAGTTTAGGCTGAAGCTTCTATTTTTATTCCATAAAATTTATATACAAATTGATTATAACACACGCAAACACCGACCGCTGTCAAATAAAACACAGAGTGGTTTATGGAAATAATTTCAGTGAGAGAGAAAATGAGAAACTCTGGCTTGTTGCTACCAGCACATACCATTCAGTGGGAGGTGCTTTCAGGATTTTCTAGGTACACTGTAGTGGATCGGGCCCTCTTCCCCACCCGCAATTTGTTGGCAATAACCTGTTCCTTATGCGCAAGTTAAAGCTGGAAGTCTTGCCTGGCATCTTAGCATGATTCCTTTCTCACTCAAGCTCTGCCTACCCCCCTGCACCCACCTATTGCACACTCAGTATTTACAAGGCTCCTGTGTACAGCAACCACAGACCAACATGGCCAGAAAGCAAATTTAGGTGGTGTGCAGTCCAGCCACCTTGTAAGCCATGCTGTTGTTGCTTTAAAAGTTGAGGGGCGAAGGGACAGGATATCCAGAGCTCCACACAAAAGAATGGGGCACCCCCTGCATTGGCCCTGTCTCCCTGCATCTTGTGACTCTGTAGTGAATTGGCTCCTCTTCCTTATACACCTGCCTGGACCCTTAAAGTCAAAGAAGGTAGGAGGTGAGGGAGGGCCTTTTCAGTAGTGGCCCATGGTTACAGGGTGGCCTCCCCAGAGAAACTTGCTTGGTGTTCACATTGTGGCCTTTTGGGTGCCTGGTGAAGATCTTTGTATCCCACCAGACATTTTACTGAGGGGTTTTTCCAATTATTTGCACTGTTCTTGTTTTCTGTTTTAAGATTTCACAGGGAACCTTTTGTTAATGAGTAATGAATAACAGTGGGTAGGAAGAAAAACCTCTTTGGTCAGTGAATGAGGCTGTCCTTACATGACTAATCACAGATGCAGCCACTGTATTATAAAGGATGGTGTTTGCAGTTCTGGTGACTAGGGGTAACCTTTTCCCAGTTATTCTGTGCTCTCTGTCTGTAAAATATTGGTCTGCCTCACAGGCTTGTGGATAAGTCGTTATCATTATTAGTCTTGGTAAAACTTTCTTTCTTGCTTTTTCAAAAACTAGAGCAGAAATACTAGTAACATCTCTGAAATCTCAAAGCAAAACAAGTTTACCCCACCCTGAACTTGACACTGCCTGGCAGAAGCTGGCAAAGAAAATGGGTGTTAATGTTTCATGGCACAGAGTGGCAATTGTCAGAGAACTCTCCCCTCCAACAACAAGTAAACAAGGGGAGGGGCAATCTCCAAGAACAATGGTTGACACCCAAGCTGGGCTGGTTGCAGAGAGGAGCAGATTCTGCTTCCCTGGAGGAGACTTTGGAAGGAGTTTGCCTCTTAGGATGAAGGCCAGTTTAACAATTATGCCAACCAATCTGCATGACTTCTGAGTACAGTTTGCTCCAAAACTAACATAATGAACACCAATAGGTACAAATGTAAGGTTCTGTATTTAGGCAGGAATAACCGGCTGCACAAATATAAGATGAGGGACACCTGGCTTGACACCAGTGTGTGTGTGAAAAGGATCTAGGGGTCTTGACCTGAGTCAACAGTGTGATGCAGCAGCAGAAAAAGCTGATGCTATTCTAGCTGCATCAACAGAAGTCGTGTCCAAATCAAGGGAAGGAATAGTACCACTCTCTTCTCCCTTGGTCAGACCACACCTGGAGTCCTGTGTCCAGTTCTGGGTACTGTAATTTAAGAAGGATGTTGACAAGCTGAGGCCAAGATAATCAAGGGTCTGGAAACCAAGCCTTATGAGGGATGGTTGAGGGAGTTGAGGATGTTTAGCCTGGAGAAGAGAGGGCTGAGTGGGGATATGATAGCCATCTTCAAAACTGGAGGGCAATCCCATGAAAGATGGAACAAGTTTGTTTTCTGCTGCTCTGCGGGGTAGGACCCAAACCAATGGATTCAAATGAAAAGAGAGGAGATTTCAGCTAAACATTAGGAAGAACTCTCTGATGGTAAGAGCTGTTCAGCAGTGGAACAGACTATCTTGGAAGACTTTCCTTAATTGGAGGTTTTTAAGCAGATGTTGGATGGGCAGCTGTCGTGGATTCTTTAGATGCAGGGGGTTGGACTAGATTACTTTTGGTATCCCTTCCAGATTTACAATTCTATAATTATTCTATAAATATGTTCTCCATGCACACAATCCCCTGGAGGCACAAAACATTTCCTCATAGATGAATCAGGAAGAGTTGGCTTTCTTGCGGCATTCTGCCCTTGCCCTTGCCTCCCCTTGCCCTCTGGCTGAACCTCGCAATGATTGCATCAGTGTGGAGGGCAGCATATAAGATAATGCATCCCTTCCAGGCAGGAGAGGGAAATCTGCACCTGTGCGTTGCATCTGCACATGGGAGTACGAGGTCAGGGCAAGGAACAAAGTCACACGCAAAGATTCCACTAGCTGCTAATCTGGCAGATGTTTCAGAACAAGCATGCAAGGCTTTCTGGTAATTTATCTTCCTGCCTCTGGCAAAGTCCTCTCAGATAAGAGATCACAGCACTTCTGTTGTCTTCCAGGACGGATAACTCCCTCACAAGTACTGACTCAGAGGATGGGCAATGTGGTTTCCTGTGCCAGCTGTGTCATCAGTGGGAGGCTCCCAGATTTGCCATATTGTTGGACATCTGCCTTTCTTTACTGTCCATCTTAACAAGTTCCCCTTCAACTGCCCCATGAAACTTGGCTAGATAAGAAAGTAGGAAGCGAATTCGCCCTCTTTGTACCATTGGTTTACATATTCCTGGAGTTTAGATGGCAAATTATTGCAGCACATAGGGCTTACTTTGAAGATGGTTCAGAAAGTTCAGCTAGTGCAGGATTTGGCAGCCAGGTTGCTCACCAGGGCAAGACGGGTTGAACATATGACACAGATCCTGGCCTGACTGCACTGGCTGCCAGTGAGTTTCCAGGCCCAATTCGAAGGTTTTGACCAATGAAGCCTTCAGTGGCTCAGGACCACAGTACCACAAGGACTGCCTCTCTCCATGTGAATCTACCCAGATCCTGCAATCATCCTCTGAGGCCCTTCTTTGTGTGCCCCCTCCCTAAGAGGTCCAGAGGGTGGCAACATGAGAAGGGATCTTTTCAGCCCTGGCTCCCCATTTGTGGAATGCTTTCCCTAGGGAGGTTCGGCTGGCGCCTCCATTGTACACCTTTAGGCACCAAGCGAAAACATTCCTCTTTAACCAGGCCTTTGACTGATTAAACAGTCTGTGGACTAGGGGCGGGGTGTTATTGTTTTTATTTGTTATTAGGTTTTCTGCTTTTATATTGTAAACCACCCTGTGAACCTCTGGTGAAAGGTGGTATAATTTTTTATTAATAATAATAATAATGGCTGTCACCTGTCAGCAGTCATTCCTTCAGCTCTGCTGAAAGACCAGCTCCATCAGACACCTCCTTCCCCCGAACTGTTTTTATACCACCTGTTCATTCTAAGTACTACTGTTTAAGAACTGGAGCCTGAGCTTGCTTTTTTCCTCTTCCTTCTCTGCTCCCTTTTCCTTGTGTGTTGTGCTGCTTTAGATTATAAACCCGCAGGCAGGGAATGCCTTGTTTTAACTGACTACACTTTAAGCCACTCTGAAAGCCTTTTTGACTGAAGGGGGGGGAGGCATGTTGGCTGACTCAGTGTCTCTCCTGAGAGTACCTGTAGGTGTATGGGAGGGGATTCAATGTCTTGAAAAGAAAGCTATCTTTCAAAGTTAATCCAACAACCAAGCCTGGCAAATCCCCCAATGTCTCTTCACCCCACACACATTCATATTTCCGGAAGGCATCTTAAAATCACCACATGCTGGGGAAGTGGAGCAGGATTGGGAGGGGTGGGAGAGAACTTTCTGTATTAATTACAGCAAATAAGTCTGTGGCACTCTTGGAGACAAAAGTTTATGCTATGATGAAATCTCTAAAGACCGCTTCCCAGCTGCTGCTGCTTCTTTGCAGGTTGGATTCAAACTCACACCGGCAAAATCAGAGTGCCCAGCTGAAGTGCATCAAGCACTCTTTAAACTAAACCCATTATTTTTTTAATTTGCACTTGTAACAGAAAAACCCCTAATATAATAATTGTGATAAAAATAATGATTGACAAAAAGCCATTACCAGCTGACGTTAACTAGAAAATGTTCCATCAGTTACGTGAGAGCAATAGAACGTTTGAGTTGGAAGGTACTCAAAAAGGTCCTCTAGCCCAATGCAATGCAATGTAAGAATTGCAGCTAAATAATCCCTGATAAATGGTGGTCCAATTTCTGTTTAGAAAGTTCTAAATAGGAGAGTGCATGACCTTCTAATGTGGTCTGTTCCACTGCTGAACAGCTCTTACGTTAAAAAGCTCTTCCTAGTCTCAATTTTCTTTTCTTTTGTGTGTGTGTGCAGGAAATTGGGTTTGGTAGGGTGCAATTTAGAGGCTCCATTTTTCAAATGAATAGAGAGCAGTAGATGTAGAAAACACACAATGAAAACAAATTTTTGTCGTTCAGTGTGGGAAGAGAGTTTTGTACAGTATACCTGAATTTGATGTGTAAGAAAAGAAACCCCTCCAAACAGCTTAGAAATGTTCCGAGTCTTCCTTACCCTTAGAAATGCGAGATTTGTGAGTTGTTTTCACTGCAGTAAATCAGAGTCCACATATTCTTGCACTGCACCGAAACCTTTTAAAGTCCTGCGGTGCTTTCCAATTACGGAGTGAAGAGGTTCTCTCATTATAGCCAACACCCACGTAAGAAGTTCCTTAGGAACATTGCTGTTTGATCATCCCACAAGTTGAGAAGGGCAAGTTGTGGGAGGCTTGAACGGGGCATGTAAAAGTTCATGATACCTCTTCAGAAACAGCAGCCCCAAATTTGCATGCCAGAGGACATTCTTTGCGTAAGTGGAAACGTGTCCTCTGCAGGGAATCATTTTGTCCAAAGCAGCACCCCTTGCATTTAGAAATCGGAATTTTGAATCTTAGTAGGCCTTGATAGGAAAGTATTCTGGATTGTAGTGCAGAGATGGAGGACACCCAAATTTATCAGGCTGACATTCCTATGCCAGGGATTGTTGTGAACCCCCACCCCCAGGGCATATATAGTTGTTTTTTAAATGGAAAAAAAAATGATGCGCTGGTACTCCTTACTTGGTGAGTACTGTCACAATCTGGATATATGGTGGTGGTTCTTTGATGCTGTGCCTTGGCAGCATGAAGTGATTTGGATAAATGTGCTGAGTCATCATGGCAGTGCTCTTTAATGTGTCAGGATATTCTCCTCCTCCGCCTTCTGCAAAACATGCTCTGAAGTATTTGGCCTGTGCCACACACAACACCTCGTTTACTTATTTATTTTAAAAACACATTCTTCCCCCCTCTGTTGCGACACTAGCTTCTCTGTTGTGGCTGGGCAGGGCCCCAAAACTGACCCACTTAACCAGTAGCTGTCATCATCCATTTAAAAACCACCCAAGATTAAAAGGCAACACAAAAGCCACATAGCCAGTGCCAAAGTGTGGGTCTTTTTTTCTCTTTTCTTTTTTTTTTTTTTGCTGTGTTTCTTCTTGTCCAGTATTGTACACAGCTGGAGATACCACTGAAGTCATGGGCATCCAAGGAAGCAGAATATTGGAAGATTCGGGAGAGATCAAAGCCGTGCAGAGTTGAACTGTCAAACTGGTTTCTTCAGGAGGCAGTGATGGCCACCAACTTGGGTGGCTTTAAAAGAGGATTGAACAGATTCTTGGATGATGATAATAATAATAATAATAATAATAATAATAATAATAATAATAATAATAGTTTATTTATACCCCACCCTCCCCGGCCAGAGCCGGGCTCAGGGCAGCCAACACCAGTAAAATTACAATAAAAACATAATAGGGGGCAAAAGGGGGGAACCAATTTAAAATACGGGTTAAAATACAGTTTAAAATGCAGCCTCATTTTAATAGTAGCCCATAGATCAAAACCATAAAGGGAGGGAAACATAAGGGTCAGACTGAGTCCAAACCAAAGGCCAGGCGGAACAGCTCTGTCTTGCAGGCCCTGCGGAAAGATGTCAAGTCCCGCAGGGCCCTGGTCTCTTGTGACAGAGCGTTCCACCAAGTCGGGGCCAGTACTGAAAAGGCCCTGGCCCTAGTTGAGACCAATCTAACCACCTTGCGACTTGGGACCTCCAAAGTGTTGTCATTTATGGACCTTAAGGTCCTCCATGGGGCATACCAGGAGAGGGTCCTAGGCCACATAAGGCTTGAAAGGTCAAAACCAGCACCTTAAACCTGACCCTGGACTCCACCGGGAGCCAGTGCAGTTGGTAAAGCACTGGATGAATGTGATCCCGCGGCAAGGACCCCGTAAGGAGCCTCGCCGTGGCATTCTGCACCCGCTGGTAGGGTTGTTGATGGCTCCTAACCATGATGGCTTTGTTCTGCCACAATGGCTGGAGGCAGCAATGCTTCTGAATACTAGTTGCTTGAAGCCACAGGACGGGAGAAGAGGGCTAATGTGCCCAAGTCTAGCCTGCAGACTTCCTATAAGGGCATCTGGTTGGCCACAGTAAGGATGCTGGACTAAGTGGGAGATGGTATGGTGACATACTATGCACTCTTGCCATTGCATGTTCTTGGTGGGATGCAAATGGGGTGATTCATTGCTGGCGGAGTTTAGGAGTGGTTGTGGTGATGCACCTACCAAGCATTTTAATTTCAATAAGTAAAAGAAAGAAAGTTGACAAAGTTTTCATTTTAGCTAAAAACGAAAGCTTTCTATCTTGTTGGTTACCTTTGAGTGTGTTGATCTTGCTTTGGGGCTGCGTAAACGATATGTCAGAAGCTTCAGGCTGGGAATTGAGATGGGATCTGTTAATTACAGCACAATTAAAATTAGCACTTAAGCGGGAGCTTCTGATGGTCCCAGCGGCTCAGGACTAGCTGGCGAAGCTTCGGTAGATGGCAAAAGAAGTGAAATCAGAACCACTGAGTTGGAAAAAGAAGAGACCAGGGTTTGATTGTCCTTGAACTGTGCGTGGACTTAGCTGCATCTGTGGGGGCAAGGGAACCTGGGGAGCTGCCTTACACTGAATCAGAGCATTGGTCAGCCAAGGTCAGTATTGTCTACACTGAGCGGCCGTAGCTCTCCTAGGTTTCAGATGAGGAGGGTCTCACAGTCCTACTTGGAGATGCCAGGGATTGAATCAGTGACCACCTTCATGCAAAGTGGACATTCTACAACTCAGCTATGGCCCTTCCCCATAGGAGCCACCATAAAGTTAGCAGCCACCATAAAGTTAAGGAAAAAGGGTAACGATAGCAGATGGGTTCACCAAAGGTCTGTCTAGCCCCATGTCCCATTTCCCATAGTGGTCAGCCAGTTGCCTTGGAGAAGCCAGAAACTGGGCAGGGGAAGCAACAGCCCTTTTCTCCAGCATCTGCTATTAGGGGATAGACAGCTCCTGAAAAGGGAGGCTCCATGCAGCCGTCAAGCCTAATACTCACAGATAGATAGATCCTTCCTTCCTCCCTCTATGAATTTGTTTAATTTCTGTGAGCCAAAGGCCTTCACCATGTCTTATGCCACTGAGTTTTGCAAGTTAACAGTTTGCATTGTGTGGAGCGATTCAGTGGTTTACTTAAAAAACCAAAACATTTTTATTGGTTTTTAAACAAATACAAACCAGTTGTATTAAACACTTATCCAGCAGTACATCTAATGATGCTTGTTATATCCATATTTTTTCAAAAAAAATAATATTCATTTTATAACATTTTATAACACAAATAAAAAACACAAACAGAAAAGACAAACCATATAAACAAATTCTTGTCATAGCCTTATTTTTCTAAACATTGTTAAGTGGGCTTCCCCAAGTCCCACCTATCTGATTTTCATTTTACTTTATCTTTAGCAGTTTGCATATATCATAATTTCTAACCACCTTTTTTTTAATCACACTTAAAATAACTTCACATTTTATCACTTACAAATAATAGTATTTTAAAATACCGTATCTTCTACTTTTAACCCTACAGCCTATATCCACTTCCAAAGCTATTCTAAGCTTGTTCTATACATTGACTTTGACATACACATTCAGTGTTCAAGGATATTACTTAACCACTCCACTGGAGGGGGGGAGTGGTCCAGATCCCCTCCCATTTGTGATCTTCAATTGGGTGGCCTAATTCTGTTTCCCATACAATTCAAAGGCCATGAGCACCCGCCGCTTCATGATCAATTAGATTGCTCTATATTGGGAAAGTGACTGGCTTTGTAAGGATTCAAACAAAGCAAGTGTTCTAGACCACGTCACCTGCTCTTTAAACGCTCCACAAGAGAATGAGCCTGAGCTACCTGAACCCAGGTAGTATGAGTGCCTTTTAATTTACCTTGTAGTTCCTCTTTGGAAATTGCTTTCCCTTTGGGAAGCAGGTCACAGATGGTGTGAATGCCTATGTCTTCCCAATCCTAGAACTGTTGATATTTGTCTGTGTGTCTAAAAGCTGGATGATTCAGGAACAAGAACAGTGGTGAAGGGTCAGGGACCAGTGTTTTGCTCCATGTTTTCCATGCCATCACCATTGATCTTGTAAACAGATTGTCTGCTTTCCTTACCTCATTCAAGGACAAATGTGAGAGTGGGTGGCCTCTTACTGAAGGTGCGGATGGGACCATTTTGAGTTGGGCCCAGTAGTCCTCTGTTCTTCTCTTGAGGGATGGGATCAAGTATATTTGATTTGAAAAGCAGCATAATATAACATTAAGTTAGGCATTCCTATCCCTCCTTTTGTTTTGTCTATAGAGAGTTTTGTTGCTTATCCTAGAATGCAATAGTTTACTTGAGATATAGGTATCTGCTATTTCTGGGTTTTAAAACTGTTTTCAGTTACTGCATCTTATGTGTAAATCCCCTCTACAATTAATAAATTAATTGTTAATAGTAATTAAAAATAATGAATGAATAATGCTTTCCTTTGTCTTCTTCCAGGCAGTTTCAGTGAATGAAAGTTATAATACTATATATGAGCTTGGGGGGGTGAGAAAAACCTGACTTTCTTTGGCTGTGTCTCTCTTTTGTACAGACTTGCGCTGGTGGTGGTTGGGGGGAAGGCCCTGGCAAAGTTTCGGGTGCTGCTGCTCCTGCTTCTGGGTCTCTCTGACTTATTTCTCCTCCTCCTCCTTTCCCCAGTGGGTGCTGGCTTTCGAGATCTTCATCCCTTTGGTCCTCTTCTTCATTCTGCTGGGGCTACGACAGAAGAAGCCCACCATCCCTGTGAAAGAAGGTAAGCAGCCCTCTGGTGCTGGGGTCAGCAGACTTTTTCAGCAGGGGGCCGGTCCACTGTCCCTCAGACCTTGTGGGGGCCAGACTATGTTTTGAAGGAAAAAAATGAATGAATTATTGTGCCCCACAAATAACCCGGAGATGCATTTTAAATAAAAGCACACATTGTACTCATGTAAAAACACCAGGCAGGCCCCAGAAATAACCCAGAGATGCATTTTAAATAAAAGCACACATTCTACTCATGTAAAAACATGCTGATTCCCGGACCATCCACGGGCCAGATTGAGAAGGCGATTGGGCCGCATCTGGCCCCCGGGCCTTAGTTTGCCTACCCATGCTCTGTGGACCTGGAAAGAGACCCCCACATGCCAACCTTGTAAGATTAACCACCCCCATGTGGAGCCCATCACCCTCAATGAATTTGGAGTGAAATTTGAGGCCTTTCCATTTTCTCAGATTCAGCTAATCCCTTAATCCACAGGTGCAGTTCGCCTCGAATGTAGCGATGGATAAATCAGCAGGATAAACCTTTCTCACCTGCTTGCTGGAGGGAGATGTGCACTTCATGGCTCCTTTGTGCATATGCAGTGGAGCTGTGCCAAAGTTGCCTGGTTATGAGAGCGAGATATTTGTAGGAAGTAACAGAAAATACTGGGCTGTACAAACAACCACCACCTGAAATAGCATTGTTAGCAGTTGCTGGAAGCCCAAACCTTTGTGCTCGGGTCCTGCTTGTGGGTTTCCCATAATGGTCATCTGGCTGGCCACTGCCAGAACAAGGTGCTGAACTAGATGGGGCATAAACCTGATCCAGAAGGGCTCTTGTTATATATTCTTTCTTTAGGTATATTCAGTAGAAACAGCCAAAGGTTTATGAAGGGAAATGTTTAGTGGGTTACATATTCACGGCAGCAAGAATACAGATGGTTGGAAATTAGTGGGGGGTGGACACAAAAGGCTTTAAACGTACAAGTAAAATGCTACTATGTAATTTGGGAGAGAGCACTTTATGTGAAACTGACTCGAAAACTTCATGTGGCTGTAGGGCAGGAAAGCTTTTGCGGCTGACTTGTGGCTGCTTATCCAGCACGCAAACAAAGACTCTGCGGGACAAACTACACCTGCTGCATTGCCTAATAGATGGTTGTGGTCATGTCTTCCTTTATATTGACATCAACAGTGTTCAGCTTCCCTCCCTGTGAAGTTTATTATTATTATTATTTAGATCTGAAATATGCCTTCAGATTGGACAAAAGGGTGGGCTGTTTGGTCATTTTTCTTTTTCAATATGTAACACAAAGCGGCGTGGGTTTTCTTGCAACCATAAAACTCAATAAATGTATTTAAAAAGAAACTCCAGGAGTAAGCCCTTTTTCACAGTTCTACCTCTGTGAAATGTTTCACACCTGTTCAGTGTTTGCCTGCAAAAGCCCAAGTTTGCCCAAGGAGGGGAGAGGAGGTGTCAGTAGCAGCCTGAAGACAGAGGAGCATGCAGGTTCCTGAATTTTGGTTGGAGAGGCATTCTCAATCTCTTCTGGAATGCTGGGCCCTAGATACTGAATAGAGAAGAGTGGGCAGCAACTCACACAGAGGCATAATGATCAGCCTCCTCCAAGCGCGACTTGCCGAGCTGGTTCAACGTCTCATCATTCCACAGAGGGAACAGAAACACCCACTCTACTTGAAGTGGACTGGAAACTGAGAGCACAGAGAAGGCATGAGAAGAGCCCTGCAGCTTGATCAGGCCCAAGGCCTCCCCTACTGTCACAGTGTGGTGCAGGAAATTATAAAACTATGCAAGGCAAGGAGGGAGTGGATGGATAAAAGTTTTTCTCCCTCTCTCACAACTTCATTGTTAACATCCAGTGAAGCTGAATGTTGGAAGATTCAGAACACATTTTTTTAAAAAAATAAAGGACTTATTGGTAAAGTTCATAGTTAAACTATGGAACTCCCTCCCTCAGGAGGCTGTGATGGCCACCAGCTTGGATGACTTTAAATGAGGATTGAACAAATCCATAGGGATGTTTGGTTCTTGCCTCCTGGTATGTTTGCAGACCACTGGAGCAGTTGCCAGACCCTCAGGATGTCTGTTGCTTTCAAAGACCATAACATTCCAAGAAGCCAAACCAAACCGTGGAAGGTCATAACTTGGCAGTAGAGGCCCAGCTGTGTAGGCCCTCCACTTAAAAAGAACCTCATATAGCAGGTGACCAGGAGGAGCTCGGAGCTTTTGCCAGCTGAAACTGATCAGATGCTGGACCAGAAGAGCTCAGAGGTCTGACTTCCCAGAAAGAGTCACACATCAGTAGAAATCTTTTCACGTCTCAAGATCAGCATGGTGGCAACCACAGCTGTAACAGTTGTCCTTACATGGAGTAAGGAGCTCCTTTGAGTTTAAGTAACCGCTTTGCAACAAATCTTTTTGGCACTACCTTCCATGCTTCAGTTGCTTGGAGAGCTGCTTTGCCAGAAAGCTACACATGCAGATGCTCTGAGGTCAAGTGGGAAGGCTAGCTAATATCTCATAAGGTAGAACCAGGGTTAAATACGACCGTAACAGATTGGAGGACTGGGCCAAAAAGTAACAAAATGAATTTAAATAGGGACCAATGTACAATTGCACATTAGGATGGGGAATTCCTGACTTGACAGCAGGACGTGTGAAAAGGATCCAGGGGTCTTAGTAGACCATGAGCTTAACATGAGTCAACATTGTCATGCAACAGCAAAAAAAAAAAAAAAGGAATACTATTCTAAGCTGCATCAACAGAAATCTTGTGTCCCAATCAAGTGCAGTAATAGTATCACTCTCTTCTGCCTTGGTCAGACGACACTTGTAGTACTGTGCCATTCTATTTTTCTAGAAAAAGAGGAGCTGGAACTCACAATGAACACCTCCCTTGTTCTCTTATAATGGCAATGCTGCCCACCTGAGAGGTACCGGAACTGAGTTCCGGCTGAAAAATATCGCTGGTACTGTGTCTCATTGTGGGCACCACAGTTTAAGAAGGATATTAACAAGCTGGAATGTGTGCAGAGGAGGGCGACCAAGATGACCAAGGGTTTGGAAACCAAGCCTTAGGAGGAACAGTTGAGGGAGGTGGGTACGTTTAACCTGGAAAAGAGGAGACTGAGAAGAGATATGATAGCCATCTTCAGATGTCTGAAAGGCTGTCACATCACATGGAAGATGGAGCAACTTTGTTTTCTGCTGCCCCAGAGAGTAGGACCTGAACAAATCGATTCAAGTTACAAGAAAGAAGATTCCGACTAAACTTTAAGAATAACTTTCTTAGAGTTAAGAAAGTTTGTTAGAGAGTGGGATGGACTCTCTCGGAAGTTGGTGGACCCTCCTTCCATGGAGGTTTGTAAGCAGAGGTTGGAGGCCGCCTGTCAGGGATTATTTAGCCATTGCTTGCATTGCAGGGGGTTGGAATAGATGACACTGGGGTACCTTCCAGCTCTACAATCTATGTTTCTAAGCAGCCATTGTCACCTTTCAGTTGTATCTCCATAAAGCCATTATTGTGATGTTTATGTTTTAGAATGTTTTACTTTATCTCATACATTTTTTTTTCTCCTCCCCACCCTCATTTTTTCTTTCTCCCCGTCTTTGAAATATGCTTTGTGTCTCCTCTAGTCTGTAAGTTGAGTTTCCCTTTTCTTTTTCTCTCCTCCCCCTCCTTTTGCTTTGCCCAAATTATTCTGGGGAAATGTGGCCATATTGACTCAACCCTGCTTTCACCAGCCTGGTGTTCTCCAGATGTTTTGGACTAGAACTCCTATCAGCCTCTCCAAGCACACCCATGCTTCCAGCATCATTTAGCTGTGCTGCCTGAGGCTGATGGAAGTTGTACTTCAAAACATCTGGATGGCACCAGATTGGCATAAGCTCCTCTAACCCTTTGGACTTCTGCAACTAATATATAACTCAATTTCACCCTCATTTTTCTCACCCTTCCACTTCCTTCTTAACTTGTTGGGATGCTGTTGAAATCATAGTGCTGTAAATTGCGCACCTAAGCGGAACAAAGATCTCTGCAGATTTTAATCTGCAGCTAAGACAGATTCAGTCATCTGTTTGCAACAGTTTGATACCAAAGAGCCTTAAAAGTCTGAGTTGATGGGATGCCATCAACAATGGTATCCCACTGTTCACAATATGGTTTGCTCACCATACTCTAGATCCACCAGCCTTTTAGTTCCATATGTGGCTTAGCTTTCCTTCCTTGCTTTGCATTCCCCATCCCCGTTTTGTCTCCTGACTAGCTGCAGTTTGGGGAACTAAATACATATACAGATCTACAAGTGATGGGCCAAAGGCTATACAGAAGGCATAGGGTGGTTTGTGCTGTGCTTATTCGTCTCTTACTACTCACCAACCTTCTTTCTCTTTCCTTCTAACCTACCTTCACCCTAGGATGTTTTTAACTGGCCAGCCAGAGAGTAATGCTCCTTTGAAAGGGATGAAAGGTCATTGGTTGCCACACTCTCCACAGAAGCAAACAGGATTTAAATTCATTAGGCTTCAGGGATCTTTTTCCTCTTTGACTTTAAACCTAGAGAGTAGCAAGTAAACTTAGTGTTGAGCTCCTACACACACTCTGCCAGAACTAGATGCAGACTGGAGCTACCAAACTGACACCGTCAGTGGTGTCTGGTGAGTGGATCTGTGCACATTGGCACAATGGCACCCCTTAATCCTCCTTTTCTTCCTTTGCGTCATGCTTGCTGGCGTCATTTGGCAGTTTGAGGATTGTGTGCTATTAGTTGAATTGCCCTGTGGATGCCTATAATCCAGCAAGTTTTTAAAATAATCAGTTTTGACATCAATTTCAAACATTTGGGGGCTGCAAATACTCTTCCATTATGACTCAGAAATAAAGAGGTTTTGGAGAAATGTTAACCCTTGAAATTTGGAGAGCAATGGGCTTAGCATCTGAATAAGCACTGAATTCTGAAATGCAAGGGAGAATTTTGTCTTGATTCTATGCCCCACTTTGTAATGAGTTTGCACCGTCACGCCACATGGGTTTTGTATGTGGGTGTGGGTGCAAATAGCCATTCAGTATCTGTTTGTTGACTTTACATCATGAGCTAAGTGGAGAGGATGACTTCTGACCCTTCAACCCTCTGAGCTGCACTCTCTGAATACTGTTTAACTTAACTGAAGAAACTTAACTAGCTGGTACTGATCCAGCACGTGCGCTACTCTCTGAACTACTTGTGGGTCTCCCTGCCCTATAAATTCCCGCCTCCCCTCCTCTTTCTTCTCCCCTTCTCTAGCATACTACACAGCAGCCCCTCTCACCTCCGCTGGGATCTTGCCAGTGATGCAATCCCTGTGTCCCGATGGACAGCGAGATGAATTTGGCTTCTTGCAATATTCCAACTCCACGTGAGTCCACCTCTTTGTTTCCTAACCTACGCAGGAATCGTCTTCCATCTGAAGGGGGCACCATGTTGGCAAAGACTGCATTATACAGTGACCTGCTCAAATAAGAGAGAAAGGCTTCATATATGCAGCAAATGCACCTTCTCTGATGCCAATAGGCAGGGAGTTCCAAAGTTTGGGTGCTGCCGCATTAAAATATTTGATTTCTTACAACTGCAGGACAGTATTGTGTGTCACCTGTAACAGTGTCTGTTCCACTGATTTATACATTTGAATGGGGACATAGCCAATAAGGTTATCCTGCAATGATGGTCTTTTAGGCGGGGCATTTAAAATTCCATGTGCATAATGCAAAGTCTGTGTGCATACACACACACGCGTTTTAGAGGAGTATTGACATAAGCAGCTAAGTGTCTGGTAGGTAGCAGCAGCAGGTTTCATGGGCATGGACTTTGTGCTACCAGATGCAGGGCCTGTTTTCCTAAGCTGACACATATGGGTGCAGAAGGTGGAAAAATCATAAGAGGCCGGATTAAATGATGATAAAAGGCAGTGGTGATAAAATGTAAACAGCACAGTCTGTGCTAATTTGATGAAAGGTTAAATGCATGCAAATTAAACACAGTGATTATTCGTAACAGCAGTTCTTGGAAGTAACATTATTATTGCTAAGCTGATCAGCACCTGTAATCAGCGGCGTAGCCAGCAGCTCGGGCACCTGGAGCGGCACACATGCCGGGCACCCAGGGGCCGCTCATGGGGGCGATCAGCGAGGCAATCTGCGGCAATCCCCGCCCAGGGGGGATTTTGTCACCCCCCTCAGAGATGGCACCCGGGGCGCCCCACACCCCCCTTTCTATGTCTATGCCTCTGCCTGTAATGGAGCAGGAAGTCACTGGGTTTTTTTATCCAGTGATAGCCCTGCTCAGAGTAGACCCACTGAAGTTAATTGGCATCACTAAAAGACTCATTATTTACAACAAGTCTACCCTGAATGAAATTTAGTCGCACGCAACCCATTGTCTCAGTTCAGGCCTGAACATCCAGAACAAAATTTTATCATTCTTAGTTCCAAGCCAGCGGAATTCCTCTGTTAGAGAAAACTGCAGTGTCGCAAAGAGTTGCAGCCCAGCTGATTTGCTCCAGGGCGTTGACACTGCCTCCTTCCCCGCTCAGTGCCCCCTCCTTTGCAGCTGTGATAACTCTTGGTTGGTTGGTCCTTTCTCTTAGAGTAACGCAGTTGCTGGAGAGGCTCAACGAAGTGGTGGAGAAGAGTAACCTGTTTGATCCAGATCATGCTGGCCTGGAGGAGGAGCTGGAGTCCTTACGGCGCCACCTGGAGTCTCTCAGCAGCAGTGAACCCAACACCATGGAGACTCATTTCAGCAACCGGGCAGGTGAGGTCCGAGGCTGGACATTGCAGGGCGAATATCTGTAGCTCAGTGGCAAAGCACATGACTGAACCTAGATTACTGTAACATGTTATTAGATTTCGGGAACTTCCGCCAGTGCAGAATTTGGCAGCCAGATTGCTCACCGGGGCATGACGCTTTGAGCTAATTGCACCAATCCTGGTCCAATTTCACTGGCTTCCAGTTACTTTCCAGGCCCGACTCAAAGTGCTGGTTTTGACCTGTAAAGCCTTAAAGAGCTCAGGACCACAATACCTGGGGAGAAAATAGATAGTAAAGATCTGATGAAGAGAGCACAGCAGAGATAATATTTTCTGAGAATCCTCCGGAAAAAATAATCTCTCAAAGGACCAGTTGATGGCATTTTACCATTGCAATGTTGAGAGTATTAACTTATGGTCTCAGTGTGTGGTTTGGAGCTGCACGGTCAGGGGGAAAACAATGCTGTCCAGAGTTGTAAAGACTACGGAGAGAATAATTGGGTGCACTTTTCCCACCTTGGATCAAATCTATGCTTCCAGGTGTCATAAGAAAGCTGCAGAGATAGTGCATAATAGTACACACCCTGGAAATGATCTATTTCAGCTTCTGCCTTCTGGAAGAAGGTCCAGGGTTATAAAGACTAGGACTAGCCGCCTGAGAAATAGTTTCTATCCAAATGCAATTTTGGTTTTAAACGCAGTATAAGGTAGTCTTTATGGGAGTACAGTCATACCTTGGGATAAATATGCTTCAGGATAAGTATTTTCGGGTTGCGCTCCGTGGCAACCCAGAAGTAATGCAGCGCGTTACTTACGGTTTCACCACTTGCGCAAACGGTCAAAATGGTGTCACGCGCATGCGCTGAAACGGCAAAACGGGACCTGCACACGCGCAGATGCATCTTACGTTCCATTCGGGATTCGAACGGGGCTCTGGAACTGATCCCATTCGCATCCCGAGGTACCACTGTATATTGTATTTAATTATGGGGTATCAGAGTTTTTAGGGGGTTAACCAGGCTGGGATAGCTGGGTTAGCAGGCTTGTTGGTTTTTGAATGTCTGGTGTAGATTTTTTTGACTGGTTAACATTCTATGGCCTTTTAAATGTGTTGTGGAAACGGGGATTATTGGTTTGTGTTTGTTCTTATTTTTATTGTATATTTTGTGTTTTTTAAATTGTAATTTTTTGTGGTGAGCTGCCCTGAGATCTAAGGATGAAGGGCAGAATACTAATATAATAATATATAATAAAATAACAACCTGAAAAATCTGCAGGTTCAGTCCCCACCATCTCCCATTAAAAGGGTCAAGTAGCGGATTAGAGGGAGGTGCTTGGGGTGGAACCCACGGTGCCCTGCATACAAAGCTGGTGCCCGACAGCTGAGTGGCAACCCACTGGTGACAATCCCTGCCTTCCCTTCAGCTTTATCATTTTTGCTTTTCCTCCCCTGACCCTGCAGCCCCTGGCTTCACGCTGGACTCTACTGCCAAGGACAAGCTGGAGTTCCAGCGGTTCCTCATGCAGAACCTTTCTCTATCCAACGAGACTGCTGAGCTGTTGGCAGGGTCCAAAATTAACCTCAAAGAGGTATGTGATTATTATTTCGCAGTGGGTGGGGAGGAGGTACATGGGGGGAAGTTGCCGTTCCTGAAACCAAAGCTTGACACAGCGTTTGGCTGCATGTTAGGGTTGGTCAGGCAGTTAAAGCTGCACCTTAAATTATTGGTTGTTGTAATTATCCAATGTGTTCATGTCCCACGTTTCTCCCAAGTTGGGATTCAAGGCAGCTGGAGAACATTTTTTAAAAGGTAATAAAAACAAAATGGTTAAAAGCGATAGTTAAAATGCATTAAACACATACATTAAAACATTTAGCTGGATATATTTCTTCTTTTCTTATACTCTCTTTTTTCTCTGATCCCTTGATTTGAAGTTTTGTTATCCCACCCTTGTTTGTTTTGGTTGTTTTGCTATTGTTCTGATGGTTTGATTTGTTTTACTTTTATGTACATTGTACAGAATGATGTAAAAACTTAATACATTAAAAAAGGAATTCTGTTTAAAAACAAAACAAAGCAAACATTAAAACACATTTGGAAGCAGAATTGAAATAGAAGTTGGCCTGACAGCAGCCCAGTGGTCAGCATGGTCTGCACCTTAATTTTCAAACACCTGTCTGAATAAGATCTTAGACTGCCAGACTGAGCTATAGATAATTTTTGGCTCTAAATTTGGTATATTTATGTCCACCCCCTTAGCTTAGTTTGCTGCTGCCTACATTATGGCCCTGCTAGGAATAGCAGACATTTTCTCTCTTCCCCCAGGAGTTCCCCCCTCCCCCAGCAGCCTTCCCCAACCAGCTGCAACTCCAGTCAGCGGTCAGGGATGTTGGAAGTCCAGCCACATTTTAAGAAAAGGAGGGTGAGGGAGGCTGCCTCAGAGGAAGGGCCTGTGATGATAGAGTGTTGGTTCTGAACACCGTCTGAGAGAGAATGGTGCTTCCTTCCTTAACTCTAGGATGGCCAACAACCTTTACTCTAGAATGGCCAAAAAAACAACAAGAAAAAGGGCAGTTGCCACAATTGTCTTCCAGGGAAAGGGTAGCATTGGGATAGTTTGGCTAACTTTATCCAATCCTTGCCTGGGAATTTTGGCTCAGCCTTACTTCCTTATTATTACTACATTTATATCCCACATTTTCTCCAATGAGCTCTGTGGTCCCCCCTTTCTATTCTACCCTCACAACAACCCTGTGAGGTAGGTGAGGCCATGCTGTGTCTCTAGAGTCATGTCTCCGGAGCTGCAAAATTGATTCCATGCTCTCATCTTGGACACAGATTCTTCCAGAGGAGCAAGAACAACAGTTACAAACCCCAGAATACACTGAGGTAGCAGTGGAAGGCGCAGTGTACAGAACAATTCCTGTCACCCCCTAGAGAAGAAAGAGACATGTGGTGGTGACATGTGACTCTCTTCAGAGGGAGATGGAGGCAGCAGTGTATGGAGCAGCAGTGTATTCATTGTTTCAGTTTTCTCTATACTAATGCACAGCATATGAGAAACAAACAAGAAGAATTCGAGCTCTTAGTACTGGATGACAAATATGACCTAATAGGCATTACTGAAATCTGGTGGAATGAAACTCATGAATGGAATGTAGAAATTGAGGGGTATTACCTATTCAAAAGGAGGAGAGAGGAGGGGAGACTACCCCTGTTGGAATGCCAGCTCTGCCAAGAATGTAAGGTGCCAGAATGATCAGCTAACTATTTCTCCACTCCAGGTTTACCGACTGTTTTTTGGCACCTCTCCGGTCTCCGCAGAGGGTTTCCATGAGCCATGGGACCAATTCAGCACAGCTGAGAAGCTTCTTCACCTGGAGGTGAGATGGTTGCCCTGTGGTCTGGAGTAGGCAGGAACAGACCACAGTGGGTTGCCAGTTGATTTTGGATGAGTCACATTCTGCCTGCCAGCTACCAGGTTTCTTACATAGAAGGTTGGGCTATCTGGGCCCTTTGGGGCCCCTCTGGGTGTCTGAAGCGTGTAGCCAAAATCCATTCATTGCAAACTAGCTGTGCCTTTAACTCAGTGATGGGGAACTATTTTCAGCCGAAAACCCTCATTCCATCGCAGACAAGCTTCCAGAGTGGCTGCATGAGAGTGCTGGGTGCAGCCAGAGGCAAAAATACGAGCAGAAACAGATGTGGCTCTTAACCATATTTAGTAGCCTGCATTTCAGCCATGCAAAAGTCAGAGCCATCTCTATCCAAGCAAACAAGCTACATGTTCACAATTGAAGGGCCCATTCCAGCAAGGCAAAAGCTCTCAAGAATGTTGTGGAACAAGGCCGGTGAAAAGAGTGATCCTGGGGGCCAGATAGGGAGGCTTGAATGGCCTCTTTCAGTCCCTGGGATAACCCAACAGCCTCAGCTTTTGCAACTGGAGTCCATCTGTCTGGGACCCTCCCTCCCCAGCCAAGTGAAAAGGAACAAGCAAGGCAGGGAGCTTTTAAGGCTTTATTCTTCTTGTTAAACTCCCTCGCCTCTTTTCTCTTTACCAGGAAAGTCTTCTCGGCAGCTGGAGGACCGTGGAAGATGGGCTGGTCCGCCAGGCCTTGCGCCATCCTCAGAAGGGCTCCCACAAGCAGGCCTTCCTGCACCTCCTTTCTCACGCCTTGGGCCTTGCTAGCCCCACCACAGAGTCTTCCAGTACCTACAGCCCCCAAACCTTTGTAAAGGACATGGAGGTGAGAGACTGAGGCAGGACTTTGTGTTGGTTGGTGGGAAGTAGCCAGGGGTGGGGGCTACTGGTATCTCCTGGGCAGGATAACCCAACAACCTACCATGGGCCGAAATTGAGTGGTGGATCCAAGTTGGTGATTTCTTATTGGTGCGTATTCCACATAATTCAGTGTGGTTTCATCTACTTCTTGTAAACTGCTTTTTCTTTTTCATAGGACCTGTTGCAAGGCCTTCCTTCCTTGTTTGTTTGTTTGTTTATTGAGGTGCTTATTTATACCTTGTCCTTCAGCTCCCCAATGTGGAGGTGCTCAAGACAGCTTTATGTGAAAAACTAGTGAAAATGACAGCAAAAGAAATAAATATCTGACCCCCGATAACTTGCAGCTGGTTTTGATTTATCTTCCTCCAGAACAGAGTGAGATCAGTTTTTGTTTTCAAGCTTCCTGCATTTAGGGAACTTGAAAATCAGTCGTGTTTTAGTTGAATACACAGAAAGGACAAAAGAGATTCCTCTGCAAAAAATGTCATCACCTTAGACACACCTTTGTTTAAAGCAACCTTTTTCAACCCGCTGTCCTACAGATACTTCGGAGTACAACTCCCACCTGCCCCACCTTCACACACAGGCCAGGACTGATTGGAATTGTAGTCCAAAGCTTATAGAGAACACCAAATTTGGCAGGTGCTGCTAGACAGCCGAATAATTGCAATAAAAAAATAAAATATTTGTTGCTCTATTTTTGTTATTACTGGATTTTATGGGGGGGCGTTAATTGGATGGTATGCAGCTAAGTTTTACTTACTGAAATTAATGGACCTAAACATAGTCATGCTCATTAATTGCAGTGGGTCCGTTTTGAGTAAAACTTTGTAGAATACCACCCTGTCTATGGGCTCTTTGTAGTCACCCACTGCTTCCATACACACAGGTCCTGCTTACCCAACACAATGTGTTTCTTGGAAATGGTTTGTTAGATGAGCGTTCGCTTAACAATTGACATTTTCTTTTTATTCTGATGGGGAAATTTCTAATGCATTTCCAACCACACAATTTTAGCCCCAAAAGAACACACCCAGGAAAACCCAGGGAAAATTGCTCTCTGATTTGTCTGATAGTTCCCCCTCCTCCCTCCATTCCTCAGCCAGCCAGCCAAAAGCAAACAAGGAAGTAAGAAATGCTGTCTTTGAATATCTGAATCTGTGGTGTGTACTGTATCGCAGGGTTTGGGTACTAATTCATCATGTTCGGAGAAGTGAATTATAACTTAGCAAACGATTATAAAGCAGGAGCTGGATGTATTTACTTAATCATTCATTCACATTGTTTTCATTACATAGCTAATTACTTTTTAAACCATAATCTTTTATATGTCATTAGTTCTGCGTGTTTCATCTGCATTTCTTTTAATTTTTCTTAACCTGCCTTGAGTCCCAGTTCTGAGAAAAAGCCAGGCTATCAAGAAATAGCAGCAGCAACAAATACTTAATTTATTAATAACCCTCCTTTCTCCCAAGCTGGGACTCATAGCAGCTGTTCTGTAAGCCTTCTCAGGCTCACCCTTCCCCAAGTTTAAAAAGAACTTCACTGACATTCTGCGAAATGACTGACATTCTGTCAGGGCGGACCCTCCCATTGGGTAGAGTGGGATAGCTGTATCAGGCAATAGACATGGGAGTGGGCAGGGATCAGCTGCAAGGTGTTGGGAGGATTAGATTTGTGCGTGCCATGCATCTTCTGTTCCTTATCTCCTAAGCTAGCATTATTTCTGCCTTTGGGTGTGACGGAGGGCACTGTCCTGACTCCAGCACTGCCATTCAGCTGCCAGTCTGGTTGGCTTCTGTATACTGGCAGGTTAGCAACGTGGGCCAGCCCTGAATCCTACTATTGTCTTCAGCTGAGGAGTTAAGGCCCAGGTTGTGTTGAGGGCTCAAGGTGGCATAACGTCCGAGTGCGGCAGACCAGAAACAGTTGCCAGCATTGCAGGTAAAGATGCCCTCCATCTCTTCCCTTTTCCAGAGCATCCTTTTCACGGCTGCTGTGCTGGAGAGCCTCACCTGCCAGCAGAACCAGGATGAGCTGAGGCGCATCCTGATTGTTCCAGAGAGCCGACTCCCTCTTCTGCGAGCATACCAAGCCACAGTCTGCAATAAGAGCACCAGCCTGCGCAAGGAGTATTTTGGGCAGCTGGCTGCCGAGTTGAAGGAGCAGCTGGATGCTCACAAGATCATCAGCCAGGTGGGTGCAGGATGGAGAGGGATCCTCATACATACACCATCCCAGGTTTCTGGCAGCAGTGACAACATGGGTCTGTGCCCGCGTGGATGAGGTGCTCAGTGTTTGGCATCTCATGCAACTTTTCTGCTTGTCAGCGCAGATGCTTGATTTCCAATGTGTTTCGTCAAGGGGGTTGCCTTCAAGCTGAACTGCAAACCACTGGGAAATTGTTAAGATCTGTTAGCTTGATTCTTGTTCCTGGCAGCCACTGGCACTGTGGTCCAAGGCTCTCCAGGTTTCATACATGCGCATTAATGCTCCATTTAAAAATAAACATGTGCTGCGTGGATAACAGCGTGCTGGTGATCGGGCCAGTGGCCCATCTTGTCTGACACCCTCTTTTCACACAGGCCAAACAGATGCCCCAGTGGGAAGCCTGTAAGCAGGACTCAAGTGCAACAACACACTCACTTCCTGTGGCTTCCAGCAACTGGTATTCAAAAGCATTGCTGCCTCTGAGTATGGAGGTAGATCATGGCCATTGTGGCTAGTAGTCACTGACAGCCCTCCTCCAAGAATTTGCCTCATTCTCTTTTAAAGCCACCCAAGTAGGTAGTTATTGCTGCCTCCTGTGGGAGGGAGTTCCATAGTTTATGCACTGCGTGAATTTTCCATTATTCGGCTTCACTGGGTGTCCATGACTTCTAGTGTTATGAGAGAGGAAGAAACCCCTTTTTCTATCTACTTCTTCTATGCCACGCATAATTTTATGAATTTCAATCATGATCGCCTCTTTCCCCCAAACTAAAAAGTCCCAAATACTGCAACCTTTCTTTATAGAAGGGTCACTATATCCCTCTCGGATGCTGCTTGACTCCTACCCACCATGGCCAGCATGGGCAAGGACTGCAGGAGTTGCAGTCTAATTCGGCTAATCTGGAGGGCCACAGATCACCCACCCCTGTTTTACACTATCCAGCAGGATATCCCTGAGCAACTCATGAGCAGGGCATGGAGGCAGCAGTTTCCCCTCCACAGACCTTGTTCCCAGCACCTGGTGCTTGAAGGTATAATGTTACCATATGTGGAAGTCGCATTAGCTCTCACAGTTAATAACCACCGGCTAGAACTTTCCTCAATTTGTATAATCCTTTTATCCCATAAAATGTGTATATGACAATTGTAAAAAAATAATAATCTCAAAGAAGTTTACAAAAAGAATTGAATGATAAAATTGTCAGTGAAAACAGTTAAAAAGAACTGTTTAAAACATTCAAAATACAGTGGTACCTCTGGTTGTGAATGGGATCCGTTCCGGAGCCCCATTCGCAACCTGAAAGGAAAGCAACCCGCGTCTGCGCACACGTGGGTTGCGATCCGCCGCTTATGTGCATGCACGTGATGTCATGCGCATGCAAGAGTGGCGAAACCCGGAAGTAACCCTTTCCGGTACTTCCGGGTCGCTGCAGGACGCAACCTGAAAAAAGTATCATGAAGCAAATATAACAAAAGGTATGACTGTATAATTAAAATCACCGATAAACTAAAACAGATTCAAATGCACAACAGCATTCTGTATGCCTGGGTAGGCCTGTATAATCAAAAATGTCTTGGGCAAGTGCTGAAAAGGGTTACAGTGAAGAGTTTGCCTGATGTTAGCAGGCAGGGAGTTCCAAAGTGTGGGTGATGCCACACTAAAAGATCAATTTCTTACAAATGCAGAACAAGTATTATGTGGCACCTGTGACAATATGCCAGTTAACATAAATCAAAGCAGTCTAGTGGGCACACATGGGGTAAAGCGATCCATTGACAGATTTGTGAAGGATATGCCCATCAATGGCTATGTGGAACATCCCACGTCTATTGCTAGGGCACTGGCAGAGGCTTAAAATAGTCCTGGTTATGGGCTGTCTGTCAAGTGGTGGTGGTCTGTGGGTAATGTCTGCTGCTCAATAGGGCCCCATGAAGCCCTGCTGAGCTCTTGTGGGATGGAGCGGGGCAGGAATCTGCTCTGTGAAAAGGCCAAAATCCCGTGGCAATGCTGACTCCTCCCTTGCCCTTCTCACGCAGCTGAAACTTGACGAGGTGAACAGCACAGCGGCCAGGAACCGTCTCCACACTGTGCTGGAGGACCTGATGGAGATGGAGAACGTCTTGAAGGACGTGGACATCCTCTCTGCGCTTGCCAAGCTCCTCCCCAAGGGTGCCTGCACCTCCAAAGCACCTGCCACCACCTCCAACAGCACCAGCTCCACCGGGAACTTCACCTCCAGCAGCAATTCCAGCGCTGAGGAGGGCAAGGGGGAGAGTGAGGCACCCACAGAGAACCCCCAAGGGCAGTGCTCGGCCTTCGTCCAGCTCTGGGCCGGCCTGCAGCCCATCCTCTGCGGCAACAACCGGTAAGGCCAAGTGGCCCGGAGACTGGCAAGACTTTTCACAGGCTTCTAGAGGATCTGTAGTTGTCAGTGCTTCAGCCCCGCCTGTCAGCTCAGCTGTTTCGTTTATTTTATTTAAAGGGCAATTGCAAGTTCTGCAAGGGTTACATTATATCCCCAGGGGTTGCTCGTAAAGGAAAGTCTGAACAACCCCTGGAAAAGCCCTTCTATACTCAACGGCCCCAATCTCGCAAGACCTCAAGACAGCCCCATGAGATCTCACAAAAGCCCCCCAGAGCCTTTGGATGACTGTCGAAAGAGTCTCATAAGCAAGGTGGAGGGCTTAAGAACAGCCCTTCACAGAAGCAGGTATTGAAGCCTTACTTACCCAGGCTCTAGGACAGTTATGCAAGGCCTTTGGAGGCTTCTGCGAGATCTCATGGGGCCATCTGGGATCCTGCAAGAGTCTCCAGAGGCCAGTAAGCCAAGTTTTCATGCCCCCTTTCTGTTGATCGAGTGAGTGGTGATCTGTGTAAAGTTGTGATTACGTAAGTAAATGCATTTCATAAAATTTAAATGCCACTTGATTATAAAAGGAGCAACCTCAAAGTGGTTCATGAAACAGAATAAAACAATGACATTGTCAGTTTAAAAAAGAGTTAGATATTTTAAAGCATTAAAAGCCACGTCTGTTAATTTCAGTGGTTCTGCTCTGAGTAGGACTAACGTTGGTTACAGCCCTTAAATTGTTGGAACCTTCTGGGCTGTGATATGCTGCTGAAATTGCTGCACACACGTATTATTATTATTATTATTATTATTATTATTAACAACAACAATTAATGTATTATCCACCTTCAAAACCACTGTCTCAAGGCGTTGTACACATAAGATAATTAAACACTGTTATGCAGTATGGCAACCATTTCATTTTCGCTGCATGAAGACCAAACAAGAAAGCCACCTCAAACTCACAGGAACCTATGGAGAGATCCACTGGATTAAGAACTCAGGTTATTATTGTGTCTGCCTTTCATATGTCTATGGAGATACCAGGTTGCCTATTGTGATATTCTCAACAGAATGCACAATCAAGTCAATTTTGTTTTGTTACATGGTTTGTGCTTATTTGTTATTGCGCATATGTGAAAATGCAGCAGCAGCAGCAACAACAGACGCTCCTGATAAAGACCCATTCATCCAGCTGGGATCAAAGCCTGTTGGAACAAAAATGTCTGCATCCATAAAATACAGTTAGTGGGTTCCTGCAGTAGGGTTGCCATATTTATGGGTTTTCCTGGACATGTCCACATTTTTAGGGCCAGCATCCCATCCGGGGGGATTTTTTCATTTTAGATGAAATGTGTGGGTTGGGGGGGGTTAATTCTTTAAAAATAAATTAAGTGTGGCACAACGCATGTTTGGGAGGGCCCTGTACCCCAGAAGCAGAAGCGCTACAGCAGGGCCTTGGAGCGGCCTGCCAGGAGCCGCTCTAGTCCTCACATTGTCTCCGGCAACCACTGTGCCAAGCTAGGCCTTGCACAGTTGCCAGGGCTGTTCAAGGCCTCACAATGCTTCCGCTGGATGCGCTAGGCCTTGCGCCGTTTCCACTGGGTGCAAGGCCTCCGCAGCCGAAGACAGCAAAAGTAAGAGGGGGTGAGCAGGGGGATGAGGACGGGGTCACTGGCAGGGAGGAGGCAAGCGAGGGAGATGCAGCATGGTGGTGGTAGGGGTCCAGGTTTTGACTCTTTAAAATATGGCAACCCTAGCCTGCAGAATCTCAAACAGAAATATCATTCCACAGGACAGGGGCAGCCACACTTAAAGCCCTGCTCCGAGTTACTGCGAATTTGGCTCCTGAGGTCTTTGGAGCTTGCAGGAGAGACTCTCCCACAGACCACAGCGATTAACTGGGTGCATAAAGGGATAAGGCTCTCTCTCTCAAGCAACCTGAGTTGTTTAGGGCTGGCATAGGCAGACTCGGCCCTCCAGATGTTTTGGGACTACATCTCCCATCATCCCTGACCACTGGTCCTGTTAGCTAGGGATGATGGGAGTTGTAGTCCCAAAATATCTGGAGGGTCGAGTTTGCTTGTGCCTGGTTTGGGGCCTTGAACTTTGTCTGTAACAAACTGGCAGCCAGGACAAGTGCCACAAGCAAGGTTTATAAGCTGGCAGTAGTTGGACCCTGCAAGCACTTGTTTGCAAATCTAGGGTACAGTACAAACCAACCATCAGAAACAAGGCAATAAAGTACACACAAGCCTCACCATCCATCCGCTCATTCTTCACTAATTTACTTATCCAAACACAATGAATTATACCCAAACCTTGCTACCTGTATGGCTGCGTTTGCCCACTTCCTTACTTGTTTGTTCTTTGCTGCTCAGTGGCAGCCGTTTTCAGCAACCGTAGAGAGAAGGAGTGGGGAGAGAGATTGGGCAAAGCTGTTTTTTTATTCATATTTCTTTTGCTGGTTGACGTAACAATTTTCAGAATAAGCCATGACGGGAGGGGGAGAGATCACAGATTAGAAATCACCGATAGGAATCAGTAGAAATCGTTGACTTATTAGGCAAACGCTCACTGAGGAATGCGTTTTATGCGGATAATGGAACCTGCATGTACAGCTTAATTTGCAGTTCTGGGGGAATAAAATGTGAATGCGTGGTAAAAATGCGACAGCAGCAGCAAGGTTCCCATGGTTTGCCTCCGTTTTCCTCCTTTGCAGCACATTTGTCAGGAAGAGTAAATTTCGATGTCTTTTTCCTCTTCCCTGTGCAGGACCATTGAGCCAGAGGCCCTCAAACAGGGCAACATGAGCTCTCTGGGATTCACCAGCAAAGAGCAGCGGAATCTGGGCCTTCTCGTTCACCTCATGACCAGCAACCCCAAGATCCTCTACGCTCCCGTGGGCACAGAAGTGGACAAGGTCATTCTGAAGGTGAGGCTGTGAGGGAAGCTGGCATTGGGTGTGCTACTGAACTTCCCTCATTTCTTCCCCTGCCCTTTCCTTGTTAGGAAGCATGGGGCTCATCTGCGTTGTGAGCCTGCATCAGTTGCATCCTAGTTTAACTGCCTTGTGGCTTTCCCCCAGAAAATCCTGGGGAATTTGGCCAGGGTGCTGAGAACTCTGGATCGTTTTCCTGATCTAGCAGACTGTTCTTACATGGCAAAATATCTGGAGTTTCCTGGATCTCCTGCCTCGCAACATGGCTTAACAAAAGTCTTATTGGGACTTTTGTTGAAAAGATGAAAGAAAGTACTTTTTCACGTGGAACTCATGGGGGGTGTTAGCTTTAAACACCTGGCTGTGGGGCACCTCCTTTTCCTTTCCTGAGAGCCAGTGTGGTGTAGTGGTTAAGAGTGGTAGTCTCGTAATCTGGGGAACCGGGTTTGCGTCTCCGCTCCTCCACATGCAGCTGCTGGGTGACCTTGGGCCAGTCACACTTCTCTGAAGTCTCTCAGCCCCACTCACCTCACAGAGTCTTTGTTGTGGGGGAGGAAGGGAAAGGAGAATGTTAGCCGCTTTGAGACTCCTTAAAGGGAGTGAAAGGCGGGATATCAAATCCAAATCCAAACTCTTTGCTTACTCTTTGCTTACTTTGGTTGTTCTGCAGGCCAACGAGACCTTTGCCTTCGTCGGGAACGTGACTCACTATGCCCAAGTGTGGATGAACATGTCAGCGGAGATCCGCAGTTTCCTGGAAGAGGGCAGGTTGCAGCAACGGATTAGCAGGCTGCAGCAGGTACGCTGTTAGAGGGTATGGGGTGGGACAGTGGAACAGGCAAAAAGTGTACCCACTCCACAGCTGGAGCAACAACATTTAAAAAGGGCTAGACCCAGATGAGAGGACAGAGCAGCTCGGGGGGAAGAGTGATGCAAGCTCTGCTGCGGTCCCAGGATTCTGGTGCAGCTTGTAGAAAAAGGTGCTTCCTCCAGGGTCTGCATAGGTTTTATTACTGCAGCCACAGGCAGGTCTGTGAAGGGGCTGGTTTGTCCTCCCTGCGTGTGTGTGTGTTTATGTTCAGCCTGCTCCCACTTTCTGCATCCAGTCCTGGGATATCTGGGAAACCTTCTGGCGCTCAGTTGTATTTAAGGCAGTTAAAAGGAAAAGTTGTCACCAACCAATCAGAGTAGACCCATTGAAATAAATGGATCTTACTTATACATTTAAAACTCAATGGATGGAACTGATGTTGGAATGTACCCTGAGCTACTAATTTGACTTCTGCAGATTCCAAGCTCCTCTATGTTGCCAGGAGCATTGGAAGCTGCTTTCAACCAGGGCAAACTATTTGCTCTTTTAGCCCTGTTTTAACACTTGTCTGGCAGTGGCCCTTCAGGGTCTCAGGAAATGAAAGACCTTTGTCACCAACTTGCTGCTCAGTCCTTGTCACTGGAGAAGCCAGGAATTGAACCTGCGACCTTCTGCTTGCCAAGCATCTGCTCTGCTCTGTTGAGCTACAGTCCTTCTCCAATAGAATCTCTACTGAGACACCAGATGATGGACTCCAAGTACCTGCAGGGAGTCTCTCCCCAAAGGTGCTACTGTTGGAGCCTCCACAGGGACTGGGCTTCATGCTGTGCTTCTGAGTGTAGCAGGGGTGAATGGGAGTGCCAAAAATGCAAGTGGAGCCCATGGCAGAGGTTCTCATAAGCCCCCTGGTCAACCAGTGAAGCTCTGCTCCCTGTGCTATCATTTCTAGAGACCAGGTTGTCCTCTTCTAGGAGCAGGGCCTCTTCTGCAGTGGCACCAGGACTAAAGGATCAATTGTCATCCCACAATGGCACATGTGTGTATGTGCAAGCATCAAAGTCTAAGAAGCATGTTGCTCTGCATCTACATCATACTTGTACAGATGTTCTTGGACAACAATTCCCACCACCCCATTGGCAGTGCTGGCTTGGGGCTGGTGGGAACTATAGCCCAACAGGACCAGAGGCAAAGGCTGGCCTAGAGGTGGAAGCTCCTCATCACCCCTCTCCTTCCCATTGTTTGTCCATTACCCACAGATCGCTGCAGATCTTCGCAAGCACCCCGAAATCCTGAACGTGTCAGATGGCGACCTGCTTCACAACTTCTTGGACAGTAACTTCTCTTTGCCCAACGCCAGTGTGCTCCTGCAGCAGCTGGACACCATTGACAATGCAGCCTGTGGCTGGATTCAGTTCATGTCCAAGGTGAGTGTCCCTGCTGCCCTCCTGGGAGGAGAGAGAAATAGCAGGAACTCAGGGGGCTCATGGAATCCACTTCTTCCAGATTCCGCTCTGGACCTTGAAGTTCTGCTTTACCGGAGCAGAACCTAAAAGTGTTAGAAACCAGGGGCTTTCAAGAGATAATTTTTAGGACTAAAATCTCCCTTGCTTTTCGTTTTTTAACTTTAGCAGACTTACTTCTCAAAAATCACACAATTAAAAAACAACAACCTGGTGGCTGTTTATCCAGTACACAGACAAAGAGTCTACAGAGGCAGTACCTGCCACATTCCACAATAGATTATTGTGTTAACATCTTCACATCAGCAAATTCCAGGCTCTCTCCACCTCAGCACTCATACAAACTGTACTATCGTTATTTAGAATTGTAATATGCCTTCAGATTGGGCAAAAGGGTTGGCGGGTGGAACATTTGTCATTTTTCTCTTTTCAACACGTAACTCAAAAGTACTTTTCTTTCTTTGCAACTGTAAAACTCAGCAGATATATTTCTTAAATGGTTTTTTAATACTATTAAATACCAGAAATGGAGCATTTATTTCTCCATTTAAAAAAAGAAGAGTGGTTTTTTCCCCCTTTATCAAATTATCAAAGTGAGGGAGCATGCATACCATTCCTTACCAACATTGCAAAATCCATTGTTCCTGCCAGCATTCAAACAGGCTGGAACTGAAGAAATACTGGAAAGTTGGAAGAGCAGCAGAGTGGGGCTGAGGCAGTCAACCACAGAAATGTAGAATCGGAAGGTACCACAAGGGTCATCTAGTCCAACCCCCTGCAATGCAGGAATCTTTCGCTCAACGTGGGGATCAAACCCACAGCCCTGAGATTCTTGCTGTACCAACTGAGCTATCCCACGTACCTCAAGCTGGATCCACATAGCCTGGTCCCCAGTTTCTCTTGCACTAGCTACTCTCCAAGGCAGCCACACACCTGAGATTGTCACTTGTTAGGAAAACGGAGGTTCTACATTATAGAACTCACTAGGAGATTTTCAAAAATGCTTTATACAGTGGTACCTCAGGTTATGTACTTAATTCGTTCTGGTGGTCCATTCTTATCCTGAAACGGTTCTTAACCTGAAGCACCACTTTAGCTAATGGGGCCTCCTGCTGCTACCTCGCTGCCGGAGCACGATTTCTGTTCTCATCCTGAAGCAAAAGTTCTTAACCCGAGGTACTATTTCTGGGTTAACGAAGTCTGTAACCTGAAGCATATGTAACCTGAAGTGTATGTAACCCGGGGTACCACTGTATATTGTTTATAAATGCTTTAAAATAAATAAACCCATGACAGAAGCAGGGCTTAAGATGAGAGGATGTCTGCAGTTCTAAGCTGCTTTCCCTGATGAAATCTCTCTCTTTTTTCCCACCACCAGGTCAGCGTGGACATCTTTAAGGGCTTTCCAGATGAGGAGAGCATTGTCAACTACACTCTCAATCAAGCCTACCAAGACAATGTCACTGTTTTTGCCAGTAAGCTTCCTCTTTTTAAAAAAAAAAACAAAAAACATTTTATTAATTTCCCAGAAATAACAAAAAGAAAATAACACCACAAACCAATTTTTGAACCATAATTTTCTGGTTGACTTCCCTCCACTCCCCCTCTTGGTTCCATTATTTAATCCTTGTTCATGCACGTCCATAAAACTTTATATTCTTAACAAGCCAATTCTTAAACCTTATTCATCTTTTTACAAATGGGAGTTTTAAAAGTTACACTAATGTAGAAGTCTATACACAAAGCTTGAAGAATATGCAGTAACCTTTACCCCTTCTTCTTGGGTTTCAAATTAGCTAATTTGTCCTGCATATCAATAATTGATTTTGCCAGTCTTCTTCTCCTCTGGCGGAGGTTTCTTCCTTCATAGGAGCTAGCTGGTCTTGGCCTGGGCCAGTAAACTTCCATCCCCTCTGCATCTGTTCAGACAGGGCCCAGACTGGTGCTCAGACCACTACTGCTTTCCTGCCTAACCTGCTACTCTGGAGGCAGCTCCCAGAACTGTATAGGTATACTCTTGCACACATTACTCTTATTTTGTATAGTTGTGCAAAAAAAATTTAATTGGACTTTGCATATTTTATACCTTCTTTGCTATCCTGAGTGAAACATGGATGACTGCAAATATTTTTCACCCAACCCAACAGGCATTCGTTGCCTGCACACTTTCCATCTTATCATTGGGATTAAAAATTATGGGTTTAAGGGCTAGAATCTTGATTTTTCTTACAAAAACAGTAAGTTCTGTGTCCAATACCATATTCTGTGTTTTTCCTCGGCTCCTGCAAAGATCACAAGCCCTTGTTTTGAAGCAAAATTCACGCAGAATTTCAAGCCATTAGGACTAGAAACCTGACATTCTAAGCAATTTGCACCCTGGTCCAGTTGCTGGAAAACCACAGTGGGAGAGAAGGCTGTTACACTCATGCCCTACTGGGATCCGGATGGCCACTGTGAGACACAGGTTGCTGTCTGAGATGGGCCTTTGGTCTGATGCAGCAGCCTGGCCCATCTCATGTACCATGCAGCCTAGGACCCACGTACCTACAGGACCGCCTCTCCTGATATGCCACGCGGAGGACCTTAAGGTCCACAAATAACAGTACTTTGGAGGTCCCGAGCCTCAAGGAGGTTAGATTGGCTTCAACTAGGGCCAGGGCCTTTTCAGCACTGGCCCCTAAGTGGTGGAACGCTCTGTCACAAGAGACTAGGGCCCTGCGGGACTTGACATCTTTCTGCAGGGCCTGCAAGACAGAGCTGTTCCGCCTGGCCTTTGGTTTGGACTTGGTCTGACCGTTATGTTTCCCTCCCCTTATGGTCTTGATTTATCGGCTACTTTGAAATGAGGCTGCATTTTAAATTGCATTTTAACCTGTATTTTAAATTGGTTTCCCCCCGTCTTTTCCCCCCCTATTATGTTTTTACTGTGATTTGATTGATGTTAGCCGTCCTGAGCCCGGCTCTGGCCGGGGAGGGCGGGGTATAAATAAAAGTTATTATTATTATATTAGTCTGGTCAGATGTATCACTGCTGGATTTTTGTGGCTCTTATTATGCATTGTTTTCTGTCCTATCATCCCCGTCCACTCCCCCCCCCCCCCATAAAGGTGTGATCTTCCAAACAAACAAGGATGGCACCCTCCCTCCTCACGTCATGTACAAGATCCGGCAAAATTCCAGCTTCACGGAAAAGACCAATGAGATCCGCCGTGCGTATTGGCGGCCTGGTCCAAACACCGGGGGCCGTTTCTACTTCCTTTATGGCTTTGTCTGGATTCAGGGTGAGCACATTCCCAGCCTCCCTATTTCCCAAACCCATCACTAATAAAATATAGCTTAAGAACTTATTTATTTATTATTGCATTTATAGCCCACAATTTTCTCGTAGGGAGTTCAGGATGACGTACCTAGTCCCCTCCTCGTGGCTAATAACTTCAGGTTGGCAGGAGCAAACCTTTTGGACATCAAATGCCCAACTCAACACAGTTTTTTTAGGTTTTTCCTGAATAATGAGGGTGACAGACTCACTTGGGAGGGCATTTCAGAAACAGGGAGCCGCCACCAAGAAGGCCCTGCCATGGATCATTGGCAACCTGAAAATGCCCAGTGGCAGGACCACCAACAGGACCTCTGCTGCTGACTATAAATCAACAGGAGGGACTGGCTCACTGAAGCTTTGCTTTGTACTCTGCACGTTGAAGAGGCAGTCCACTTCTCTGGGCCAGCTGCAGTGCAGACTGCCTTTGTCAGCAGCAGAAGTAGCCACGGTGGAAATGGCAAAACAGAAAACACAACATTTTTGGATGTGGTCAAGTTTATGTGATGGTTGGACCACAGCCTCAAGAGGCAAATGCAGAGGGTCAGGTGAAGCTGCATTGGCCCCTTGACACCACCTGGTCCCAACTGAGCCCCTCCTTGCAATATTGCCCACTAGCCATCTGCAGTCATGTGACTTTATGCCAGCAGACCAGCAGCTCCTGCCCCCTGGCCAAGTGGCCACAATGGTGGTCTCCCTGCCTGAATCCCCTGGGTGCCAGGACCCCTTCCATGTCTTAAGCATGGCTGGTATGAGGTGACAGCTGAGAGATGGCGTGAGCAAAGTGGGTGACAGATATTTGGGGTCTTTCTCTCTCCCTCGCTAGATATGATGGAGCGAGCCATCATCAACACCTTCGTAGGCCATGATGTGGTTGAACCCGGAAACTACGTGCAGATGTTTCCATACCCGTGTTACACCCGCGATGAGTGAGTCCTTAGAAGTGTGTTTGTGTGTGAGCAAAAGAGACAGAGAAGTCCGTTTTGTTTTGTTTTATGTTTATTCTGGCCTCTTAACAGAAAGAGCCAAATCTCAAACTTCCTCCTTGCCATCCCATCAGAGATGGCCTTTTGGTCTTTCCAGGGCAGGGGGTGTGTGTCGGTGTGTGATCTCTAAATAGTTGGTTCTGTATGTACAAGGGGAACGGTCCAGATCGCCCTCTATTGGCAGAAGGGCCAAAGCAAAGTTTGGGTCCAGTGGTTGACCAATAATGTTGGAAACAATGTCATAAATGTCTCATACTCTCACTGTCAGGGTATGAGGGTCCCTCTCTTCTTACGGCACTGGGATGAAGTTGCAAGGGTGATGCTAGAGGTCCTCTTATCCCAAGGTCAAACTGCAGCCTGACTTTCTTCCTAACTTTGGGAGAAACTTTGAGTCAGGAGGCTGTGTTACCCTGAGAGCAAAGTCATAAGCTTCTGCTGCTGGCTTGACTATAGCTTTCCTATTATTATTATTATTATTATTATTATTATTATTATTATTATTATTATTATTATTATTTTGCTATTATTAAACCGCCCTTCATCTTAAGGTCCCAGGGTGGGGTATAACACTAAAATACAGTATTAGAAACAGTTTAAAACAGCTCACAATCAACAAAATAAGGTAGATTCTAAAAATATGCACCCCTCAAATATCAAAGGCCAGGGTAAAGAGGTGCATCTTTAGCATTCTCCAGAAGCTGTGCAATGAAGGTTCCAGATTCACCTCCATGGAGAGAGAGTTCCGCATATTAGGAACTGCTACAGAGAAGACCCTCTCCTGACCTACCGCTACCCTCAAAATCCAGAGGGGAGTGCAAAAACTAAGAGGTCCCTTACTGCCAATCTTAGCACCTGAGGGGTCTGTAGGGAAGGAGGCAGAATTTCCTTGACCAACAGGATACCTTGAGGACCCTTTTCCTGCTTTTATGTGTCAGGCCTTACCAGCCTGGTGCCCTCCAAATGTTTTGGACAGCAACTCCCAGTAGCCCCAGGGAAGCTGAAAGGCACCCAGTTGGTGAAACCTGTGGTAGGTTACTTTCCTCCTTCCTCTTCCTCCCTGCAGCTTTCTGTTCGTCATTGAGCACATGATGCCCCTCTGCATGGTCATCTCCTGGGTTTACTCAGTAGCAATGATGATTCAGCATATTGTGGCCGAGAAGGAGCACCGCTTGAAAGAGGTAAGCACATGGGGTTTGTTTCTCTGGTGGGTGGGCTGTGCCCTTTGCCAGGGCCTGGCCCCAATGGTAGCCGTAGCGGCTAATACCGAGCTTACATGTTCAGAAGCAGTGTACCTTTGTCCACCAGATGCTGCGGGCAGTTGCCTTCACTCCCTCCTTGTGGTCTTCCAGGTAGCATCTGGCTGGCCAATGTGGAAAGCTGCGTGCTAGGCTCAGTGAGTGTTTTGGTCTGATCCTGCTCAGCTGTTGCATTATTTCCTATCTGCTCCAATATAAAAAAACATATATAACATCCCCCTCCACAGGTATCATATAAATTATTGTTATCAAGCCACATGTCCAGCATATAATGTCCTAGGACCAGCACAAAGGCTTTTCCTTATCCATCACAGATAGCTGTTCCGAGAGAAGAATATAATTCAAGACGTACTCTTCAGGATAGCGTTTTCTGCAAAGATGCTAGGGAGAGTTTATACAGTTTCATTTATATATTGAATAAATGGCCACTATATTGCTTAAAACCTGTCCATATTTTCCCATTCCATGAACGTCTCCAGAGGAGGGCAAACAAAATGGTCAAAGGCCTGGAAACGATGCCTTATGAGGAACGGCTAAGGAAGCTGGGCATGTTTAGCCTGGAGAAGAGGAGGTTAAGGGGTGATATGATAGCCATGTTCAAATATATAAAAGGATGTCATATAGAGGAGGGAGAAAGGTTGTTTTCGGCTGCTCCAGAGAAGCGGACACGGAGCAATGGATCCAAACTACAAGAAAGAAGATTCCACCTAAACATTAGGAGGAATTTCCTGACAGTAAGAGCTGTTCGACAGTGGAATTTGCTGCCAAGGAGTGTGGTGGAGTCTCCTTCTTTGGAGGTCTTTAAGCAGAGGCTTGACAACCATATGTCAGGAGTGCTCTGATGGTGTTTCCTGCTTGGCAGGGGGTTGGACTTGATGACCCTTGTGGTCTATTCCAACTATATGATTCTATGAATCACTTCTAAGCTATGAGTTATTTTCTCATCAATAGCCAATCTTATTTAGGCATTCAATAAACACATCAGGGGCTGAGAAATCCACAGGGCACAAAATTACTTTGGATGCTTCTGAGGAAACCAGTCCCCAAAATGCTTGTTTTCGTGTGGACAGGGGTTAAACTGCATCAGATCACCTCGGTTGGCTTTAGCCAAAGTGGGCTTGCTTCCTTTTGGCTTCCATCAGGGATGCAGAAGAATAGATAACAACTCCCAAATTAGCCAGTACCAGCCTTGGCTGACTGAGCAAATGGAAGCCCCTGCCCTCCCTCCCGCTGCCCCGACTGAGTTTCCAGGCCTGGTTCCTGGCACTAAAATCATTCTGAGCACCTCTGTCTGTCTCTCTGAGCTATTCTTCAGCACCATGCCCACCTCTCTACCGGGACCCTTGTCTGCAAGAACGTTGCAGCCTGTGCCAAAACCCACCTGCAAGCAGCTTCTCCATTCCTTATCCTGGGTGTGAGCAATGCCACTCTCTTGGGCAGTTGCTGTATCCTGCAGGCTGCAGTGTTAAGATTTGAAAGAACCCCCAATCCTGTTAGATAACACCTAAGTTTAAAAGATTGCAAGAAAGAGGAGTAGGAGAGGGCATAAAATTTTAGGCTGATTCCTTCATAAAGGAGGATCTGTTGTTAAGTACTTTTTTTTTGTTAAATCATTTTTATTAATTTTCCAATAAAAAACATCCAGTTAACATATCAAATCATAATCCAATTAAAATAAAAAACTAAAACAAAAAAGACCAAATTATCATCCAAATTATAATTATTAATTTTTCAGGGCTTCCCATAGTCTGGACCTTGAAGCATATCGCCAAATCTCAATCCTGCCTCTCCACATTGTTTCCATATTTTCCACACCTCGATTTTAACACTTTAAAGTTCTCCTTCCCTGGCTCTACAATTCTCAATCATGTCAGACATCATATATCCTTTCATCCATCAAGTACAGTTTATTTGTATATATATCTTTTTTCAACTGTCTTTTTGCCAGTGCAGCTTCCTCTGGCTCCATTCCAATCTGGGCCGTTATCCAGCTCTGTTATCTAAAGTTTCTGAAGTTTAATGACGCAGAAATTCCCAAATCATTAATCCTTCCAATCTGGGCTGTTGTCCAAACCTCCTTTTGAGCTTTAATGTTAACATGAAAGTGGTTTTCTCATAAGGATATGTTTTTTAAAAGAAAGAAAAAAAGAAATCCTGCAACTTAAGACAGCAGAATAAGTAGCACCATCTAAACAGACCTGTGAAATTGTGGAAGCCTTGGGCTACAGAGAGACAGTAGTAAGTTGTTGCTTTTCCCAGGGGCAGTTTGGAAGGATTGCTCTTTGCTCCCACTCTTGTCTCTGGAGAAGCATATTTGGCAGGACTCTCATCTTCTGAACCAGGGAGGGCAGGTACCAGGGGTCCTTCAGCATCTACCTTCATCCCTGACCATTGGCCATGCATGCAGGGGGTGGGGATGGGAGCCCAACAGCAGCTGAAGAGCCACAGAAATCCCGCACCCTTGTTTTCAAGCCACTGTCAGTGCCCCCAAATGACTCTTGGAGCAGTAACTTCAAGCAGGTTCTCTGTGAAAACATCCATCCAGCAGGTTCTCTGTGAAAACATCCATCGAGGCTGCTTTTGCAGTATATATGTCCTATTTTTATGGCAAACGCCAACTCAGCTGTGCTCCAGCAGAACATCCCGTCTCCTGCTAACGAACTGCTGAGCTCAGCCACTGGAAGAGAAAATTAGGTGAGATCAAGAAGGGGGAGGTGGCAGACACAGACGCAGGTGGTCAGTATAACAAATGGTAGGTTAATGGCCTAGATTAGGATTTTTAGACAGCGTTTCCCTTGGGATGGCAGAGCAAGGCTGAGCTGTGAATGCAATGCCGTGGCTTGCAAATCTTGCTTCCTCCTGGCTGAGAAAGTCAGGGATGCCTCGCTGGTGATAGCAGCACTCAGCACTTGCTTCACAGATGTTAGATGTCTGTTCCTGCAGCAGCCCTGGTCAGTATTACTATTCCTGGTCAGTATTACTATTACCTATCTGGGGGACTGAGGTTGAAACAGAGCTGCTAGCCTAAGTGTGGCTCTGCTTCCTTCGTGAGGAGAGAGGCTTCCTTCTTCAAATGCTCTCATGTAGCACCTACTCTAACCTCACTTAGGCATCCAGCAAAAACCTTCTTATTCTCCTAGGCTTTAAAACAACCAAGCAAACAAAACTACTTAAAGCCACCATGGGAGTTGCGTGTTTATCTGTTGTGCAGTTATTTATCATCTTTTTCTTGCTGTTTTTCTGTTTCTTAAGTCTCTTTGTTGCATATAACTGTAATAAATGAATAGTTATACGATATATCTCAACTCTCTTCCAAGGAGTTCAAGGTGGCATACAAGGTTCTGTCCCCATATTATCTTCACAGCAACTCTGTGAAGTAGATTAGGCTGATGAGAGAGTGACTGGCTCAGGGTCACCCAGCAAACTTCAAGATTAAGCAGGAATTTGAATCCTGGTCTGCCAGGTCCTAATCCCAACCCTCTTAACCACTCACACCATGCAGGCTGATTTGGAATCAGCGCTCCCTGGTGGTGAATGTACATGCCTGCTGCCACATAACTGGAAGGTGCAGAAAGTGGCATGCAAGAATTAGAATGCCTAAGCAGAATAATAAAGTAAAAATCCAAACTATAATAAATTGAGTTAAATACCAATATTGCAAAAAATAACTGCTCTGGTATTGCACACACATTGTGTGTGCGCAGTACCTGCTGTGTTTCACTAAACAGGAAAGGAGGATAAATAGTGGTCGTGGCTCCTGTCTAGGGGCCATGGAATCTGGCCTCTTGGGCTGACATTGTCGCCTTTCTTCCTCACAGGTGATGAAAATGATGGGGCTGAACAACGCGGTGCATTGGGTGGCCTGGTTTATCACAGGGTTTGTCCAGCTTTCCATCTCAGTCACGGCGCTGACTGCCATTCTCAAGTACGGGAAGGTTCTGATGCACAGTGACGTCTTCATAATTTGGCTCTTCCTTGCCATCTATGCTGTGGCCACCATCATGTTCTGGTGAGTTAAGGGAGGGAAGGAAAGCAGAGGCGGAGGGTGAAAAATAGATTTGAACAGGGGGCTTCCTGATTCACAGTTGTGTTTCTCGAGTGGGCAATGGGACATGACCAGGCGGGTTGTTTTCTCCCACTTGCTTGAAGGAGGCAGAAAAAGGACCAGATGTGGGCTCCTCCCCTACCTTGGGGGCTCAGCTCGTTTTTCCGCCTCGCTTGATGCTGGACCTTTTTCTTCTACCACTCTTCTGGCCTTAGTAATAAAAATCCCTAGGCATTTAAAATCTAGCAGACTAGGAAGAAGGTGATATGCTAGTTTTCTATAGGCAGGTGTGGTTTTTCTTATGAGGTATGAAGAAGCTTTTAGGCATGAAAGTTCCATGCACAGTCTAAAAGTGGTGTGGTCCAGGCACCTCAATAAGAACGAGGCCTCTCCCAGTACGCCACACTTGTTCTCAACCCTGTAACTCTGGTGAGGCTGATCAGGGCTGCTGATAGTTTAAGAAAATATGATTCAGAGGTCTTCATACAGCCCTTTGACATAATATGTGAGAGTGAGTGAGTGAGTGAGTGAGTGTGTGTGTGTGTGTGTGTGTGTGTGTGTATGTGTGTATTCTTTGCGTGTGTGTATGTGCGCGCGCGTACACACACACACACAATTTGCACAAGTAACTTTTAAATTACTGATTTTAATTTTAATTGCACAAATTTATCCATGTCTTGAATTCACCCCGTGGGTTTGTTACGTCCCAGCGTGGCCACCATGGAGAGGCAGGGCTTGTGCCTCAAGTGGCTGACAGGAGCTCCAGGATTTCAGCTAGGCAACTCCAGTCAGGCCCCTTAACCTGGGCATGCAAGTGGAGAGTCCCTTTCTGCTGTCTTGGGCATCCTTTCTAAAAGTAGAATCAATGGCATCTTCCTTGGGGCATCTCAGAGGTGTACCTAGGCTCCCTCGCACCCTTGGCACCCCCCACCTTCGCCAGAGAGGCCTGCGTGTGTCGCCCAGCCACCCAGAACAGCAGAGGATTGGCCCAGGGAGTGCATGGACATTCAGGTGGGCTGACTCCTGGCCACAGCGAGCCAGAGGGGAGAGGCATGATTTTCCAGGACCAACCTGACCAAGCCGTAATTATGCCCCTGGGGCACATGATGGGATCCAGCAAATGCCCAGCCTCACTTCCTTTTGAGGCCAGCCTCAGCAATCTCAGGTGCTCTACTGTGCCACGCAGGGTGCTGGAACAGGGGCGCAGCTTTGCCACCCATTCTGATGGCTTGGCTCAGCTTCTGTGGTTGGTGAACCACCCCTGAGACTGTTCGCTAGCCATTTTGCCCCTTCAGTGGGAGAATGCAGATTTGTGTTGCATGCGCGTCTCTTTCTTCCCTCAGCTTCCTGGTGTCAGTGCTGTATTCCAAAGCCAAGCTGGCTTCGGCCTGTGGCGGCATCATCTACTTTCTCAGCTACGTCCCTTACATGTACGTCGCCATCCGGGAAGAGGTGGCGCATGACAAGATTACTGCATTTGAGAAGTGCATTGCTGTGAGTAGTTGATGTGGTAGCCTCCCAGACAGGGGTGGTGGCAATGGTGAAAGCATCTGTGGTCATGTAACTTGCTGGCAGGCAACCAGGGGAAGGGAAAGTGAGGCACACATATTTATGCCTGACAGCCCCATATGTGCTGAGAATGCCTTTCTAGTTGCTGGCTAGATTCACAGGCCATTGTTTGCTATGCAGGACATCTTCCAATTCAGAGTATACAGGTGTTTGTTGCTGGCCAGCTTCCTTGTTTCTTAAGAAATTACTGTCCTGTTTTCCAAACCTGACCTTCATACAAGCAGATTTTGATCCTGGCCCCAGTTATTTTGTTTCTTGGGAACAGCTTTGCCATCATATTCTTTTTAATTGGTTTTCTAACTCTTACGATGGTGAGATTGAAATCTCTGTGGCAGCTGCTTCTGAAACCTGCTGAAGAGCGGGACTGATCTGTATTTCCAAAAATTCCAGGCCGGGGTGGACTTCAGTGACCTCTTTACTCCCATCTCAGAGGCATAAAGAGGAGGATTAATTATGCAGACATGTGCATGATTTATGCTGGCTTCCACATTTCAGTTTTCAGTGCTGGTGCAGAATTCTGACTATAGTGTGGATGCAGCCTAGCACATCATATATCCTGGCTTAGCAGATGCCTCCTAACTCATTAATTGCTGTGAGTTACTATGAGCTCCATTTAGTTGTTGGGAAAGCAGCATGCAAATATTTAATCCAATAAAACCCTGCAGCATCTCTTTGTCTCTTCTCCCTCTTCCCTCCCCTGTTCTCCTCCAGTCTCTGATGTCCACCACTGCCTTTGGTCTGGGCTCTAAGTACTTTGCCCTCTACGAGGTGGCTGGTGTGGGCATCCAGTGGCACACCTTCAGCCAGTCGCCCGTGGAGGGGGATGACTTCAACCTTCTCCTTTCCATGATGATGTTGATCATTGACGCCGTAGTCTACGGGGTGCTGACATGGTACATTGAGGCTGTACACCCAGGTATGTGCAGGGGTGAGGGGTGGGGAGACCCGATTTTGCTGGGTTGCCCAGCCTCCTGCTGAGAGGAGGGTTGAGATCTGTCAGTCTCCTACTGCCATTGACTTAGACTAACATACAGGCTCACTTTCAAATCTTCCTCTGTTCATCCCATTTTATTGCATTTGCCCTCCACAGTTTCCCCCCAAGGAGCTCAAAAAGGTGTGCATGGCCCCCCGCCCTCCCATTTCCCCCCCACACAACAATCCTGTGAGGTAGGGTAAAGGTAAAGGGACCCCTGACCATTAGGTCAGTCGTGGCCGACTCTGGGGTTGCGGCACTCATCTCGCTTTATTGGCCGAGGGAGCCCGCGTACAGCTTCCGGGTCATGTGGCCAACAAGACTAAGCCGCTTCTGGCGAACCAGAGCAGCTCACAGAAACGCCATTTACCTTCCCGCCGGAGTGGTGCCTATTTATCTACTTGCACTTGACATGCTTTTGAACTGCTAGGTTGGCAGGAGCTGGGACAGAGCAACGGGAGCTCACCCCGTTGCGGGGATTTGAACCGCCAACCTTCTGATTGGCAAGCCCCAGGCTCTGTGGTTTAACCCACAGCGCCACCCACGTCCCATGTGAGGTAGGTTAGGCTGACCCAAAATCACCCAGTGAGCTTCACAGCCGAGATGGGGTTTGAACCTGGTTCTTCTCCAGTCCTATTCTGGTCACATCTCCACATCATTCTGCAGCACACAGTTTCTGCCCCAATCCTAGCTCCAGTTTCATGCCAATTCTTCTTCCTTCCCTATAGGAATGTATGGACTTCCCAGGCCCTGGTACTTCCCCTTTCAGAAATCCTACTGGCTGGGAAATGGGCGCACAGAGACATGGGAGTGGACATGGCCCTGGTCACGAACCACCCGCCTGAGCGTCATGGAGGAAGATCAAGCTTGTGCCATGGAGAACAGAAGGCTGGGTGAGACAGAGAAGCAGAACCTCCTCATTGGATGGCTGGGGACAGTGTGGAAACATAGAATACAGTACAATCACAACCTCAGCTTATGCAATTTAACTTGCATGGTTGAAGGCCGATAAGTTGAAGTTGCACAAGCCAAATGTGTGCAGAGAACTTAAAAACCATTTCCATCCCAGGGAAACCTGGCGCTAAAGAGCTCTTAAGCTCTCCAAGCAAGGTCCTCTCAGCACACCAGCTCTGGAAGATTTTACAGAAACTCGGTCACCCTGCGAGATCTTGCAAAAGCCCATGTGCTGAGTGGGCCTTGCCCAAATAAGCAACGTTGAGAGCTCAAAAGCTTCAAAAAGTAAGGATGCTCGCTCAGGGGTGGTTCCAGGGCAGGGGGCTTTGAGTATATGTGTTTTTCAATATACATATCATCCCTGAACATAACCCCCACATAAAATGTGGCCGTGCTGTACTAACATCTTCATAGGCTAGTATTTTGTTGTTGTAATTGCTATTTGCAAGCTTGCAACTCATATTGGGGTGGTCTTAGCACTCTGTGTTTTGCGACATGTTGGCTAGTAACCAGCACACACACCAACGTTTTGGCTTTGCATACAGATGAGACTCGTGGGATTGAGGAGGAGCCAACCCACCTTCCACTGGTGGTTTGTGTGGACAAACTGACAAAGATCTACAAGACAGACAAGAAGTTGGCTTTGAACAAGCTGAGCCTCTACCTCTACGAGAACCAGGTGGTCTCTTTCCTGGGCCACAATGGAGCTGGCAAGACCACAACCATGTAAGTGAGTCAGCTTGGGTTTTGGTGGGCACCAAAATCACAAAACTGCAGGATGGCAGGGGCCAGGCGGTGGGGAGGGGGCAAAGTCCATCAGATACCTTGCTAAATCTGGGCAGATTCTGCCACTGAGAAAGGAAACTACCCCAATTATCTTTCTCCTCCAGAGACCCTTCACCAGCGTGGCTCATCTCTGCCTCTTGGCCTCCCTCTTCCCCTGCTTCAGCTTCTGCCTCTGATTCTGGACTTCTCTCTGCCACAGACTCTCACCTCTCACTAAACCCTGTTACCCCTTCAGCTTCCAAAACTTCCCCTTGCCTCTTTTTTCTCCCTGTGACCACTCATTGTTGTCCTACCACCAATCCCTGGACTCTAAGCCTTCCTCTGGTGGTTCCCCAGCTGGTTCCTGTTAGGGAATCATTCTGCCAGAAACAAGTAGAAAGTTTCTAAAAGGTTCCAGAGTTTTCCTCTACATATGGGAGTGGCACTCTGAGCCTAATTAGCATCAGCTGGGAGTGTCAATAAGAAGAAGACCACTTGGCTTAGTTTTTGCAGATGCCTGACGAAAGAGTGCTGCCTGTAAAATCTGTTAAAGGACTGTTCCTGTAATTTACAATGTGTGGGAGATAAGAGAGACTTTTGTTTGAAAGTGTTCTGTTAATTGCTGTTTATTTTAACCGCCGAAAATATATTTGCTACCATAATGCTTGTAGCTGGTCTGGGAATAACATCTCTTGACCGAGACTTCACAGAGTTTGTGAGTCATCTTTAGAACAACTTTTGTTATTGTCCACTGCTTCCAGGAAGATTGCTCTGCTAAACAGTTTAAAAGAGGTTTTACCTAACCACCAGTATCTGTGCAGCGAAAGTGTGTGGACGGTAACCTCTAATAGTTCCTTCCATCACTCCTGCATCCAACCAGTCCATGACATGCAAATACCAATAATAACAACAATATTAACAGCAGTAGCTTTTTCCAGTCACCTCCCAAAGCCCTGTTGAAATAAAAAGGTCTTCACCTGCCGGCAGAAGGACAGCAAGGAGAGAGCCAGCCTAATTTATCAAATACAGTGAAATGAAATGAAATGAAATGAAATGAAATAATGAATCACCTTGTGGCCCCTTCTCTTTGCCCCTGTGTTGATGGGCAGTAGGTGGGTGTGGCTTGATGACGTCTCTCCCTCCCTTCCCTCTTAGGTCCATCCTGACAGGCCTCTTCCCTCCAACCTCTGGCTCGGCTACCATTTACGGCCACGACATCCGGACGGAGATGGATGAGATCCGGAAGAACCTGGGCATGTGCCCGCAGCACAACGTGCTTTTTGACAAGCTGACTGTGGAGGAGCACCTGTGGTTCTACTCGCAGCTCAAGGGCATGGCAGAAGACGAGATACGCAAGGAGATGGACAAGTAGGCAGGCTCTGCCCATCCCTCTCCTCCACATAAGACATTTCCTCTGCAGCCAACAGACCATTATAACATTTTATAACAATTAATAGATTTAGTGGAAAATACACATTAATTCAACTAAAAATGATAATAATGCTGAGCAGTATATTTATATATATATATATGGCAATCATGGGTGGTCTATGATAACAGCTGTATCCAAAAACATTGCCACTTGCTCTGGGATTGGCTAATTGAAGCAGAGCGAGCCTAAGAGATTCAGCAGAGCAGTAAGGGAGGGAGTGTGTAATGGGATATATATATATATATATACCTTAGAATTCCTATAACAGACTAGATGACCCTTGGGATCCCTTCCAACTCTATACATTCTATACATTCTCATGTATAGCAATCAACCTTGGCAGGGGAGGGAACCCCAGTGGCTGGCAGGAGCAGTGTCACATGGCTATGTAGATTGGGGTTGAAGACCTGCACATGCACCCAGAATTCAGAAATGGTGCACATATGGTTAACCTCATCCTCAGGTCTCCCATAGTATTATTTGTACAACCCCAGACATTAATCCTGCCTGCCCCAAACCAGTGCCCTTGATGAGGACGCAGACGTTTTGGCGTGCCATTCCCACGAGCCAGTTAGTGTGGCCATTTTGTAGTCTGAAACACCAGGTTAAGGGGCGGGCAGACACAAACCAGGTTGGGGTAGGCTCAATTAATCATACTTTGGGGTGGAGAGAGGGGAGGCCAGCATTTGGGAGAGGGGCAAAGGGAATGCTATCCTCCTCTCATCCCTTTGCAGAGGAGCCCACAAAGTTCTAGGGTCGGACTTGGCCACTTTGGAAGACTAAACCACCCATCCATGTCATTGTGTTCCTCCAGGATGATTGAAGACCTGGAGCTGACCCACAAGTGCCACTCCCTGGTGCAGACGCTGTCAGGAGGGATGAAGAGGAAGCTGTCGGTGGCCATTGCCTTTGTCGGAGGGTCCCGGGCTGTCATCTTGGACGAGCCCACTGCTGGCGTGGACCCCTATGCACGCAGAGCTATTTGGGACCTCATCCTCAAATACAAACAAGGTAAGCGAGATAAATGGGTGCTGCCTCACTCTGCTGGGGCTTGACAGGTGGGGTGCACCAACTACCAACCCACATCGTTTAAAGCCCTATGCGGCCTAGGACCCACGTACCCATGGGACCGCCTCTCCTGGTATGCCCCATGGAGGACCTTAAGGTCCACAAATGACAACACTTTGGAGGTCCCAAGTCGCAAGATGGTTAGATTGGTCTTAACTAGGGCCAGGGCCTTTTCAGCACTGGCCCCGACTTGGTGGAACGCTCTGTCACAAGAGACCAGGGCCCTACAGGACTTGACATCTTTCTGCAGGGCCTGCAAGACAGAGCTGTTCCGCCTGGCCTTTGGTTTGGACTCAGTCTGACCCTTATGTTTCCCTCCCCTTTTGGTTTTGATCCATGGGCTACTTTTAAAATGAGGCTGCATTTTAAAATGCATTTTAACCTGTATTTTAGATTGTTTTGCTGTTGTTGTTCCCCGCCCCCCCCAAGACCAATTTTACTGGTCTTAGCCACCCTCTGGCCAGGGAGGGCGGGGTGTAAATAAAATTATTATTATTATTATTATTATTATTATTATTATTATTATTATTATTATTATCCTATTGCCTTCCCTTGTGTCAGTTCGGCTGACCTTTCTGGAATGGGGGCGGGGGAGCAAACACTGTGCAAAGCTGCTTTAAATGCACAGTGTGAATGTGAGCCTTGGGGTGGACAACTAGTTCATCTTTGTGTCAATAAGGATTGTGACCATAGAAACTTAGAGTTGGAAGGGACCCCAAGTCACCTAGTCGAACCCCATGCAATTTAGGACTCTCAGCTAAAACATCCCTGGCAGATGGCCAGCCAACCTCTGCTTAAAAACCTCCAGTGAAGGTGAGTGCATGATGCAGAAGACTGTAATTCCCCAGAACATTGTGGTTGAGTAATGTGTCCTTTTGTGAGGGGCTGTTGCCCTGTCCTTCGTGCCTCTGTGACAGCCCCTTTACCTAACCCTCACCCTTTTCCCACAGGAAGGACTATCCTCCTGTCCACGCACCACATGGATGAGGCTGACCTCCTGGGTGACCGCATCGCCATCATCTCTCATGGGAAGCTGAAGTGTTGTGGGTCCCCCCTCTTTCTGAAGAGCACCTACGGTGATGGGTACAAGCTTACCGTCGTTAAGAAGCAGTCGGACACCCGAGCCAATGCTGGTCAGTGTTGGGCGTCGTGGTTTCAGGGGCTCCGGGACCAGACAACTGTTCTCTGTTTAAAGAGCAATTTGACCCTGGCCACCCTTGTTTGTTTGTGCTCAGTTTCTAATACTCTGGTGCAGACTGCCCCTGTACATGGAGGTTCCATATAGCGGTTTGCATTAGTGGTTGTTGATAGGCTCCTCCTCATCTTCCTGTCCCATATCTTTGTCTAGTTTCCACTTAAAGCCACCTCAGACGGAGGTCTTTATTGGACCATGCAAATCCCATAAGGCTTTTCTGTGTTGTGTGAGGAAGTACTTGTTTTTATCTTGCCTGATTTTATATGCCATCAGTTTTTTATTGGGTGACACTCCCCAACTATTCTGGGCCTACCAACCCATAAGGATGGAAAGCCATACTTTGGGATGGTTAACTATCCCTAAATATAGGAAGCCTTCCTCTTTGGCCAGGTTTAATTGATTAGATGGAAGATGCAGTAAAAACCCAACGACCAATGGCTGCTGCCCTTGTGACAACTGCTCTATCTAGCATGTCCATTTCTACTGTAGTTTCTGTCAAGGGGCTAAGAAAGGCCTAATACATCCCATCAAACACTCCCTCCCCTGTTGCTCTGCTGAGTCTCTTATGGCCACTCTGCTTCAGGGTCAACCACAGTGCAGATGACAATGTTTTTGGATACAGCCGTTCTCAATAGAGAAAGTGAATAGAGAAGAGTTTTCTCCCTCCCTCATGACACTGGAACTTGTGGACATCAAATGAGGTTGAATGTTGGACCATTCATGTCGGAAGAAAGTACTTATTCATGCAGCACATCATTATAAACTGTGGAACTCCCTCCTGTACGGGACAGTGATGGCCATCCAACTTGGATGACTTTAAAAGAGAATTGGACGAATTCATGGAGGAGGGCAATGTTATGAATGACTACTAGCCACAATGGCCCTGCTCTGCTTCCATGGTTTGAGGCAGTAAATGCTTCTGAATCTGAGGGCTCTGTGCTCATGTTTTGCTTGCTGGTTTCCCATTGAAGAATCTGCTTGACCACCATGAAAACAGGATGCTGGACTAGATATGCCGCTGGCCAGATCCAGCAGGCTATTCTTATGTCCTTATGTGCTTATGATATGCATATTTGTATTTTTGTTAATGTTCCTGGTTGTAAACTGATATTAAGGTGACAGCAAATAAATTATCTTTTTCTCCTTCTCTCCCGCCTCCTCCTCTTTGTTTAGACTCTGGGCAGACCCACAGCTCTCCCTGCCAGTCTTCCATCAGCCCTTGCTCCGAAGCACGAGTCACTCAGTTCATCAAGAAGTATGTTGCTTCCTGCCTCCTCATCTCTAACACCAACACAGAGCTCTCCTACATCCTCCCCAGTGAAGCAGTCAAGAAGGGCTGTTTCGAAAGGCTCTTCCAGGTACCTGGCAGTTGGTGAATAAACAAAAGGGGTGTGGACAGGACTGGTTGGTTGGCTGGCATCCATCTGTCTCATGAGACAATGGAGGAGTGCTCCTTTGGGGGTGAAGTCAAACTGTTGAAGAGTTGCAGTGCCTGCTGCGGCTGTGGAGATTGATACGGGAGAGACATGTTTTGTTGCAGCTGGGACAGAGGAAAGCATCCAGTTGTGCTTCTACGGATGCACCGTGGCATTTATTCTTTCTGTGTTCCTCCCAGCTGTCATTCCTCCTCTGGACACTGCTGTGGATGCACGATCTGATTGTCTGTCTCCAGGCACTGCGGTCGTTTGCAAGTGACTCCTATATGGGGGGTGGGGCATTAATGTTGCCAGCCTTCATGTCCCATTTGCAGACATCTTTAAATTGGGGCATGTAGGGTTTGGTTTAAATTTTGGATCTCTAGTCACACCCTCAAAGGCCTGGGCATGTGAATTACAGGGCTTTGGGGGCTGTTTGGTAGGCACTTAAGAAACGTTTTAAAACAGTAATGGATCAATAATGGATTTGTTTTCTTGTTTATTGCATAAAACCTAGACACCGCTTGATTGCAAAAAAAAAAAGCCCCTCAATGCATTTTTTAAAAAGATAAAACTACAAAATTATCAATGAGAAAGATTAACTGCTATAAATCAAAGCTTTCAAAAAGTTAAAACAGTAGACTAGAAACAGAATTAAACTCACCTCAACTTTCTAAACATCTGGGTAGGCTTATTTTAACAAGAATGTTTTTAATAGGAACTGAAAAGAGTACATACGGTGAAGGTGACTGATCTCCATATTCCTGCATTGTGATATCCACTCCTTTCTCCAGCAAACAGAAATTTGCCTTCAAGATTGCCATGTCCCATGCCCACCCAACCACTTCCATCTGCAGAACCAGCACAGTTACAGTTCCCACATAATATTCATTCCGCGCTTGCAAGAAATTGATCTTTTAGTGTGGCAGCACCCACACACTTCGGAACTCCCTGCCTGCTGACATCAGGCAGACTCCTCCACTGTACTTGTTTTTGGCACTCACTAACATCTTTTGTTTAGGAGAGTCTACCCAAATATGTAGAACATTGACATGTGTTTTAATGCAGTTTTTGGAGTATCAGTGATTTTAATGTTTTAAATAGATGTTTTTGACTGTTTTATTCTTTTTGTGAACTGCTTTACAAACTGCCTATGTGAGCCCAATAATTAGATCATGGGCAATAGCACATCCCCTCTGTTACTCTCCCCAGCAACTGATACTCAGAGGTAGACTGGCTCTGAATGTGGAATATCTCTATAGCTATCATGACGAGGAGCCATTGTTAGCCTTCTCCTCCGTGAATTTTTTTTAAGCACTCAGTGCTTTTTTATAGTAAAAAGGTGCCAGTTCTCACCATGAAGTTGTTAGATTAAGTGCCCACCTTTAACATGAGGTTGGGGTGGGGGTACTGCATACCCTCAAGTACCCCCAGAAGAAGAAAAAGCACTGCTAGCAGACCCTTTAAATCAGTGGCTATCAGCACGTCTTGTGGCTGTGAATTCCAAAAGGTAGTTGTGCATTGTCTAAAGAACGAGGAAGGCAAGATCAGGGCCTGCTCCAGTCAGGCTTTCCCTTCTTTCTGCAGGGCCAACTGCTTCCATATTAAATGTGGAAAGGAGCATCTGATGGCAGCCAACGCCTGCTTCAGTGTTCTGTTTTGTGAATGTGTGGTGCCTGATGTATCTGTTGCATTTTTCCTAAATGTAGTTAGCTGCTTTGGAAGACTCTAGTTGAAAAGCAGGATACGAATCTACTAAATAAATGAATGTGTAACTTCATTTTGCCCATCCCAACAGGACAGGTGTTCCACCAATAACATCATACCATGAGGCTTTGACACGGAAACCTTGTGCCTGGGTGGTGAGCTCAAAGAAGGATGCTCTTGACTGATCCAGAATATTTTGACTGTTAGCAGTGTGTGGTGTCTAGTGGAGGTTAGATGGACACACCTGTGTTGACTCCCCTCTGGTTTCCTCCCATTCTGTTTCTTTAGCACCTGGAGCACAGTTTGGATGACCTAGACCTGACCAGTTTTGGGCTGATGGACACTACCCTGGAAGAGGTTTTCCTCAAGGTCTCAGAGGAAGACCAGTCTCTGGAGAACAGTGATGTCGGTAAGAATAATAGAATTGTAGAGTTGGAATGGACCCTGGCCTGGGGGTCATCTTGTCCAACCCCCTGCAATGCAAAATCTCAACTAATGCGTCCATGACAGATGGCCTCCAAACCTCTGCTTAAAAACCTCCAAGGAAGGACACAACCTCCCGAGGGAGAATGTTCCACTGTGAGAACATTAATCTTATTTTCTTATCTGGCTTTAGACTGAACCTCTTCATGTTCCAATGTCACATCCAAACACATACTGTGGACCTGTCATAGCAAGTCTCCACCTGTTTCTTTGCTTTGTTTTGTTGTAAAGTATTTCAATTACTTTGTGAACTTAAGAAAGGTTTAAGAAAAAGGAAGCTGCTCATTTGGAGCAAACTGTAAAACCAAATAAAAAGGTTACTGAACTGTAGCTCCTAAAATTGACTTTGTACATACTGTTGGGCTCAAACCAAACCCTATTTCCCACTACTCCGCTGTAATCTGAGCTTTTTTTTGGTTGGTAATCCATCAGAGCAAATTTTGTCTCTTAAGGGCAGGGGGTGAGGGAAGCGAGCGGTTGTCTTGAGAGCCTCTCGGGGCATTCTTCTGTGACTGCGCTGAATAAATAACCTTCACTCTTTCTCCACCCCTTACAGATGTGAAAGAGTCCCAAAAGGACAGCTTTCCTCTGCCCGACTCCCAACTGGGCCCCAAGGCTGAGGCTAACGGGGAACTCCTCCTAGGGGCAGAGACTCTTGAGAAGCCTGAGGCAGACCAGGGGAACCTGCGGGCCTGCTCCCAGCTCACCCAGTCTCAGACGTCACTGCAGTCGTCATCCTCAGCCGGCTCTGTGAGAGGCGATGAAGGTGGGGCTTATTCGGAGTTCTATGGGGATTACTCTCCGTTGTTTGATAACCCGCAAGACCCTGATAACGCCAGTCTGCAAGGTTTGTAACACGTGAGAGACCTTGCGTGTTCCCCACCCCGGGAGGAGGGCACCGTGGTGTGGCAGGGGGTGGGGGTGGGGAAGAGATCCTACACTGGCTGCAGAGGTGTGAGGGGAGAATGTCTCACCTGGAAACCTTAAGGATTTGGGGCCGTTGGCTTAGAATCATAGAACCATAGAAGAGACCCCAAGGGTCATCCAGCCCAACTAATGCAGGAATCTCAGCCAAAGCTACTGTATTTTTCGCTCTATAAGACCCACCAGACCACAAGACGCACCTAGTTTTTGGAGGAGGAAAACAAGGAAAAAATATTCTGAATCCCAGAAGCCAGAACAGCAAGAGGGATCACTGCACAGTGAAAGCAGCAATCCCTCTTGCTGTTCTGGCTTCTGGGATAGCTGCGCAGCCTGCATTCGCTCCATAAGACGCACACACATTTCCCCTTACTTCTTAGGAGGGAAAAAGTGAGTCTTACAGTGCGAAAAATATGGTAAACCTTCAGCAATATACATAACAGGCATTTTCCATTTCACTTTCCATTAAACCATTATACTTAACATGATGGGGCTCAGTTACAAGTGCTTTCACCCTAACAGGGTGTGGAACTAGCACTTAGAATCATAGAATTGTAGAGTTGGAAGGGACCCCCGGGGTCATCAAGTCCAACCCCCTGCAATGCAGGAATCTCAGCTAAAGCATCCTTGACAGATGGCCACCCAACCTCTGCTTAAAAACCTGCAAGGAAGGAGAGTCCACCACCTCCTGAGGGACACCGTTCCACTGTCTTAACACCTCTTACTGTCAGAAAGTTTTTCCGGATGTTTAGTCAGAATCTCTTTTTCTTGTAACTTGAAGCCCTTGGTTAGAGTCCTACTCTCCAGAGCAGTAAAATGAGCTTGTTTCCCCCCATATTCCATGTGATAGCCCTTAAGATATTTGAAGATGGCTATTATATCTCCTCCCAGTCTTCTCTTCTCCAGGTTAAACAAACCCAACTCCCTCAATCTTTTTTCATAAGGTTTGGTTTCCAGGCCCCTGGTCATCTTGATTGCATCTTTATTAAATTGTGGAAAGTACTGGACACAGTACTCCAGGTGTGGTCTGACCAAGGCAGAATAAAGTAGTACTATTACTTCTCTTGATCTGGGACACCTTACATTTGTTCCTGTTTAAATTGATTTTGTTAGATTGGGCCCTGTTCTCCAATCTACTGATATCATTTTTAATTCCAATTCTGTCTTCCGTGGCATTAGCTACCCCTCCCAGTCTGGTGTCATCTGCAAATGACATTCCCTAAATTCCTTCATCATAAGTCGATTATAAAGATGTTGAACAACAACGGGCCCAGGACGGAACCTTGCAGCACTGCACTTGTCATCTTTTTCCAGGATGACAAGGAACCACTAATGGTGGTTTGGGTTTGGTCAGTAAACCAGCTACGAATCCACCTAACAATTACCTCATGCACCCCACATTTTACCAGCTTCCTTGCAAGGATATAATGGGGGACTTTGTCAAAATCAAGATTTTGAAATCAAGATACACTATGTACACAGCATTCCCCTGATCCACCAAGTTTGTAACTGCATCAAAAAAAGAAATGAGAATCGTCTGGCATGACTTGGTTTTGAGAAACCCATGTTGAAAAGCATCCCATGCTTAGAAAAGCATCATTTTCTAAGTGCTCACAGACCAAATGTTGAGTTATCTGTTCAAGGACCTTTTCTGGTATTGATGTCAAGCTCACTGGTTGGTAGTTATCCAGGTCTTCTTCTCCCTTTTTGAAAATGAGGGCAACATTTGTCTGCCTCCAGTCTGCAGGGGCCTCACCTGTTCGCCAAGAAGTCTCAAAGATCATAGGCAAAGGCTCTGAAATTACACCTGCAATCTCCTTTAGTGTACCCTTGGGTGCAGCCAGGGGTGTAGTGCCCCGTATGTGTGTACACCCCCCCCGGTGGGAATGGAGTCCACCATTGGTCAGGGCGTGGAACAGGGCACCCTCAGTGCCCCATCAACCTCTGTGCCATCAGCCAGTGGGCAGAGGGCGAGGCTCAGGGTATGAAAAGCACCCTCCACACCCTGCTCCTCCCTTGACTGGCACTCAGTCAGAGGCGGGGGCTGGGTGAGCGCAAGGAGGGAATCTGAGGTGGGTCTGATGCTGTTTTTTTTAGAGGGAGGGATCTGTAAGATAAGCTAACAGATTGGTTTGTGAGGCTGCTTCTGCTTGCTCCCCCTGTTGGGCAGGTGGGAAGTGTTGGTTATTTATGGACACCAGACTAACTGAAACATAAAAAGCCCAGACCTCTGCCCCAAGGGGCTTCCAGTCTAAATATATGAGAGACCACTTCCTGCCCTGCAGACCCTTCCAGGTGCTGAGATCAGCAGAGGTGGCCCTGTTGGTAGTTCTACTGCCCTCAGAGGTTTGGAGTGGTGGCCCGAGAGAGGGTCTTCTCTGACCCTGCGCTGTGGAGTTCCCTCCCCAGAAAGTTGTATCTGGCACCCTCACCATACAGCTTTTGGGGAATGCTAAAGGTCTAGGGACGCGGGTGGCGCTGTGGGTAAAACCTCAGTGCCTAGGACTTGCCAATCGCATGGTCGGCGGTTCGAATCCCCGCAGCGGGGTGCGCTCCCGTTGCTCGGTCCCAGCGCCTGCCAACCTAGCAGTTTGAAAGCACCCTCGGGTGCAAGTAGATAAATAGGGACCGCTTACTAGCGGGAAGGTAAACGGTGTTTCCGTGTGTGGCTCTGGCTCGCCAGAGTAGCTTCATCATGCTGGCCATGTGACCCGGAAGTGTCTGCGGACAGCGCTGGCTCCCGGCCTCTAGAGTGAGATGAGCGCACAACCCTAGAGTCTGTCAAGACTGGCCCGTACGGGCAGGGGTAGCTTTAAAGGTGCACCTCTGTACCCTGGCCTTTGACACCTGAGATGTGTTTCTTCAGAACCCACCCTGTTTATGTAAATGCAAAGTGCTTCAACTGTGTGTGTGGTGTTTTTTTATTCCGGATTTTAAATTTCTGTAATCCACCATGGGGCCTGCTGGCAAATGCTGGGTGATAAATAAATGTAATAATAATAATAATAATTAATAATACAACAACTTACTCACATCTTATGCGGGGGTTACGTTTCAGGGATGGCATTTAAAGCCAAAATTGTTTAATATCAAAGCACCCACATGGAACTGACCCTACACAAGCAGACTTGCCTTCTGGAGTGACCCAAACAAGTCTTACCCTCCCCAGCAAGGCATGTAGCTATTAAGCTCCCTGCCTTGCTTACTGGGCTCTTGGAGGCTCTTGCGGAAACTCAGATAGACCCATGAGATCTGCCAAGAGCCCACCATAGTCTGGTAAGCAAGGAGTAGATCTTAAAAGCTCTTTCTTCGCTGGGAAAACCCTGCACAAAAAGAGCTTTTAAAGCTCTCCGCCTTCTGTGCATTTAACATTTGTGATTTTGACCGGCCAGCCGCCCACCGCATAAAGTTGAAATTGCATGAATTAAATGCGTGTTAAGTTGTATTAAGTAAAGCATTTTGCCAGTGGGGAAGACTGCAGGAGGTGAGGGGGGGCAGGAGAAGGCGCAGGACTCAAAGCACCACATGAATGCCACTCTATGGGGTACCACTCCTATAGGCCCCGTGTCTCTGGGACTTCAATGAGGGCTCCTCTTCTGCCTGTTTTCGGTAGGTGGGGGTCATATATCTGCCTGCATCCTGTTGTTTTGGGACCCCACCCTATGAGAGAGAGAAAGAGAAGCCTCAGTCTCCCCTCTGCTCTTTCCCGCTGCAGACCCAGAGGCGGACCTGGATGAACATGCGCTGGTGGGGCAGGGAAGCATCAAGCTGGAGGGCTCTTGGCTCAAGCTGCGCCAATTCCACGGGCTCATCGTCAAGCGGTTCCACTGTGCCAAGCGGAACACCAAGGCCCTCTTCTCCCAGATCCTGCTGCCTGCGTTCTTCGTCTGTGTAGCCATGACAGTGGCGCTCTCCGTGCCCGAGATAGGTAGGTCCACTTCGTTCTGAAGCAGGCTGTGCCCCCAGCGGTCCCCCAAACTACAGAAGGCCAGATTATTAATTGATTGATTATTTCATTTAGTTTCATTTCATAATATTTATATGCCGCTTGATTGTAGAAGACCTTAAAGCAGTTCACACACACAAAAAGAATAGAACACAGTAAGTTTCTTTAGTAAAATACAACATTTTTTTAATAAGCACAACAGCATTCTAAATCTCTGACTAGGCTTGCCTAAACAAAAATATTTTAAAGCAGGTACCAAAAAGGTTACAGTGGCAGGGAGTTCCAAAGTGTAGGTGCTGCCACACTGAAGATTAAGCTTGGTATACCGTAGAGATGAGAGCACTCGGCTGTTTTAACAGTGGCACCTAGACTGTGGATCTCAGTCCCTTGGAGTAATATAGCTTCCGTTGTTCATTTTTCTTTTTGGATCTGTTTCAGTTTCAGCGGGGCCTTTGAATTATTGCTACCCTGGTTTTCTAGTTCAGCGGCATGGTCATCATATTTGTTGTTTAGACTCTGGATTTTAAAACACTTTTACATAAGCTACTTTGAAGGTCTTTGGGACAGTGTATCTTCTGTTAAAACATCTGCCCTAGATGCCGATATGCTCCTGGGCCAGGTTCAAGGTTCCTGTGTTGATATACAAAGCCCTTGATATACAAAGCCCTTGGGTCCAGGGTCCCTTGAGCACCACCTGGCTGCCAAATTCTACACCAGCTGAAGTTTCTGAACCTTCTTCAAAGGCAGCCCCACATAGACCGTGTTGCAGTAAGGCTGAGAGTTTCAAAATGAAAAGATGGTGTGCTATGTGGAAAAACTGGAAGAGATCAGGAAGGGACCAAGAGGTGTTTAGGGGTGGAGGGAATCCATAGAATATTGGGGGAAGGATTGATATATCCCCACCCCATGCATTTTAGTGCTTAAATTGGGGGTATCTCTTAGAGCTTCAAAGCAGCTGTAACAAATGTTGTTTGTTTCACAGGAGACCTACCTCCTCTCATCCTCTCGCCATCCCAGTACCACAACTACACCCAACCCAAAGGCAACTTCATCCCATATGCCAACGAGGAACGGCGCGAATACCGGTGAGAGCTCTGTCATTCCACCTTTTCCAGATCTGGACCCAGAAGCCATAGGGACTCTGGTGACGCTTTATTTTTCTGAAAGGCTGCATGCAGAGAAAGAAGAATTTTTTTCCAGCTACAACTTTGTTTGTGATGGGAAAAGAAGCCTGAGTAGGATTTTCCATGGGAGTCACCAAGGCAGTAAACGTTCCGAGGCCAGAATATCCAACAGATATTCGCTAAATTTTTGTACATCTTAGATAGTCTTGAGGGGGTGAGGTACCATCTGTACTGCATCTTTAACATATTTTCATTGATGTTATAACACACCGTAAATTTCATATTTGTTCTCCAAAGATTTTCCCATTCGGTCATGATTATTGGGCGGCCAATATCCTGTGGCCATCTAATCACTGTTTTAAAAGCTCTTCAGCTCTCTCCCCCACCCACCTTGCTTTCTAACTGATATTACTCTTTTTTGTGAACTGCCCTGAGACCTCCGGGTACAGGGTGGTATAATAATAATAATAATAATAATAATAATAATAATAATAATAATAAT